>JAMXBC010000008.1:43625824-44010824 GCA_024138005.1 Lumnitzera racemosa | reverse complement strand
TATGTGCTCTTAATCATAGCTTCTGTGTTTGCTTCTATCTTACTAAAACTCTTCAAGAGCCTTTGTGTGCTCTTTGTCAAAGCTTCTAAGTTTGCTTCTACCTTTGAAAATTAAGCTCCTTTACTTATAGCTTTGTTATATTTGTTTTTATGTATGCTTCTATTTTTTTGTTTACATTTCAAGCACTTATTAGCCCAATAATTAATGTTTGTTATCATGAAAAAATGTCATGAGGGATCTAATAGTATTGTTTGTTTGAAAATGTTTAAGAATTGAATTTGATTCAATGAGTGAAAATACAGAAGGTCAAATGAGCTTTAATTTGTGATGTTTCTTTTCTTTCTTTCTTTTTTTTTTCAATTTCTCTTTATAGCTTACATTGGTATAAATCAACAGTGTTTTCTATTGATTTGTTTTTTTGCCTCTTTTTTATATTGTAATTCTAAATCATGCCTTTGCCAAAATAAAATATTAAAATAAATAAAGGATAAGAACGTAAGTCCAACACAAAAAATCAAACACCTGTTAAACTTTTATATAAGTTGACTTAGTTAGCCTTATTTTATTTCGTTTTACAAATAAAACCAAATAAAGTTTATCCTTTTTAATGAATAAACTATATTATTTAATTCTTTTCAATTATGTAAACTCTCTCTCCCAACTCTTGTTCTTTTCTTATTATCTTCACCATAATTATGATAAGACATGAAATGAGAGTTCATTTAAATATTATTTTTGAAACCTTTCAAATATCGAATTTAAATAAGTATTGTTAAAATATAAAACAAACATATAGGAAATATTAATAAGATACAAATAAAAAGAATCCTAAAAACCCTAAATATATGCATAGATATTAATTAATAATCGACAAAAAGTAATTAGAAATACTAAAAAGTGGAAGTCGTTATCTTGTTATATTTGATTTTTTTTTATCTTTTTATCCCAAATAAATAAAAGACAATACTTTCCATTGATACAATGAAATATAAGAAAGCAATCTCAAGTATGGTTCCATACAGGACTCCAACTCTTATTTATCACACCTTCAAAAATATTGCTAAAAATAAATGTAGTAATGATTTAGACCTACCCGTCTTTGCTCATGGTTTTTCCTTTTTATTTTTTGGCATATATAACAATCAAACCAACCAAACTTTGTTGTTACTTATCATATCATCCCGATGCCCACGAATAACGTCAGTGGAGCAGATAATTTTGACTTACAACCACATAACAATTGCATATATGGTTGATCGAGGACCGACCACCAGAGTCAAGCACCTATCACCGGGCAAAAAGTTAGTTATTATTGGACCACCCATCACTTCTTGGTCAGTTGAGGGTTATCGGGAATACACAGACTCTATTTAATGGGATATCCGATAGTCATACAAGCAGTGAAGTCTGGTGCCTTCACTTTCATGGATAATATACCGCTCTACACTACCAGCTATATATGTGGAAAATTGTTAGTGGCCGATTAAAAAGTAAAAGTTTTATTATAATTAAATTCCCTTGCAGTCACTCAATGTACGACTAAGTGCGCAGAGCTTAAAAGCGTTACATATGTTCTTACATCATATTATATTATTTTGTTTTCTTTTTCTATTCTTTAATGGAGAACGGCCATTAGAGATCAAAAAGCATCTATTCCTTTTTTAATATTTAAATTTACAAAATACTCAATTTCAAAGATAAAGTGATTAAGTGTGTATAGAAGAAATATAAGGGAGTATATCTACAATTTATTTACAATTTTTTTAATAAATTATCATGCACCCCCTTTTATTTTTTGAAAGTATATAATTAATATCGAGAAACATAAGAATTTTCCTTTTTATATTCTTACTAAGTGTATTTTTAAATTCTCATTAATAGAATCCATCATATGTGGAGGCACTTATATTGTGGTTCACTAAAGTTGAGGTCTCAATCATATGAGGAAAAATTA
The DNA here is from genome assembly GCA_024138005.1 of Lumnitzera racemosa. Taxonomy (NCBI): domain Eukaryota; kingdom Viridiplantae; phylum Streptophyta; class Magnoliopsida; order Myrtales; family Combretaceae; genus Lumnitzera; species Lumnitzera racemosa. The sequence goes on along the minus strand of JAMXBC010000008.1, from coordinate 44,008,870 downwards.
TTTTGTTGTATGTGAAATCTTATGGTTAAATATCCTGTATGGATTATGAGAAATTATGATATTAGTTTATACGATTATGACTATGAATAATTTATTAATACAAGCTTAAAATTTATAAGTAAAGTGATTAAAATAAGCTTATTAATGTTTATTATTTTAACTATTAACTATTTTTGGTTTAAGGTATCATAAATAGTATCAAAATAGATCCTTTTCTAGTAAGCAGATGATTCAGATCTAACTTCAGTTTAAAGAAAAGGTCCAAGAAAAGTAGGTAGTGTCATTAGAGAATGACTCTATTCATGGTTTTAGAATGATTTATAAGTAGTAGGCGACCCGAATTATACATCGAAAAATAGAAAAGATTATAAAGTCTTACAACGAAGATGTCATGTGTTTAAAAAGTCTTGTGATGAGGAAGTCGTGTATTTTAGAGATGGGGGGAGGATTATAAGACCTTATGGTTAAATGTCTCACATAAATTATAGAGAGTTATGATATTAGTTTATAAGGGTATGATTGTGAACACTTTGTAAACATGAGTTTGAAACTTTTAGGTTAAGTAATTGAAATTGATTTATTAGTATTTATCAGCATAACTATTTATTGCTTTTGACTTGAGACATTACATATGCATTTTAAAACCCTATAGGGTGTTTTATGATTCATTCTCCTTCTTTTTTGAGTTGAAAGTAATTAATAGATATAATTCCATATGAATTTAAGTCTTATATGGAAAAATTCCTTTGACGTCTGTTTTACAACTTGAATAGGGAGTTTATCATTTATTTTCTATTTTTTCCAATTCAAAATAATTAACCTATACAATTTCATCTTTTGAGAATAGCATGGAAAATCTTATTCATATATTTCAAATTAATACTAAAAATGGCTAATGAAACAACAGAAAAGTTACCATTTCATATGGGACCAAAGGTTTACATAATTTTCTCTACAATTTCGAACTTGATTGGCTTAGACCCAAAAGGTGACTTTTGAGTTTAACTTTAAGAGATCTAAAAAAAAAAGGTACATAAAGAATGAGAGATTACAAATTCTATACTTAATATGTGAGAGAGGATGACAGGAAATGATAGTTAGAAAACCTTTTGATAATTCCCTTGATTACTACATATCTCTAGTTGTCATGAAGTGGATTAGGGAGAGAAATATGAGATTATGGATGGTTGCTATAGCAACTGTTGTGTTGCCCACTTTTTCTATGCCTAAACAAACCTCAAGAGAGGAATGTTGACCTTGGAGGCCGAGTAGGTAAAATAGACTATTAACAAAAGTTTATGGGCATGTGCAATCTACTGATTGCCAACTAATAGGCAACTTTCACAAAACCAAATTAGATGGGTTATATTCTCGATGTCACTCTAACACATGGTAGATGTGTTAGGTTATAAGCCAATGTAAAGTTTTTTTTTAACTTTATTTATTAAATTTACATAAAACTTGGGCTTTAGAGTATACTAGCAAACAATACACTCATATTATGGGTATAAAATAATTATAATATTTTAATTCAATATTACAATAAAGAGAAATTACAAATACTGCACTATTAGTATTATGAAATTAAAACAATTTAATGTTATGATAAAATAATATATATAATATTATTAAATTAATTATTATGAATCATCAGTTGATAAATGTTAAGAATAACTAAAAAAATAATAAAGTTAATAAAAATCATATATATATATTTTATAAATGTTAGAATATGTTAAGAATAAGAGATTAATTTTTCAATAAGACGGGTGTGACCTCATTATGAATCTAAATAAAACCAACCAACCAACTAACAGGAAGTGAGAGGATTCTAACTTATAAGAAGATGCATAAGTACAAGAAAGAGAGAAAGAGGCAGTGAGAAGTAAATAATGAGATTAGTGGGTATATGCAAAGAGAAAAAAGAAAGGTAGTGAAAACTAAATGAAGAGATAAGTTAATGAAAAGAGAAAAATTTGATGTTACGGAAAGAAAAGAATTTAGTAAATTGTCAAATTTATCCATTGTTTACAATTTTATAAAATAATTTTAAAATTGGTTTTTTAGTTATATAATATTATATTTGAGGCTTAAATAGTAAATTACCAAGAGGTGGTTACTTAAGTCTCAATCTGTTTTAATAATATAGATATAGATAAAAATGGATAAAGGTTTCAGAGGAGCTTGCAATGGGTTAGAAAGTTTTTTTTTTTTATTATCTATTCTTATTTTCTGTCCTATATTAGACCTGGCACATCTACTCATATGCTAGGCTACGAGATATGTACTTCAATTTCTTATTTTGTATTGTAGTGTTTATATAATTTTGTGTGTACTCTTTCATTTGTGACTAGAAATTTTTGTAGAAAAAATTGAAGTACATATCTCATAGGACACATCGAGAAAGAATATGTACTTCTAAACACTTTTAGGGTAATTGCCATCTAAGTCTCATAATTTTTTTTAATTATAGTAATAAACATCTAACATTTCAAACAATTGAGCAATCAAGACATATGTTGCCATAAGGTGCCATCTTAGCATATATTAATATTTTCTTGTAACATAACATGTCATAAGATGCTAATACACTATACTATGTGGTCTAATTTTTTAATTTAAAAATTAAAAATATATAAAAAGGGAGTGAAATCATAGAAAATTCATTTTTAGATAGTTTCCATTTTCTTTTGTACATACATACACGCACATATAAATATATTATTTTATTGTAGGCTAGATCATTGTTGTCTTTGAGTAGTTTTATTTTACTCATGACTCTTTTTGTTTTACTTTTACGATTCTTTCGTATTCTTGCAACTTATTAATTTTTAAGCATAAGCAATTTGGCTTGCCCCTTATGTAGCTAATCCACTTATGAATAACTAAATTCTAGGTATATATATAAAAAAGAAAAACTCATCTCAAGAGAAAATCCAAAAGCTTTATGAAATGGAAAGCACCTAAAGAAGATTAGATTAAGATAAATAATTACACAATTTTTACTTGAGACTCACATGATTGCAATGTGAGGTGTGGCAAGAGATGCTGATAGACACTAGATTTTTGGTTTTTCAAAAACAAAAAGGGGAAATTTTGACATCTTAATTGCCTAAATGTGGACAATCAATTGGAGCATAAATATTATGTCATCTTAATCGTAGAATGGGCTTTGCAAATGTTGAAGCTAACTCAAGTTCCTTACCTATTGTTGAACTGCTTGAATGTGTTCAAACGAATTTTCATTTGGAAGTTGGCTAATGTTACTATTTCTTGTAAGGGAGGAATTCAACAATTTCCTAACTTCTACCTTTGTTATCATCCCAAAGAAAGCAATAAGTTTACTGACCTTTTGGCAAAGATAGCTTATTCCTAATGTGATGATGAAGTTCTTCCTTTTGTTCCTTTAGTTTAAGTGCATCAATCAGTTGCTTTAGATAATAGTTCTTTTGTGTCATGCTTGGAATATGTTGATCTTGGGTTAAATCTTGTGTTATGTGTCATATCCCAAGCATGTAAAGTCATTACAACTCTATCATATAAGCCATCCTAAGATAAAAATTGACGTCATAGTTGTTATTGTAGACATAGCTTGCACAAGGTATGCTCGACTTAATTGTTTTGAAGTATTCATCTCGACTCTTAATACTTATTTTGTTATTATGCCCGCAATGTTGTTCTTAAACTATTTACTTGTAAGAACTATAATACATTACTTGAAAATACAAGCACATGTACATAGCTATATTTACAGGAAGAGTTTACAAGTTTACAAGCTTTTATGTTTACATTATAGAGCATCATTGAAAACTAACAAGTCACCTAGGGAGGCTTAATTAGTTTCCAAAAGGAAAAAAAAAAAGAAAACTAAAAGAACTCTATAAGAAATCAAAATGACTAACTGCCTCCATTTAACCCCACTCCCTAGTCCCAACTGCTACTAAAATGGAAATACGTGTGGTACTACATATTTAATCAATAACTACAAAAAAAACCTATAGGAACGTGAGCAATAATTAGCTTAGTAAGTGGGATAGGCACATAACAAGTCATAATTAAGGCTATCAATAAATTATTTAGATGAAATGCAATCAAATGCCATTGCACGATTTTGTTAAATTCATTGTGAGATTAGAGATTTTGTGATTGTTCTTATCTAGGTTGAGGAATTACTCACTTTGACGCGATACCACAATTGAGGATAATCTTAGACTTGTGTAATGGAAAATACTTTCCTCTCATGACTATCCTCGTACCACTGACCTCGACCTTATCATGATCTCATCTCTTGCTACTTAATTTAACTAAGGGTTAGGAAGAGACTAATTCCAGCAATCTTTTGAAGGAGTTGGTATTTGGCCCAATAACCCTAATAGGTTACCTAATAGGTTGCAATCAATGTTAGGTTAAGTTATAGGTCAAGTTTAGGGTAATTTTAGTTAAGGGATGATCACTAAACCATAAACAAACCAGCTAAGGCATTATTAACAATAATCATAGCATGGAGTTAAACTCCTAATCTACATTTTAGTAATAGAGACACACATTGTATGCACACAAGTAACTAGTTACAATCACAAATGAATGTACTATTAAGTCTCTAAATAATCTGAAATAGTATTCTAAAATGCTACAAGGCATCAATTTAAACTTACTTGAAATTCAATTGCTTGCTAAGTTTAGTTATCATACTTGTCTTCATCATTTATCTTTACATACAAAGTCAATTTATCATTTTAGTTTCCATAATAATCATGAAAATAATAGTTTAATTCAAAGGTTAAATGTGTTTTGCTTGGACTAATTATGGTTTTAAGCCAATTTATAACGGGTTTTAGGTATTGTACTCTTTGACTTAGATTTTGAGTATTCGCTAGTTTAGGGCTTTTACTTAAGTGACTTTTTAACTCTGGTTAGTTTTATAATTTCTAATAGAATACTTTTTAGATTAACTTTTGAGTGAATACATTTACATAATTTCAATTCAAGAACCTTATGATCTACTTTCTAAGTGATACTCCAACTTAATGTTTTGCTCATTTGGAGTTTCTGACCTACTTCCTAAGTTAGATTTCCTATAAGATAAACCACTAAATCACTCCATTTGGACCTCACTCCAACATTGCCTCAACAAGTCAAATTAAATCATTACGCCAAATTCATTTTCTATATCAAAGACATACCTATTTCATCTATATAGCCTATACCTTGTACGATTAGATGAAACCACTTCCTTGTACTCATAAAGTATGATGAATCAACAGCTTCACACCAGCACATACACTCCATTTATTACTTCGATTCATCAAAGTTCAATCGTAACAACACCAATTCAGCATTCCACTGTATGAATGTAATATAATAAAAAATCATGTGGTTTCAACCTCGGAGATTAATTAACTCAGTGCTTAAGTAACTTTTCCAACTAAATTTAGATATTTGTTTTACTAAACAACATCAAAGACATCTTAACACTTATAGCAAAATCAACTTGAATTGCCTTAAATAATTCAAAGAAATAGCTCATGCTTAAGAGAAATAAAAAATTTAATGAAAAATCATACTTCATGATTTTATGAAACCCTTCACATGGTACAAAAAAAATTGAGATTGGAAATACATTGTTTGAGTTTTAAATATGCAATACGAAGTTCGTCTATGTACGTTATTTCTTAAGGATCATGCATATACATTGTGAATAATTTGAATTTTCTTTTTTTTTAGGATTCTATACGCAAAGTTACATAGAAATACCAACGTTTCTGCTGATTTAGTATTTTTAGTAATTTATTGAAAATCAAATGGTTTTTTTTTTTGGCACTTGATGGCACTTTCTGGCTATCTTTTAGAGGACGGGGTTGTGTTGGCCGGCTATATCATGGAGTGTTCTGTTAGGGGACGGTGGTGGCTATGGCCCAGCTCCTCGAGCTCGCGTAAGCCTAGATTGCTCATGTGTTTTCCTATTTCTTCTAAGATTGCATGCAAACATACTAGAGGATTCTATGAATTTTCTCTCTCATGAACTAGCAAAAGGAGTCCAAATGCAGATTCATGTGGGTTTTATAGCTTCTTGAGGGGGTGTTTAGTGGATTACTGGTATTGTTTCCCCAGAATTTCTCCTAATTTTGCATGTTATCCTTTTATTTTATTTGCACGACACATTTGCCTAAATATATACATTTGTTTGCCACGCCATTATTCCACTCATTTTTACTGGTTGTAATTCATTTGAAGTATATTTATTAATTTATTCATCAAATTCGTAGTGTATTTTATGCATATTTGAAGAAACTTTTAATTTTGTATAGTTATTTATATGTATATCTATACATTAAATATGTTTTATATATAAACATACTTACAAATATTATTTAGTGCCATTTTATAAATTTTAATATCAAAATGTCCCATCTCTAATGATTCGCTAATTGTTGATATTAAACTCCCATGCACTCGATAAATATTTATTAACATTACTATAATAATTTTTTTTAGTTATATTTATTATTTTATTATTGCCTTTTCGAAATCCACACACACCGAATCTTTCCAACTAACTCGTACAACTCCTAACTTAATTGAATTATTTTCGCAAACACGTATATTAGATATTTAAATCTTTGATTGATAAAATTATGCTTCTTCCTTTATGTAATGTGTAACTCATATTTATGTGTATCTACTAATGCTAATCTAAGTATCCCATTTTATTGCAAACTTTGTTGTCTTTGATTTTTCTTCATCCTTTTTTTTTCTTTTTTCTTTTCTTCATGAATCTTTTCAATTTTTGCATTGACAAACCTTATTAGTCCATGTAGCATGCCATTCAATGCTGCATGGCATATTACGTAATAAATATAGAGAAAATTATATTTTTAGTTTTTAACATTTAACCACTTTTCTACTTGAGTGCTATATATATATATATATATATATTCTATTCTATTCTGATACTTGATATTTTCAAACATTTATAAATTGGGACTTTTTGTTAACATTGTTAATCAATATTTTCCATCCAATTTGACATGCGACAATACCTAATTCATCTAACTAATTAATTTAAATAAATAACATGATTAACTATTTATATATATCAATATGAAGTAACTAAATTAATAAATACAATATAAAAAGCTAAAAATTAAAAAATATAAAAAAATTGAAAGTTGAAAAAAATAAAAAAGAATCCAACCATCTCAAAGCTAAGGAGTTAGCCATTAACAGCAACTACAATTGATGAGTAAGTACCCACTTCTACAAGTGGGTAAAAGAACCACCTTTTGCATGTGGGTCAAGATTCACTAGATTTTTTTATAACTATTCCAATCATCCTAAAAATCAGAATAGCCAAATTCTTTTGTTTTTTTTTTTTTTATTTTGTATTTTCTAAGACTTTTCTTACTCTTTCTATCTTTTTAATTTTTGATTTATTATTAATTTACTTAAATTTAAATTGATAAATTTTGTTTTATCACATACTAATCTCTCTGTCTTCGTTCGATGTTCCCACATGCTACCAGAGCTATGCATACTAATAGACTCTCGACTAACTAACTGTAGCACGTGATGACCCAGGTAACTTGCTAATAAACAACTGTTATTTACAAGAATAATTACTATTCTAACAGAATCAAACACCATCATGTGTTATATGTGCACGAAAAAGTTAATGGGGTGTTAATAAAAGTCTTTATTTGTAAACATTTGAAAAAGTTGATGAATCAAATAAGAAAAAAAAAAAGAAAAAGAAAAAAAAAGAAGCTTAGAATTTAAGTATAAAAGTGAATAAATATTGAGAATTTAAAATATATTTTTCGTAGAAAATGTTAAAAATTTCTAACGGTAACGCATGGGAATATAATATAGGAGACAAATGCGTGATACGTTAAATTGCCGAGATGTCCTGTTTAAGCTTAGCCAAAAAGTTTGCACAAGATGTATGCCAACTGGTGGCCTTCAGACTGGGACAAGATTTGCTTGCCCACCAACAACAATTTTTTGATTTTATGAATTTCATTCAATAAAAAAATTACATTAATCAAATTTTCAGGTATAAGAGGAACGAATGATAAAGAGTTGAAGTAACGAAAACTCATCCGAATAGAGGCACTTCCCATCTAGTGTTAATTAATTTGATATGGAGGACTACTGTTTCTTCTAAAAGAACGCATAAAAAGGTTAACATAATCCCACGTAAAGAATCAAACAAAAAGGAAAACAAAAATAACAAACACACATAAACTATTTAGTCTGAAAATCACTAATAAAGTAAAATTAGTTCAATCGTTACAATCTTCATACTAGTTATATTTGTGACGGTGGAAATCTAATACTAATAGAAATAGATCAATGGTGGTAGGAATGGTAAGAAAACTCAGATCTGATATTAATAGTGGCAAATTTAGGGATATTAAAATCTAGATTTGAGGATTTACAAAGGTGAAACAAAAGAAGAGGTCCAAAAAGGAACAACCGGTTGAGGTTTGTTTAGCGGTTTTTAGAGAAGAAGAAAGGTTAAGTATAATCGTTATCTCCATAAGCAAAGATTTTGAAGGAACTAAAACAGTGTCGTCTACATCCAGTAATAGATTGTAAATCTCTGATAGGTCATTACAAAACAAAAAAAAAAAAAAAAAAAAAAGAAAGAAAAAAAAAAAAGATTCCTATCATTAGACCACATCTACAATCATATTAGAGACCAGTACGAACCATGTTTAAAAATAAGTTAATGGTAGTGGATAATTTTCAAAAAAAAAAAATTACCCTTCATATTATACAAATATTAGGCATCTTAATATTAAAAAAAAAATATTTATTCATATGTAAATCTTATCCACAGTGGCATATCTCTTTCGAGCTTATGACAACCAGCATCGGAAGGACCCCATGTCACTGAATCTTTCCTATAATTTCCTCGTTTCGGAATGAGAGACCAGAAGTAGTTCTCATGTTCAACAAAATACAATTATTGTCAAAATGATTTTTGTTTCTCTATCTCTCTCTCTCTCTATCTCTTTTTAAAGAAACGGAAGAACAAATTTCAAACACAAATCACTGCTTAATGTATTAAACAAAATCAAATTTCCCAATATTACACGAAAATGCTCGTTATAAGAATAAGAGGAAAAATTATAAATTCTTCTCTTAAACTATTGATAAGCGGCCAATAGATCTTAAAATTCTTAAAGTGTGATTTAACCTTCTTGCAACTTCTAAAAATATACACATATATGTTAAACTATGTTAAAACCCAAAATGTGATCCTTTCAACCATGTTTGTGTTCTTGCATCAGTGTTCTGTTTGTATAATTTTAGTAGATTGATGTGGGTTTTAGTATAATAAATAAGGGAAAAAGTTAGGTAAAATATAGCATTTCCTAGTTCTTCTACAATATTGACAAACTCTACGTAAATTACAACTACCAACTAAATTTTCCTTTTCGATTACTTTCAGTACTACAGCTTTTTTTTTTTGTTCTTTTTCCTAAAAAATTGCTCCATACGATTTTTTTTTTTTGGCAAGCACTGCCCTCATTTCAATTTAAGAAATTATATGCAATTCAAAAAATTATATATGTGGAGGAATAATGTCGGAAAGACAATATCTCTTATTCATGGGGATATGGCTAACCCTTAGTTCTCAATATCCATCCTAATTTTGAAAATAAAAAAGGTACTCCATGTTAAAAAAAAAAGAAAGAACTAAATTTGTGTCAACAAATTACAACAATCAAACAAATAAAACATAAAAAATTTTCTTAAATCTTGATCCCACAAATTGAGAAATGTAGTTATGCATAAATCTTGAAACAGGTAACATGCATCATAAGGTGACAGTAAATGCAAGCATGAGATTCAAAGAAGACACTGAATTATTGGATTCGAGAACTCACATAGTTGAGCTACTTACTTAACACATGAATCAATATTATAATAGGGGGGGCACAAAGAACCGGGGTGGGGGGTGAGGCACGAGACATGTACAAAAGTACAGGCACGGTACAAGAGAATAGGACGGAAGCCACGGACGCCTTTTCTTTTTTTTTTTTTTTTTTTTTTGTTGTTTTAAGTTCAGTGAACCTCCATCTCATCTCACCACTCTTCGAACCTTTTTTTTTTCCCTACCTCTTGGTAAAATTTATCATTATAAGTGATAATGCAAAAAGAATATCCAACATGAGTGATGGGAAAGGAAAATGGAAAACGACAAGAGATTAAAGAGGGAGCCCAGTGAGGCCAAGGCTTCATGGAAGTGATATCTCTTTCTCTCTTTCTCTATCTTCAATTATTACGACTTTACTACATCACGTGAAAAACGAGCTCAATAATACCGAAGTGCAAATACCACCGAAAGCAATTACTACTTAACTTTTGTGGCATACACCCTACTCTTTTAATTAACATTTATGATACTCCAATCTCCCTCTCTCATTATAATTATAGAAAGAAAGGAAATGTAAATTTCATAACAGTATAAATAAAGAAAGACTTTTAGTTTATGATGTAAACTATATCAAATATATAGGATTTAAAAAAAAAAAAAAGGATTATAAAAAATATATCAATCTTTATAATCTCGTAGTATAAATACTAATCTCTTAAAGGAATATATTAGATTCAAAATCGTTCCCTCCTGATTGTTATAATGTAGTTGATAAAAATAAAAATAAAAAATCTATAATCAATGTCAAATATATAGAAAATCTTTTTTTTTTACCCTTTAAATTGAAAATATCTATTAATAGAAAAAGGAGTGTATTTTAAGCATTTATATGCATAGATAAGGGTGTATCTATATATATTATAAAATCAGTGATAAGATACATGAATTAATGAAAGTAGTAATTTGAAACAGTATCTTTAAAAGAAAAAGGGAAACTATTCCTAAAATGATGGCTGAAAGTTAAAAAAGCCATTACCATTTTATTCTTATTCTATCCACATGCTTTCTAAACCTTTAGAGGTACACAAAATTTTATAATTTACTTATTTATGAATGTGTTAGGCATGCACATTTCAAGATTTCTATGGTTTTCAAGCGGCATAAGGTCTTCAAAACGTATGAGGTTGTAGCAAGACAAGCAATCCGAAAAAAGGCGGTAGATAAACGAGTGTAAAGAATGTCAAATACACTCTTCCAAATCATATTTATTTTTTTCAGTGAAAACGGTTAAAATGTATGAACATAAAATCAAAAGCAATCACTTGGATACAATAACAATGGAGTCTAAATTTGCTTCCCCTTTTGAGTTCGCAATCCTTAACAAGATGTTATTTCCCAATAGAATCTCTAAAGTTCAGCAGAAAGAATATATAATTTTTTTTTTTCTTTTCCAATTATATTGCAAAGCCAAATACCCATCAACCCCTATCGTCTCTAATAACTCCCCCAAATATAGTGAACCGCAAGTTATAAATAACTGATTTATGGACATTTACCTTAACCCATTCTTCATGTGGAAATTGTTAAAAAACGGTTGCTTATAAATTATGAATTGTAAAAAGAGGATTGTTTTTTTCTATTATACGCTAAAAACTTATAGGTTTGCAATAAATTTGTCAAGTTAGTTAAAAAAAGAAATGAGTCTGTTGAATGATGCAATATTTCGATCTAATTAAACCAATCACAATATGAAGGCAAATATAATTCATTTTGATATAGTAAAAAAGTTAATTTTTTTTCTTTTTTATTATAATATTTTTATGACTCTTGACGTATTTGACTATTGGGTTTCCATTGTTGAACAAGGCTTACTATAGTAGAATATTTCATGACTTTATTTGAATCGTGATATCTGCTGCATTTAACAAAGTATAGATAAATTAATCAATAAAACGAAAAATGAAAACCATTTGACCGCAGAGTGCTTGCTCTTTGTCATAGGCTTGCTAACAACGTCTTTAACTTTGACTATTATAATCTTAAAAAGGAGCAATTATTAGGATATGACCTTTAAAAAAATACAAATCAAGCCGAAGATATTTTGTTTTTTGTTTTTTTTTTTTTTTAACTTAAAAGAGGACAAACATGACAGTTGTAAAGAAAACTTTACAATCAACTCGTGGTCATGGTGTTAAAGCGCGTGGGAAACCGAATTGATTGTCCAACCTCAGACAGGAGAGTAAGCCCCGGACAACTCATGTCCGGTTCCCCTAATCTTCATGTCACGTCATCAGGCATGCTCTTGGGATGGACCCCACCTCTATTTGTCGTTTTCCAGTTACGTGGAGTTTCCATTCACCTGCCAAAACAACCGCACATTTAACAAGAGGAGAAAAGGATGTCTATTATTTGATCTCATTTTTTATTTCATTATTTATTTAAATATTAATTATTAAATAAATTTTAAATTTAATAATTTAAATTTAAAATAATATAAATTAAGAATGAGATAAATAATGGTGCTGATTTCATAAAAAATAAAAACGAAATCTTAAAAATATTAAGAAAAAAAAAGTATGTTGGTTTTGCTTTCCTCTCTCTCTTTCTAAAATAGGCCTATGATGAAGTAATGCGATCGTTACCAAATGAAATAGGTGGCATTTAAGTAGAAAGAATGGAAATAAAACCAATGAGAAGGAGGTGGAGGCATTTGAACTCCATTCCACCGTCAAGTCTTGATAAGGCTGATGCTTATTAGTGGTTTTGTGGCCTTGAATTACAGAAACTGGAAGCAAGTTTCTAAAATGATTTATCGGATTGGGTCAAATCCATCTCAGACATCGGTTGGCATTTCAGCCTCCCTCCTTCCTTCAGAGTCTATTGAAACAAGTCCTAAGTTTGTTATTTGAATAAGCTTCCACCGTTGGCTCGAGAACTACTGCATTCCTAAGATTTTTTTTTAATGATATTAAAACATTATATAAATTGAAGAAAAGTATATAAATATTATTAAAGATTTGATATGTAAAAATATAATTTATATTTAAAAAAAAATACATTACTTTATTATCTTATGTTAAATTTTTTATATATTTATATATTACTCATAGATATATATATTATATTAGTACTATTAAATCTTTTTTTCTTAATCAAAGCAGAAATATACATAAAAAAAGATAATATAAATAAAATAATTTTATCACATCAATTTTCCTTTAGCATAATCTTTTCTTTAAAAAAGAAAAAATTCAAGAACCCTCATATTGAACCCAAGATATAAAATTTTTACAAATTGAAGCCATTTACACTTATGAAACTTCAATTAATTAGTTACCATACAATTCACACGAGTTACTATAGTTATTGCATGTGGTTAAGGGTGATGTGCCACTCAAACTTGTAATAAGTTGGATCCCATCGGAAATTTTTGAGATTCTTTATATACTTAGAATGCTAAAATATTAAACCATGAGCTAAGAAAGGGGGGATAGAAAAATATATTGATAAGTGACTATGAAGCCCTAATTCTTACTAGTCAAATATTGTAAAACTCACAAGTGAAGCAAAAGAAGATAAAACGAATAATGGAAAGTAAAAGGGATAAATAATTATACGAGAGGGCATGAAGGTAATTAAGCTTTAAGTAACGAGAGTGGAGTTGAAAATTACCCCTTGGCTATAAAAACCTTTTAATATCAAATCCTCTCATTTTGTCACAATTTTGTGTTGAAGACAAACCCTTTTTCAAAGGGCTAAGAGAACGCTTCTGTTGTGGGTTATGATCTTTTCCTTTATTTAAAGGATTTCCAAATAAAATATGGATATTTTTCTAATATGATGTTGTTAGGGTATTTAAAGGAAGGTAGAGATCAATCTTAGTGGGAAGGAGGTAAGATTAATTTTGAGGACTCAAATAGGTAAGTAACCAATTCTCAAAAAGAATTAACAGATCTTAAGAGATTAAGATTTTAAAATTTGATTATGTACCTTAACTGAAGGGATCCTAGGTCATGGTAGAAAGGCTTCATTTAGTCACAGCATTTAGGAATCGGGGTAAACAAATCTAACCTTCTTAATTCTTGAGTAAAGAATTATTTGTGATTGAAAAACATATCATAATATCTTTAATTTCTTGTTCAAATTTATTTTGTAGAAGTTGTAGAGTGAGGATGATGGTTGAAGGTTGAGGGGTCAAGTTTAGTTGAAGAATCAAAGGAAGAAGAAGAGGATTCTCTATAAGAAGAATCATGTGTAAGATGATGCCCTTGAACTCTTCCCTAGGGTGTAGAAAAGACATGGTGAGAAGCATAGTTAGAGTTTACAATCGTAAATCTAGTAGTGAACCTTTCGTAGGTGTTGATTTTTTCTTTTACGCCCATGTGCAAGGGTGAGCAAAGAAGTATGATCAAAGTTCATGATAGCAAACTTAGTCATAAACCTTAATGTACTTTTTTCTTGATGAACATAGCCATGTTTCTTTTCATCGTTAAGCATGAACCTTTTCTTGCTATTGTGGAAGGGTTTGTTGAAGTTGTTTAACCCTTTTTTCCTTCGTTTTACCTTTTATTTATCTATTTTAACTCTCTCTTTACATTTAGAGTTTGTTGGAGAACTTTTTGGATTCAAGTTCGATTGTATCAATTGCTTTGTACTTAAGTACATGTTTACTGTATATATTGGTTGTGCTTGTTAAGATTAGAAGCTAAATGAACCTAATAATTATCCAATGATTAATAAATTACTTATTGTCTGTATGTGGCTCGACCCAATGGTAATTCCTTAGGGGACATCTCTATAATCCTTATGTAGCATTGTCCTAAATGGAGTTACACTAAGAAATGATTTAAAATAGATTTAGGGGTAAGGGACCACAAGATGATGAATCTGTACCAACTAAGGATGGTGCTGAGACCATGGGAAGCGAACTTAACCCTATAATCCTTAGGAAGATGTTGGGTTCATGAGGGACAAACCGTGCCGGTAGTTTTGTTTGGAGCCATTCATTGTATTTCCCTTTCAAAAGTTTGTGACTGGGATCGTAAATATCCTCTTATTGGGTGCCAACTTAAACTTAAATAATAATAATAAATTCTTGTGAATCTTTTGTTGCACTAATTGTATGTGATTAGTGTAAAATGTAGCATATGCATTTTATTTATGTACTAGGTATTAGTTAATTCCTTTGTTTTTACAGTTATAGAGATCTAAGATGAACCAGTTGTTTATGGAGATCACAACGACACTTATTATTAGTCGTATTCAAGAAGTGGCGACTATTACTACTATTATGGGGAAGATCACTAGGCTTAGTCGATGTTAATAGAATAGTTTTATTAATAGAATTTAAAGTAGATGATGTCATACTTAATTGGTTTTACATTTTACTCCTTTGGTTTTAGTAATGAAGTTGATTTATTTAGATGTTACCTAGTTATCTTGTTTTTTAATTTAATTATAGAGAATTATGACTCATATTTATTGGTGGATATTCAATATTATGATGGGAGTATATAGATAGTTGTAGAGCATGACGTGTTAATAGTTTGTTAGGGATATGTGGTAAGTTATGATGTTTTGAGTTTAAGGTGTTACAAATTATAACATAGATTGCGGCACTGAATTTAGTTTAAGATCCCTCTTACAACTTGGAATTGAAAAATACATAGTAGATTTCTTCTACTTGAAATGGGAATGAGCTAAGGTTAGATCTATTTCAAAATGTTATTTTACACCATGGAAATGTTTCTTTGATGGTAGTTTCATACCGACCAATTTCGTCTTTAACATTACAACTATGATGTAATCTTATATCTTTAAGACCCATCCTTCGATTAACATGTAAGTGCAACTTTTGGTTTTATTTATATATTGCTTGATGAATATAAACTTTTTCTTTCCTTGTTCAAAGAGTACCGAAATATGTTTTTACTTCACTTTAGAGGATTGGGGTTCTCAAGTTTGTTGAAATTGGGGATCAAAACCTATAAAGATGTGAAAGTAAGGTTAAAGGAGCTAATGACAGTAGAGAAATTTTGTAGAATTTGTAGATATCGATCAAAAAGCATAGTAAGGCCATTTGAAAGTAAGGTAAGGGGAAATCTTATTATTTACTTACCAGACTACTCGCTATCTGGATGATGGTCTACCTCTACTAACCACAAAACGCTATAAGTATGAGGCTACCATCTGTATAGTAGCCATTTTGATACCTAACTACTACTCAAGGGGCTATTGACCATAGTATGCTATGTGTTATGATCTACATAGTAGCATTAGCACCAATCCTTAGTTTCTTAAGAGCTATTGAGCACATAATGCCATTTATTACTATCCAAATGATAACATCCATACCGTATGAATGATAGTAACATATCATGCTCTTTTTACTATCAAGTTTTATGTCATTTCTTGGATAAAAGTGCCCTTCACTTGAAATACATTATTTATATGGTTTATTTATCATTTGTAATAAGTTAATTACAACCCTTAAGACACTTTTGTGGAGTCAAATCCTGAATGCATGTTTTTATCAATCCTTGGTTATAGTAAATATAGAATTGGATAGATTTGTGAATAGTATTAAATCTAGTTTGTTCTTGGGCTTATTTTGTTGATTGATGAGTAATATTCTTATGAGAAAAAATGTCATATTAAATACAAGAAACTAAAAATAGTAGCACTCATTTATATATTAATTATAATTAAGATTGGTTTCTACTTGATTATATCAAATTGATTCTTATAAACCTAAAAAGTGGTTCAAGCTTCCTTCTTCAGGTAGACCTAAGTGGCTTGAGACATTAAGTTTACATGAACCTCTATGTAACTTAAGTTTAAGAAATTGATAAGGCTTAAGTAGAGTACTTATTTTATAAATAGGGTTGGAAAATACTATTTCTACGCTTTGTCAAGTAAAATTGTACATAGAATATTTTGGTAATAGATAAATGAGAGAAACATATTGGAAGTCCTTTATATCTTATGCCAAAAACTCAATAAAGTCATTCATGTTTCAATCGAGTCACTTAAGTTCTTTTTGTTCATTTCAAAATATAAATTCATAAAGTTTTAAGTGGATTATTTCAGTCCATGTGTATAGCTCCTTTAACATCATTAGAAATTTGACAATAGCGAAAGAAAGAGTTAATTAGTGTAACAATACAAATTAAAAGGACTTAAATGACTTATTTGTAGCACAAAAGACTTGATTGAATTTTTGGCAGAAAATTATCACTATACATTGTTTACTTAACTAGAGAATCTTGGCCTTAGCAATGACTTAAGATATGTTAATATTTTAAAAGTTGGGGAGGTAAAAGTATACATTAAGAGATTGAGAATCAATGTGCTTAGACCAATTGTCTTAGGGTGCATTTGCATTTATCTCAAGGACCAAGATATTGGTTTAGACCACATACACGTGAGCGTATACGTACATACGCATACGCATGCAAACGTACATAAACATATGCACATGTATGCCTTGAACCTATCTATGCAATCTACTTGTTGACTTGTCTCTACTACATGATCTAATCTAGTTATGCTTGTTGCAATATTGCAGGTAACAACCCAAACATTGTTGTAAGTTGAGATTAGAGGTTGCTCTAGGTGGTTCCATTCCACAACCTAGATAGCTGAAGTAGGTCAACCTTATTGGAAATCAAATGATTTAGTTGGGTCTTATTTGTTGCTACATAAGTAGTCGAGCACTGGCATGGTTGTTGGTTACTTACGAATAATGAGAATAAGAGTAGGTGATGGTGGTTAATTATAGGGTGTAATTGTTTAACCTTGAATTATACGGACTTTTATGGTACTTTACTAGAATATTAAATGATATTATTAACTTTTCTTCTACTTTTAATCTTTCCGTTTCCTTTTTTTTTATCTAAATAACAAAATTTATCATATTTCCTTCATTCTAATTTTTTCCCTTCATTTTTGTCCCTCTTAATTGTAAGTCCTAAAGTTAAGTCAAAAGACCGTAGGATTGAACTTAGAGCACAAGGTTTAGGGCGATCGGTTAAAGGATCTAATCAAACTCGAATTATAAACTATGGAGAGAAATATTAGTAAAAATGACTTCGTAAACTTGAATTTAAGAAAATAACTAATAAAATAGGAAACTATAAAATTTTCAAATTTTAAGTATAATAATTGTTAATCATCAAAAAGATGAAAAGTGTAATCTAATAACTAATAAATTACTAGAGATAGATTATATGTATACTAAAAATCATAGAACGACCTAAATAATAATTAAGAATGTTCACATGTATCCCACATGTATTTACGTATAGGTAAAAATACGCGAAATTACTTAAATTGGCCAAAAACTTAGTAAATAATTAAGGAAATTATTAATTAATTGAGAAAAAATCAGAAGGCTATGGAATGATGAAAATCTGGTCGTGGCAAGTTAGGAGCTAAAGAAGAAAAATTATTCAATTAGAATTAAGTAATACAAAAGCTAAAAATCAAGGGAATGGGGCAATGTCATGTCTAATTAATACATATTAATTACCAAAAACTTCTATAAATAGGAAAAAAATTTAGAGAACTCCTTTGGATAGTTAAGGATTAGAGAAAAATAGAGAGACTTGAAAATTCAAGAGAAAAAAAAAGAAAAGAAAAACTGTGCAGTTAGGGCTAATGAGCCAAACCCACACACCACCACCATCTAGGATTGAGTCACCACCACCATCCCACTCCAGACCCACTTGAATCGGTGTTAGAAGGCCAAAAGTCATCGGACCAGGTGAGTCTCTAATTTGCTCACGATTTTGTATAATTTCTTAAAATTAATTATTTTGCCCAGAAAATTATGAAACTTGTTATTCTGAGGTTTTATTGTATGTAGGTTTAGGGAAAAATCGTGATTTAGTTTAATCATGTTTGAAAATATAAGGTTCTTAACAAATTAAGCAAAATCGAGTATGATTAGAATTAGAAATAAATAGGTTTATGGGTGTAGTTTGGAGCTCAAACTTTTTCTATAGAATGCTTAAGGGATATAGAACAGTGCTATGAAGCTATTTTTTTAAAATTAATTTTTGAAAAATTTAAGTTAATTTTTAGCCCTAAAATGATAAAATTGGGTAATTTTGGGTTAATTAGGTAATTAAGATACTAATTACTGATTTAGATAGTAATTAGGTGTTCAAGGATGTAAATCTCTGATATGGAAACCTAATCTTAGCCTTTGGAGTGTTAAGTATAAGTAATGAAGGCATTATGTGCTAATTATAGAAAATTAGGAATATTATAAAAAATTAGGTTTAATTAGATAATATAATAATAGAAATTAGAATATAATAAATCTGAAATAAAATTTAATTTTAAGTAATTGTATAAAAAAGTGTTAAATTTTCTCACATTAAGAATAAATCTGGTACTCCAATTAGGATTAGCGTATACCAAATAGTTTAGAATACTAAATTTAGACCTAATAGGATATAAGAATACTTGAGATTAATGGGATTAATTTCACATTAGGATTCGAGCATATTTAAGAATTTAGAATCAAAACTAGAATCTAATTTAGGAACTGAACCCTAAAATAGGGTAGAATGAATCATTAGTAAATAATAGTTATATATGGAAAAAATAAGCTAAATCATAACTTAGAATGTGAATTATTAAAATATAAGAACTAGAAAAGGCCTATTTGTATTATAGGATATCCAGAGATGAATCGGCTTATAATTGAGTGATCGGGCGATTGAGAAACTCCAAGTAAGTTGGGTTATTACTTATTGTATTAGAGTACTATTTTATGGTACTCGGAGACTTAGGATTATATATGGTTGTGATTGTAAGTCGTTTACGCATGTGTTTGATGTATCTAAATGCTTGCTAAATTTGTAATACGAGTGATTTTGTGATTGATTGAATTAGCGTGAAATTGTTTGGACACCTTAAAGGAAATTTAATCTTATTCGACTCTAATAACTAAAAAAGTCATGCATTGCAACCCGTTAGAAGATCATATGATTCTCCAACCAAATACCGACCCCTTCGAAAGGGATAGCGCAGGATTGCAAAATGGTCCCTTCTTCATTCTTAGTCGAACTAAGTGACAGGAGAGGAGGTCGCGGCAAGGGTGAAGTCAATGGTTCGAAGGTAGTCGCAGGAGGAGCGAGGTCTTCATTGCATAAACTTGGGTTTGGTTGTGAGCTGTTACATAACATGGAAACTCCTCAACCCAGATTTGAGTCAGTGAAATTTATCTGATTTCGCAATGGGCCGGACTACATTGTGCGATGACACTTGATTGTTGCATTGTATTAAATAATTGCTTGATAATCTTGTTTGTGTTTATATACTCTTAAGAGTCTCTAATTCAACTTACTGAGCTGTAGTTACTTATACCTCTATAGATCTTTTTGTAGGTCTTGATTTTTGAACATTTTAAGTATTATGCTGCCTTATAATTAACCGGAAGTTAGTCCTTTTGAAGCCAGGGGTGTGAGGAGCAATTTACTTAGTAGTGATGTGTAGCGAGAATGTCCTTTGTAGTTTGAGGATGAAAGACTAATAATTATTATGTAAATTAGTGAACTGTTATGTGTATGTAGAATTTCCTAGAAAGTTCTGTGGACTTTACATATAATTATATAGGTTTATTTAAAATTTGTGAACTTTACCATAATTATAGTTAAACATTTAATTGGACTATTTACTTCAAAACGAGGAGTCGTTGATGCCTTGTGTAAATTATGTCTATGGTAGGTACTGTGAGGCCAGTTACTATCATAGAATGGTTTACAAGGTAGGACTGTTACGCTTTGTGACTTCGGGGCGTAACATTAATTCCTTTACTCCTTCCAAGCATAGTGTAAAAAGTAATGTTAATTAGCAACTTTTAATGACCTGTGGCCTAGAAGTAGTTTTTTATTTCCCCCCTTTCAATAGCAAGAAGTGGTGTTAACTACCATGATTCTCATTAAAGTTTAGCCAAAAGAAAGTACCTTTGGATCGTTGAGAATTTGTTTAAATGGAAAAAATATCACAAATATCATTTTCTTTAATTTTATTTATCGTTTGTTTTATACATTTTAGAATATTAGCCATTGATGATATATGTATTGACTTTTTATAATCACATTATAGGTCATAGATATAGGGCTAACAATTTGGTATGCAATTTGCCAACTTAGATGAAAATTGATATGATTATAAGTTCGTGTTAAGAAAACTTGACATAGATAATAATCATGTTAGATCGTTCTAACTCACTTATATATGTACAGTACTTCACGTCTAACATCCAAACATAACCACATACCTATGCCATTCCATTTATGATTGAAGATCTTTTAAAAACTTTTTCTAGTTATTAAACCTTAGTTAGGACTGAGATTTTGGAGAGATCATTATAATTGATAATTATGTAACACCTAAGAACTTGAAAAATTACAACTTATCGCATATCCCTATAATCTACTAACATGTCAAACATCTAAAATCACCTACTATTATCACTACATGCCTCATTAGTTACCTATTACTTATACTTCCATGCAATTTTTCAGGGATGTCTTAAATACATCCTTAACTCACCAATAATAACAAAAAGATCAGATTCTCACTTTCCTTCATTCAAAGAAAAGAGATTTAACATAATTCATTGACATTTGTCTCAAAATACAAAATAGCAATTCTTAACATTTCATGACTTCTAAACATGACAACTCAATACGGCCAACTGATATGGACTTGAGAAGTCTTAAGTAACTTCTCTGGACTTAAGTAATGACAATAAAAGTAAAAAATAAGTTTGACAATTCGTTTTGACAATTTTCATGACCTTAACTAACTATACCGAACCATCTCCAAAATTGTAGTAATAATCACAAAAATTAGCTTCATCACCATAATATCCACACTCATTGTAGTGCTCCTCATAGTCACTAAGACCTGTGACTGCATATAAAAATAATAAAACCTTAGTAGTAAACGCAAGAACACACATTATATGCATAAATACATACATCAACTAACTCAAATATCTATATGCAACAACCATAGGTTTATTATCTTATTTAGGTCCATCAAGCAACACAATTCTAGCGTTCTGGAACTTTAAGTAACTAATGAGTTTGGCATACAATATATATATTACATACAAGTACTAGTATTGAGTCCTCCTTAATACCCTGGTAACCAAGCAATCAAGGAATGCTAATTTGCTCATATCATTTCAAGGCGAGACTCCAATTAGGACATGGTCACATAAGATCATTGGAGTACCACCTTAAGGTTTGGTCTTCCTAGTTTCTTGAGCCCAACTAAGCACATGTAACATAGTTATTTAAGCCAAATATTCATTAATGTCCATTTTAACATTTTTAGTCTTATACACGCACAAGCAATAAATAAACCACATACTTGACTGTAACATTTGCTAAGAAATTGAATCAAAATCTTCACAACTTGCTCATATGAGAAACAACACACTCGCTTAGTTTTTGAATTGAACTAACGATATTTTCTAACATAGCAACTCAATTAGCTCATGTTTACGTAGGAATTATATAAGTAATCTAGGATCATTAGGAAGTTAAGATTGATTTGTAAATGTTTTGGGTGAAGATTTTTTATTAGAAATGTTTGGAAAAGGGTTTAAGATAGAAAAACAACTTTGAAAAACCCCGAAAAACTCAAAGGGACACTATTGTAAGAAATCGTGATCAAGACATCCGGATGCTAGATTAATTAACGTCCAAATTGTCACGAACTGAGGACGGCCTAGTCGTGGCAGACGCCGTATACTGTATAAAGAACCCCTGATTGGTTACCCTTCCAATCAAGAACTCTTCACACAATATACAAGGCTCTACAACCACTAGTTTCCAAAGAACATCCAGACTCACATGATATCATTACATAAACATATTTATATAAAAATTTAAGTTACAAAGCTTACATTACGTAGCATTTAAGTATGTCTAGGTCTAATATAATAAGATAAACAAAAGTACATAAGTAGAAGTCTACATAAACTGTTCTCTCAGTACACATAGCTGCTCGCTCTTGCCCAAATCCTCAGGCTAACCTGTGGCATCCCTCGTCCTGTCTCTACGAACAGGCTATCCTGCAACAGAAGTCTAAAGGGGAGTAAGCCTAAGCTTAGTGAGCAAAACCCTCAGCCACACCACAAGCAAGTTATAAATACATTATATTCAAGCATATGAATGAATGATCAACCAGAATGCTAAAGAATACGTATAATTAACTAGTTCATATACGTAACTCAGATTTAACGCCCTCCGAAGTCAGGGTTGGAGTATACACGGCACCAATCAGATCCGGGTATTATACTAGAACTTACTTTACTACGGAACCCCACGTTCCGTACTTATATCAAATAATTCTTTTAATTTCAGAAAACCCAAGTTCTAGTATAATTGTGAGTGGGCCCCCGCAGTCCACACTCACCCCTAAACGGAGGTCTCTAGACTCGACCCTTAGCCAGGCGGTTGGCGCCTCCAACGCCTAGTGTTCCCGCGGGCCAGGGTAAGGTCATTTTGTACGAGTGCACCGTACATAACCAAATAAATGAATAATATCAACCCCTGAATGGCCTCTCTTTACCTCCGTGTGATGTGACGGCCGGAATAGTATCCATGCTATGCATGTTAATGCATGTCTTAATTTCTTTTTATAGGCCGAGTATAATTAGGTTCAAATTATGCTATGACCATCCAATTGTGCACACAATCATTTTCTATACTACCATGCAACAAACATAGCATTATCATTATTTAAGATAAGTTCACAATTCAAGACATACCAACATACACAGGCATTTTCCCCAATCCCCACACAATCATCAATTATCAATAATATTTAGGTCCACTATCTACAATCACAAGACAAGCATGGAATCATTGGGTAAATACTCACTCGGCCATAGTGATTTGCCCTAATCATAGTAGTCGATTGGGAGGTCCTCACGCTCCTCAGAGTCACCTGATCATTATGATTTGATAAGACTAGTAAGTAACTAATTTAACTAATACTTCTAAACATTTAATTACCTAATCTACTTAGACTATTATCAACTTTTACCCGGTTAGACTTTATTATTAATCGTATGTAACTTTTTCATTTCATTTCTGATATTTATGAATTTATAGTCATTTTTCATCGTTTTCGGACGTATATTCATACGGTAATGTTTGTTTTGGACGTTAAGACCCCTATTTTATATTATGAACTAATTTTATAGAAATTTTTAGCTATAATACTTAAGTATTGCTATTACTTATATTTATAACCTTTATTCCCTAAATTCTTATAATTAAGGGATTTACTTTGTCATTACTAATTCATATATTGATTTAGGTATAATCTAGTTTACAAAGTGTATTATGATTTACTAATTTTAGTATCTAATTATCTACATTTTCTTATTTTTCTCATTTTCTAAACTTATGCTTATGTCATTGCTTACATCATCTTTCCTTTTATGCCTTCATATGCTTATGTCATCTTTTCTTTATGTCCTCATATGCCTATGTCATCATCTACCTCATCATTTGATTACATAAGCATTACATCATGCTTATGTCACATGTACATGTCTTATGTACATTTATTTCTTACTTTATACTTATGTCTTATACTTATACTTATATATATATACCTTATACTTATACTTATGTACATATACCTTATACATACATATACTTATACATCTACATATACTTATACCATATTTATACATGTATTTCTACTCATA
Source organism: Lumnitzera racemosa (assembly GCA_024138005.1). Taxonomy (NCBI): domain Eukaryota; kingdom Viridiplantae; phylum Streptophyta; class Magnoliopsida; order Myrtales; family Combretaceae; genus Lumnitzera; species Lumnitzera racemosa. The sequence goes on along the minus strand of JAMXBC010000008.1, from coordinate 43,984,232 downwards.
TACCTATACGGTTGAATACGTATTTTTATACTAAAATTTCGTATGCCAACTTTTCTCTTAAGAAAATTCTCTCAATTTTCATCCTTTTGCATTTCTATGTATGTAGTTAGTATAGTAGATGTATATATAGTTAGATATGGTCTTAAATTAGGTTATGTACATGATACATACTTATGTACAAAGGTTCATACACTTGTATTCCTTTGGTATTTCTTTATGTATACACATCTAAGAGTACATATACATGTATTCCTTTCATTTCCTTCATGATCCATCACTTTCTACACTTAAAGATGGAGACTTTGTTTTCTTCTCTTCAAGACTTCACTAAACACTGAACTACTTACCTAATCTACCTAATTAACTAACTAATGAATAACATAAAATAACATAAAACAAGTTAAGAACATACCTTTAATTGTGTTGAAGTTTAAGGGGACAAAAGAAAAAGGATGAAAGTGAAAGAAGAAGGAGAGCTCACGGCATGAAATGGGGACTTTTGTTTTTGTTTCTTTTGTTTTGTTTCCAATTATGAAGACAACAAATGGAGAAGTCTAGAAGGATGAAAAGTGGACGGCAACAAATTGCAAAAAGAGGAAAGAAAAAAAATCAAAATGAAAAGAAAAGAAAATCATCATTAAGTTAATGAGATATTTTCCTTATCTCTTAAGACTTTTGACTTTTCAAAATGTTGACTTTAGTCAACATTTGTTGACTTGGTCAACTCTTTGACTTTGGTCAACATGCCTTACCTTAATCAACATTTGTTAAGTATGTTTAATTTTGTGAACATAATGTGGTAATTAAGGGAAATTAGAGGAAAAATGAAGGAAATGAGGGGAAATGAGATATTTGATGAATTGATTTGTAAACATTGTTAATGAGATCTTACTTTAGGTCTTTATAGCCTATATATCTCATTTGATAAACTACTTTGAATAACAAATGCAAAAAGTACCAATTTAAGTGTTAAGGTTCACTACATAAACATAATCTTCAACTATTACCTTAATTCTAAGTAAAACTATCTTAATCACTTACTTAAAATGTGAATATAATCTATGACTCATTATCTTAACTTCTAATTGATCACCTAAGGATTCAAAGCATATAAGTATGATTAAGGGTCATCTCTAACCCTTTACTAGTGAATTGGACAAAAGGATAAGCATTATATTATTAATTAGGGTTTTAGGGTATATCATGTTGGATTAGTACACATGTGTCTTTAAAATAATCATTTTTAGGGTTTCTATTACTTTTGAATAAATCTTTAGCATTTAGGAACATTTAGGGTAGAAAAATTCTTTACGCGATTAAGTAATTCTTTTAGGGTTTTTACTTTCATTAGCCTTGTTGACTCCTAAATGGTCTAACATAGTTGAGTCTATTACTAAGGCTAGGTTGATAATTTTAGGGGTTCACACAAATGCGATGCTTGAAAAGAGTAAGAAGGCCTTTGGTGTCCGAATGCTATAGGGGATGGTGTTCAAATGCCTACAGATTGTAGCAATGCAATCATCCCCTAAAACTCCACCATTATCTACTAATTCGCATACTACCATTCTTAAAACAACAACCGAACATCAAGGCAACTCTAACTCACCTAAAACACAAACCAAAATATCCTTACAACTTGAATCTCAGCCAACTCTTTCATCATTCAAAATATAAATCGGTGAAACAACAAGAATAAGGTACGGGGTCATATTGTACTTGTTGTAAAACATTTCTAGCATGTCCACAGCTGCAAATAAGTTATAGGATGTGTGCAAGAATATCCTAAAATCGTTTTACCCATAGCCCTATGAGGAAAAACAAACTCCCTTAAGTAAAACTAAACAAAATTGATAAAAAAAAAAGAAAAAACACACTGTACAACCTTACCTTGTAGTTTTACGCCTTTTGACTTGTTTTTACTGCACGTGATCTACCATGGGACACCCAAGAAGGCCTCTAAAATTCATTTTGAGGTTCTCCTACATAAGAAAGGGGAGCTCTCTTATGGAAATTGATGGGAATCAAACAACTACGCCCTTGATCTAAGCTTATGCTCGAGGTCTTGAAGTACTAACGAAGCAGCTTTATCTTTCCAACTAACTCCAGCCAAAGCTAAGTTGATCTTTATTGCCGAACAACTTCACCTATTAAGCTGAGTTGTTTCAATTCTATTAATCATTATGTGCCGACCTAATTCATACTCCCTTAACTGCTCGACCAGTCTTGTTGTCTATTATACTCTGTTTGAATCAACTATTGGCTTAACAATAATTATGTTGAGAACCCCTGAACGATTCTAAGCTATTGTCTACTCAAAAGAACCCCTAAGTCTACTTGGCAACTTCTAACTTGATTGTACAACTTTGTCTGTTTCTGCTAAAAGTACCCTTAATGACTGAACACTACGTGTCCAATACCATGTGAAAGGATTTGCTACACCAATTGTCCATTTCTTTGATTTTTCATTTGTACCTTTTATTATTTCTTGTACATTGCTTCTTTTAGAAAGCACCTTATTTGTCTTTTCTATTTTAAGTAAGTTGCCTAACTTTTCAAGTATAAATACCCTTGTAAATGTAGCCACAACAGATATCTCTGATATTGAATATATTTTATTGTCTCTTTCTGTAAGCATTCCTTTCATTTTTATCCTAACCCTTAAGCAAGATTAGGTAGTGAGTATCCTTACTGAGCTAGCTAATGTGTCATATCGAGTTCGCTTTATGAGTCCTTAGTAGTTCCCTAGTGTGTAATATCCTTGGGGCGGACCGTGGTTTGCTTATTCATTCCTTGTTTTGTGCACTTTTTTTTCCACCTTTGTATTTAAGTTTTCTACAAACTTGGACCCATCATTGGTACAGTTAACCTTGTCTGCTCTTAGTGTAGCCTATTAGAAACTACCAAAACAATATGATAAAAAGGCATTCTCTAGCCTTACGTTTAATTCTCCTAACTTAATCTTGCTTAAAGTTGTTTTTGCTTCTTATCTTCGAGATTTATGCTAAAACGCTAAGGACTAGCTGTTGCACATGATGGAAGCGAGTGAAAAAGGGTTTTAAGAACAGTAAAGACGTTTAAATACATAGGGTTCGCAGATAAATCTCATGCCTAAACTACCCTCACTTAACTTCTATAATACTATTTAGGTCCTTTTCATAAAACACTTGATTTTATACCTTATATTATTATTTTCTCTTATTTTACACTTTTATTTTTTCCTTGTTTCAAGTTTTACAAATTAGGTGTCTTATCTTGTATTTCCTTTCAATTTGATAGTTTGAAAAAGCCATTTTAGAGTGGAAAATTAAAGACTTCAATTACTTGCTCATAGTAAGATATCCCTTTACTTATAAAATTTTGTGATCTTATTTTATAGAATGACCAATTGTCTTTTGGTATGGGTTTCATTTATGGTTTCCATTTTCATATAATATATAAATTCCATTTTGAGATGTCTTATATATTTGATATCCATTTTTTTACACAAACTATTTAGAGTAGTAATCTTTTGAATAATGTAGAATTATTATAAGCAACCAAAAAGACTTTTTTTTTTTTTACATTTTTCAGCATTATTTCTTTTTTATTGAAAGTAATAACATTTTTCTATATGCAATCATTGGTAATCTCTTTTGAAGAGCTAATAGAGGATTTAATAAATTTGGTGGTGAAATTGATACCTAATTAGGCCATGGATCAATTTATTATAGTAATATGATGTAGCAAATAGATAGGAATAAAAAACCATCATGTGTCCTTAATCTTTAATGACACATTAAGTGTAACATCTGACTAAAACTCCAAATAATACTATAAAACTCTTTAAATAATCTGAGACAATTAAATCTCTAAATAATGGTAGAATAATTTTTAGTTAAAAAATATTAATGCTCAATTAATTATCATTACCACATAAGATTAAATGATCTTATGATTTAATTTCCTTAGATATTCTTCAATATCAAACGTAGTCCTTACTCTTCCCATCCCTAAGGCAGCAACAGTTCGCTCCATAAGTTATTGAAATCAAGCAGTACAATTATAGGTTCTACATTTGAAAATATAATAAATTGAGTTGAAGCCTAGTATGCAATACATAACTACATGTTGGTGATCAAACGATACATATTTACATGCGTAAGAATGCAAAACAAGTAAATCATACAATTCATTTAATTTTCTTAGCATTTAAGTTAATTACATAAGCATAAATTAGTGGTCCTTCACGACTTGATCACATTACAATTCATATCACAACTGAACGTTTGGGAGTGCTTCTTCAGGCTCTTCTACAACCTAACGTTGGGTGTAACTCTTTAAGCCCCTCTATAACTTAATGTTGGGCATGTCTCTTCAGCCTTCTCTACAACATCCTAGATCTACCCCAGATCATTTCCAAACAAGACTCCACTAAGGATAACGCGTTGTAAGGATCGTCGAGGTTGCCTCCTAGAGATCTGTTACTCCAGGCTCTTAGGACAAGCAATAAAAGGATATATAAGCTAGATATACATTTAATTCATTTTAATTTTTGCTATCCTAACACTCACATACAATAAGTAAATGTTACGTACCTTGATATTTAGAATCTGTTATCAACGAACCAAGCCTAGTTTTAAATTCTAGAAACAATGAATACTCATTAAACTTCTTAAATATTGGATAAACAATTTCTCTTAGTTAAAACTCACTTTTAAGTCATTTAATTCTCCTTAAATTCACTTAATGAAATACTAAAGAGGTTTAATTTAGAAGTAACAAATGAATAAAACAAAAGAAGAGGAAAAACTCAACTTAAAGGAGCAAAGCCTATACGGTCAAGGATACAATCGTGTATTTTTAGCCATGTAACTTACTGAGTTACACTTCATTATTGCAAGGGATACAACTAGGGATACGGTTGTGTAACTTTTTGGTCTACTAGCTCATGTTGCCTATTGTAAGGGATAGGACTAGGGATACAGTTGTGTCTTTTGGTTGTATAACTTTCTAGTTTATCAACTCACATCACCTACTATAAGAGACACAACTAGGGACATGATTATGTCTTTTGGCTGTGTAACTTTCTAGTCGAACTTTTTTTTTTTCTCTTTCACCTAAAACCTTTTTAAACCTATTTTATCTTCCAACATCTCAACACATGGATCAAAACACTCTTGAATTTATAGAAAACTCAACTCCACAACATAATCCCATCAACAACAACACCTATCATTTACATCTTTAACTCTCATTTCAAATTCAATATTTATTCTATCAACATCAAACTTTTCCATTACTTTTATCACTTTAACTATCAAATCATCACCATAATCTTGTTAAATATAAAGATTATAAGATAAATTTGTAGTGTAAGGGATACTTTACCTTGATTTTTGACAATTCTTTCGAGTTTCTTCATTTTCCTACAACCAATTAACACATAACCCTAAAATATCAATGCATATCACTTAAATTTAATCAAAATCTAAATTCCATAATTAACTATTCACTTACCATTGAAAATCTCCAAGGGTTGTGTAAGCCTTACGATTCCTTTCTTCAGATGAGTTGCACCACCAAGAGAGATTTAAATCAATCCAACTTTTTCCTTTTAGAAACCAATAAGATTTAATATTCTTGATGTACCTTGAGTGTTTCATGAGTTTGTAGTGGAAGAGTCATATTTATTAACTCCAAGAAGTCTAAAAGAGTTTTTAGGAAATAACGTAATATATATGCACTAGCTAGGTTAAGAAATTTCTATACTTTCAATATTATCCTTCATTAAACCATTACTTAATACTTTAATACCCTTTACTTGTAACTTACTCATCCTTTATTCTTTTATATCCTCTTTTTTTCTTTTCTTTTTTTTTTCCCGTGGTATTACAGTTATGTTCATAAAAGTTTATATAGTGTTAACCTTTGGTCTCATTATAATGTGTTATATTTGAGAATCTACGTAATTTGTTTTTCTTTTTTATAGACTTTAATTTTTAAAAGAAACTTGATTCTTCACAATTTTTTTTTTATATTTAGTAATTAATTTAAGGTTTGTTTTAGATTCTTTGATTAAATTGGATAAAAAATACATTTATTAAACAAATTAGATATAAGATTTGGTTTTTGTACATATTAGTAAATTGCTTGTATCACGAGTTGAGTTAGTTAAATAAGTATTTGCTTTTTCTCTTTCTCTCCCTCCTACCCTAAAGCTCCTTAATAAACCTTGTATAAGCTACCTTACCTTTTCAAACCTCTCTTTGTGTTCACCATCTAATCCATAAATCTACCATATTTTAGATTCTCAATATCAACAATATCATTGGTGATCTCAGATCTAGGGTCTTTTAATATTTTCATCATAAATTATTTATCGATAGTACATTTCTACCATTACAAATTTACTCTTATAGATATGCTTACTTTGAAGATAAGGGCTTAATTGATATTCGTTTATCAACAATTTTAATGATAAAGTAAGTTTTTATGTATTTGTCATTTTTCTTTTTTCTTTTTCTTTTATTTCCTTTCCTTAAGTAAGGATTTTGTTTTCTCTTCTAGTTATAAGATTTTTACAATGAAATATGTCATTTTTGTTTGTAATTTTATTGGTTGTTTAGCTGAAGTATGTGAACAAGAAAAGGAAAAGCCTTTGAATACAGAACTAAAGCCAAAAATGGCACATTGGGGTAACAATATTTTTGTATTTTTCTCTTGATTTTTGTACACTTTGGTTGCAGAGTTATATATAGAAAATAATGCATGGAATATTCCCTGGATATAATATGATTTGTTAGCCACATGTACCAATACCATGTGCTATTCCTAACTAATAGATTCTTATCATGTGCAACTTCATTCTATAATCTATTAATAGACACAGGCTTTAATTAGAGACATGGTTGATCCCTTAGCAAGGCCTAGGGCCTAAGCCTTCTTTGAGACTTCTCAATGCCAAAACACAATTAGTCTCTCGTCTAATATGTTGAACACAACTCAATCCTCTCTTTCTTTGTTTTCTATCGGAAAACCTTAACCCTTGATCTTCTTGCTGTACATCAATACCCCCTTCTCATGAAACCCCTGTCTACAAGGGTAGATTAAGAAATGGTAAAGATAAGTCATCATAGATTTCCTAAGTTGCCTCATAGTTTGGTCTATTACATTACTTCACCAACACCATTTTTGTTATTGTAAGGCTCACAAAACAAATTTCTGGACTAATATAGCTTTTGGTTCAAACACTTCATTGGTGACTCGAGAATGTTCGGCCGATGGTCCCATCTTGCTTAGGAAGTATGCTTTTAATTGGGAAACATGGAAGGTATGGTGCACTATAGATCTAGGGGGTAGATTCGAATTCTAGGCAACCTTACCTACCTTTCCCATAACCTTGAAGGGCCCATAGTACTTTGGTGACAAGTTATTCACTCTGTGGTTCTTCAAACCATGTTGTTTGTAAGGTTATAGCTTGAATTGTACCAAATCTCCTACTTCAAATTATCGCTCAACCCTATTTTCATTCACCATGTTCTTCATTTGTGTCTAAGCTCTTTGTAGGTGAAATCTAAGCTTCTTGATGGTTTGCTTCTTATCTTGTAGTATCCGATCTACCGCTTTTGCTCTAATGTCATTAGGGACATATGGTAAGTGTAAGGGTAAAGGGCACCCATACAAAATTTTGAATAAGGTAGTGTGAGCACGGGAGTTGTAATTGGTACCATATCACCACTTTACAAGAACTAAAAATTCACTCCAGTGCCTAAGGTTGTTGCTTATCGTGCATTGTAGGTAGGTTTCCAAGCATTGTAGATAGGTTTCTAAGCATCTGTTTACCACTTCGGATTGATCGTCGGTATAAGGATGGTATGTAGTAGCCAACCTAATTTCAATACCCTATAGTATAACAAACTTGCACTAAAAATGGCTAACATAGGATCCTTATTGCTCATAATATTGTTAGGTAATCCATGTAATTTGTAGACATTTTTCAAATAAAGTTTTGCTACTTGCTACGCATTATATAGGTGCATAATCCCATAAAGTGCGCATACTTACTCAATTGATCAAAAACCAACAATATCACATCTTTCCCATGAGGCTTTGGTAATCACTTGATGAAGTCCACATTGATATTGGTGTAGCATCCCTTAGGTATAGCGAGGGGTTTTAAGAGTCCAAGAGTCGCCACGTTCTCATACTTATGTTTTTGATAAGTAACGCACTCCCTCACATATCGTTGAACATCTTTCTCCATTTTAGGCCAATAATATATAGCGTGTAGATGCTTGTAAGTTGCCTGTGCCCTCAAATGACCACCCAATAGTCCATCATGGTAAATTGCTAACAATTTCTACTTCAAACTTGAATCGGACCATACTACAATCTTCCCTTTCCTTCTTAGTAACCTTGCTAGTAAGTATAATTGGGAACCATTTCTTTGCCCTACAATTGAATAATTAACCTATTGTAGCATTCTTAGTCATGCACACTCTTCTTTATATTGTCTAACAGCTCAGGTGATGTAGTGAGAGTATGCGTAAGAGCCTTTAGATAAGCTATTCCATTTCTATACAAGGCGTTAGCAACCTTGTTGGTTGCACCATGCTTGTAGTGGATCTCATAGTCTAATCCTAAAAACTTGGTGAGCTACTTTAGTTGATATGGGGTGTTCACCCTTTATTCTAGTAGTATTTTAGACTTTGATGATCCGTTCTAATTATGAAGTGTCTTCTCATTAGATAATGTCCCCATTTGTTTACTGTAAACACCAAAGCCATCATTTCTTTCTAATATATGGATAAAACCTTTCTCTTAGGACCTAATGGCTTGCTTAAATATGCAATAGGATGCATATTTTGCATTAGTATCACCTCTACTCGTTCATTACTAACATCAGTCTTAATGATGAAGGGTTTAGTGTAGTTTAGCAATTTTAATGTAGGTAAACTAGTTAATGCCCTTTTTACCTTTCTAAAAGCATCTTCAACTACAAGTCTCCATTCAAAACTATTCTTCTTCAATAATTGTGTAAGTGGTCGAGCAAGCAGCCTATAATTTTGAATGGACTACCAGTAATAACCATTTAAACCTAAGAAAGCCTTTAGTTGCTTCACATTAACAAGCTTAATCTAATTCACAACTGCAATAACCTTCTTAAGATCCTTAATAACACCTTGGCAAGTGATCATATGGCCTAAGTATTCAATTTGAGTGACACTAAGTATGCACTTTCTTTTCATAAGGAACAAACACTCATGTTTCAATCTTTCCAGTACCTTTTTGAAATGTATTTGATGTTCATCTATGGTCCAGCTATAGAACAAGATGTCATCAATGAAAAGTAGCACAAATTTCCTCAAGTAGTCCTTAAATATGTTATTAATTAATTCTTGAAATGTAGACGTCACATTGGTTAAGCCAAATGGCATAACTGTCAACTCATAACACCTTTCATGTGTCTTGAAGGTATTTTTATAGACATCCTTCAGGTCTATACGTATTTGGTAATATCTGGACCTTAAATTGAGCTTACTAAAGTAGCTTGCCTGATTCAATTCAAAAAGATCTTCTATAAATGGAATTGGATATCTATCTTTGACAGTCAACTTGTTTAACTCACAATAGTTCACACACATCCTCTATGAATTATCCTTTTTCTTAATCAAAACCATCGGTGAAGAAAAAGGACTATGACTAGGTCTAATGGTTCCTTACCTTAACATCTCCTTCACCATGTTTGCAAGAACACTTTTTTGTGCCATTGAATGCCTATAAGGCCTCAAACTAACCATTGCCAATTTATCTTTTAAAGGAAATTTATGATCATGCTACCAATTGGGTAACAAAAGTGTGGTTCCTCAAACAACTCATAATAAGAATCAATAATTATTATTAGTTTAAGATGAACAAACCATTTTTAACCAATCTCAATAGTAATGCTATTCACTTGCACTAACCAACATTAAAAAAGAGATGCACCCTTGTTAGTTGTCTTAGAAATAGCCTTACCTTTAGTTATTGTAATCGAGTCTTCATGGCCATCAAGAGTGCAAGTTCCTTTGTTATATAAGAAAGTTGTGGTCTTCTGTTGGAAATTCCATGTTATGTCTCCCAGTTGCATAAGCTAGGGTATACTCAATACTAAATCATAACCATGTAAGGGTAGTAGATAGGATTCTACTACAAATGTACACCCTTAGATGAATATATCAAATGCAACCACTCTACAGTTGGTCTCCATTGGAAACCCATCGACCAATTCCATACATACAAGTTTGGCAGCAACAATCTTATAGCCTAAACCCTTGGAGACTCTAGAATCTAAAAAAATTTCCACCATCTATTAGCACTTTTAATCTTCTTTTCTTATGAAAACTTTGGAATTTCATCAACTCTTACTCTTTGCTATATTTAAGTAAGTACAAGGTTAGTTTTGGTAGCTCATTCTCAATACAGTCATTTACTACAACTTCAGTTTCTCCTTCCACTATACTACTATAGTCATCTTCAATCATTAACATTTGAATTCCTTTTTGTTTGCATTTGTGTTTAGGCCCAAATGGTTCATTACACCAAAAGCATTGGTGTTTTTGCCTCTTTTCATTAAGCTCCTCAAGTATCATTCTTTTAGGTTTTAAAGGTGCGACTAGGGTGGTTAGGTGTCGATTGGGCTGTATTTTTTGTTTGTTTGCTAGCTGAGTAATAGGTTTGGATGGCTTAGAGAAAAATATATTAGGTTAAGGGGAATATGTAGGGAATGGTTTGGTGGTTTTGAGAGTGATTTTAGAGGAGTTAAGGGCGGCTTCTTATAGTTTAGCCAAGGTGTAAGCTTCTTGCAAAGTTTAGGCTCTAACATTCTCACTTGGTATTGTAGTTCAGATTTGAGGCCACTAAGGTAAAAACTGATTTGGGTAAGTTCTGACAAAGGTACCAAGGTTAATAAGCATCAAACTCATTTATGTATTCTTGTAAAGAGTTTTGCTGATGTAACTCCTTAAATTTCTAATGTAGGGTCTTCATAGCTTTTGGAACCAAATCTCAACTACAAGCCTTGGATCAACTCCTCCTAGGTAATTGGATGATGATAGGAATTAGGCGACAAGACTCTTGACTTGAGCTAGAGCCTGGGGACTAAAGAGCATAGCAAGGCGAATTCTTCCTTTATACCCCATAATTGAAGAGTTTAAACTGCTATTGTTTGCTAATCTATTGCCTTATTCAAGCTAAACTATCTTGTGCTTGTCAAAAGCCTCTAACTACAGACCTGAGGTATACTCAGACAACAGCTCGACTTACTTAACCATCTGCCCAATCGACTTGAATCCAAGCTACTTCGATCATGTCCAAGTTGAATTCACCTCAAAGGAGTTATCAGCTTAGCTAGGCAACATTAGCTAGTAGTAGCCATGTAGATTGTCTATTTTTGCTATAAACATGACCATTGGCCATTTGCCACTTGTCCAAGCACCCCCTTATTAAATTTTCATTTCTATTTATATATGTATATTAGAATTAATATATATATTTTCTATATATTATATTTATATTCATATTAATATTTTTTAATATATTTTTATTTTATATTGATAGAATCTTTTGTAAATAATGCCTGCTTTGCTAAATTTTTATTTATGCCCTTTAAGCATTTTTTATACAATACTTATTTTAGACATTACATTTTTTAGTCTTTTCCATTTATAATAGTTGGCCTAAATTTTTAGGTATAAATATTTACTGTATATGTAGTTTCAATGAATGATTACGTATCATCAATACAAAATATACTTCATTTTATGGGCATTCTCTTTGCTTACTTGATTCACTCTTATACTAATTCTTAAACAATGTTAAGTGGTGAGTAACTTCACAGAGTTAGCTCATGTATCATATAAAGTTTGCTTTGTAAGTCTTTGATAGTTCCTTAGTGCATCAAATCCTCAAAGCAGATCATAGTTCTGCTTATTGGTTCTTTTGTTTTCCTAGTTCCACCATAGCTTTCAGTCTTTCTACAAGCTCGGACTCATTTCATTATGCTTGCCTTGTCTATTCTTAGTATGGATTATATTAGATGGGGTTTTGTTCTATTCCTCAAGAATGTATAATACCAATGTAGAGCTCTTCCCTCCATGTGCATCGCAGCCAATCTCAACCCGGTAAATGTCTGGAGTGGCATCCAACTTGAGGTAATGCTTAATTTTAATAAGACAAGATCTTAAGTCCATACCCTCAAATAATGGAAATTCCAATTTAGTGGATTGTGAAGATACTTGATAGGTAAAATCATCTTGTGCAAAAGGGTTTGGAGAATTTCGTGTAATTGAAGTCTTGGTAGGATTACCCCCTTTTAGTATAGCAACCGGAGGGGTGGAATTACTACTTTTAGTTCTTGCATCTAGTGCTTGAATTCGAGCAGGGAAGTACCTTATTTATCTAATAACATTTGAAGCAAATTGAACATCTCAGTGAATGTTTTAACCCATTGGTTATTCTTCTCATCTTGCTTCTTTTTACAAGTCTCCATTTGCTCAACATGTTGAATCAAAGAACATACAGATTCTTCCATTTGTAAGGATTATCAATATCGACCACGACCAATAGCTACTGAAGGCTTTGATACCAATTTAGTGTTTAGTCAATTTTGTTTGCAACTTTTCTTATTGTTTAGCTGAATTATGTCAACAAGAAAAGGAAAAAGCCTCTAAATGCAGGACTAAAGCCAAATACGACACAATAGGAAAACACTGTTTTTGTATTTTTGTCTTGATTTTTGTGCACTATGGTTGCACAGTTATATATAGAAAATAATACATGGAATATTCCTAGATATAATATGATTTGTTAGCCATGTGTACTAGTACCATGTACTATTCTTAACTAACAGATTCCTCTCATGTATAACTCCATTCTATAATTTGTTGATAGACAAGGGCTTTATTTAGAGACTTAGTCGATCCCATAGCAAGGCTAAAGGCCCAAGCCGTCTTCGAGATTTCTAGATGCCATACCACAATCAGTCTCTCATCTGATATATTGAACACAACTCAATCCTCTCTTTCTTTGTCTTCTTGAAAATTCCTAACCCTAATTTTTTTTGCCGCACATCATTATTTGGTTGATGTAAGTTTTTTCTATTTATGAGATTTCTATTTTGAACACGAAACGGAATATAATCAACACGAGTTGACAGACGTGGTTTAATAATGGTAATTTTTAGTAATTGCAAAGATAATAATTAAAATCGATAGCCAATTATTGCAAGTCAATTACTTTTGGTCATTCAACCAAACGCAACTGATGGAAAGAATGAAAATAATGCTCGTATCTTCTTTTATGGGTAAGGATTTTCTTCTTCTTTTTATTTAAAGACAATGCACCTATCTTCCATAATAGAAAACACATAGCAATCATGACTCAATAGTTAATGGATATAATCGAGCACGTAGATTCGGATAGATTATCTAGTACGTACAGGAAGATATTGCCTCCCCACCCCACCCCACCCCCCAACAAAAATGAATAAAATTTCAACTGTCAAGGTTAGTGAGGAAAACGTTCAACGTTGTCTGGTTCTGAAATGTCCATAATACGAATGAAATGACTGAATAGTACTGCACACTCAACATTGAGGATAAGTGAAGGGAAGAGTAGACCACGTCATGGTCATGGAAGGAACTGCCAGCTATAACGCATTAGGTTATAATAATTAATAATAATAATAATAGCCTGTAGTGTAGAATAAAATAAAATAAAATAAAATATATTCATATATATATTTATATGGAGAGAGAGAGAGAGAGAGAGAGAGAGAGTTATAATATATAATAACTAATAACAAACAAGTTGTTTGAGTGAGCCAATCGAAAAGGACAGCATCTCCGCTCTGGTATTGCGTAGGGATTCGTTAAGTGGATCACATCCCATGATTCGCGCCATCGTAAGCCGTTTGTATCCCATCGTACTCTCACTTTCACTTACCCTTTTTTTTTTTTTCTTCCTTAACGTGGCCTATTCTCTTTTCAGAATCCTTCAGTCCGCTTGGCTGCATCCTAGCTTTTTTTTCTCCTTTCTTCTTCTGCACACAGGACGATGCAATGCGTGCCTTAGTTTGATCCATTTCAGATCTCACCGGCATAGAAATTGAACTCCGTAGCCTATGATAGGAAAACCCAATAGGACGATAAAGTTAAAGAAGAAGAAACTTTCTTTTGCTTTGGCAAGCAGGAAAATAGAATATTCAAGGAAAGAATTATAAATAGAAATGGAAAGAATCTGATGGTAAATTATAAGACTTCATATCCCTTATTTATTTATTTTTATCTATTTTTAGATTGGATATATTTACCTATTAATTATAAAGTATAGCAAATATAGGCATGAGTATTGGTTTCATAGAAACTATACACATGGGTACTATCATTTTACTTTTTTTTTTATTATCTAATCGATAAATTCAATAAAAGAAACAAATTTAATAAGTCCTAAATCTTAACTAAAACTATTTAAATGAAATTGAAAATAAAAAAATTGCAAACTTAACTATAACAAAACAATCAATGATGCAAAATACAAGATGGTATTTAAATATTGAATCCCCCAAAGAATAACTATGCAATCAAGATAAAGACATTAATTTTATCAATATTTTATTGGATTGTGTGAGAATTTTTAAATCAAGTTAATGTCTTTTATTAACTAACTCCTAAACCCGAGGTTGATTAACATGAAATCTCATTGTAGTTAAAATATCATTGATCACATTAAGTTCTATGAATATTTCTATTGATTTGATCCTACCTTCATCGATTTATGCCTTCTTGCATTACAAGTACCATCCAAATGACAAGGTTTGTGAGAACTCTATAAGAGGCCTAATAAAAATTATTTAAAATTTTCATATAACGTATACACTCATAATATGAAAACTGCTTTACAAGTCAGAGATTATAAAACTTTAAATAATTACTTGCTAAGGTTTTTTATTTTAAATTTACTAACTCATTGTAAAATATAAATAATTATAAATATATAATATTTCATATTTTTTCAAAACAGTAGATAATCGGTATTCCTTACTAAAAGATAAGATTAAGTAGTAAAGACTTAAAATATAAACTTATTAATGTTATAAAATCTAAGTATAAGAATAACAACTACAAATAAAGTTTCAAACTAGTTATATGAACTAGCTATACCAATTATCTTTAAATTATATTTCTTAAGGTATTGTAATACCTACACTCAACACTTAGTTCTTGACTCTGTCCAATTATCTATCAACTTGCAAAAGAAAAAGTTATCTCTTATACTATATTAAGTAAATTATTACAATCATATGAATGTATGTACACGTAGTATGCCAATCAATATATTCAGTTGACCGGTATTGCATACAATATCGGATTTAACGGCCTCTGATGTGAAGGTTAGAGATATATCAGTACTAATCACAACCGAGTTCTAGCATCGGGGTTTTTAATTATATATTGAAATTCCATATTTCATGAAAAATAATTTCCATTTCTAGAATCCAATACACAAATTCCTACGTCTAGCGGTGCAGTGGCTATTGTAGTTTACGCTTACACCCTATAGTAGATGTCTTTAAACTCGACCCTTAACTATACAGTTAGGTTCTCTAGCGCCTAATTAGCCCATAGATTATGATAAGGTTATATTGTATAAATATATCGTACTAAAACACTTTAATTTAATATATAGAAACAACTTTGTAAGGCCTATTTTTATTTTTATGTAAAATAAGTAATACAATACATGGTTGATATATGATCTTTTTTAATTTAAGATAAGCAAAATATAATTAAGTTAAATTATTGGACGATTAATCAATATCAGCAAATTATTCAAATTATGCAACAGTTAATCATACAACCAAATTTTCAATTATCATATTTAATAATATATTGCACAATAACCAACCAATAATAGACACATACATAACTTAAATCTCCATACATCAAGTTATTAATATTTAATTTAGGTTAACTAACGACAAACATAAAATAAGTATAGAGTTATCAAGAATATTCATTTGGTCAAAGCCGATATGATTCATAACAATTATCGGGCAATTTGTTTTTTTGATCGATATTTCCTGATAAATAAAAATGAAATAAACCTAATGAGTATTTAGATGTAATACTAGACAGCTTAACTAGTTTATTATTTATCTTATAATTCTCATTCTACTTAAGTATTATATCATTTGTAACTTTTTCATTTTGCCTTGTATTTTTACATTAAATTCTTATTAAGTTTAAATGTGCTTCTTTAGTGATAAAATTTGATTAAAATTTTCAGTGTTATTTTACATTGCTTAATTTATTTATTGTGATATTTAGGAAATATTATTTTATCGTATATGTAATAATATCTAATTTAATCTTGTAAGTAATAATATTCAAATTAGTAACATTATATGAGTTCAGGTTTTCTTGCTTTTTATAAGTTTTATATTAGTATATTGTCATATTATAATTTAATTGCTCTTTTTACGTATAACGAGATAATTAGTAGTATATTAGGTTAAGTTAGTTAAAGTAATTAAGTTAGTTAATAGAGCTAAATGGGAATATTGAAATCATATATTTAAATAACTAAAAACTTTAACTCAATTATATTGTGGTATTATCCTAAGATTATATTGTGTGTGTATGTATACTTATGTTCAATTTATTCCCCATAAATGTACGATTTTATCTTATTGTTATCGGTATTATTATTAATATTATTATTTTTATTATTATCATTATTATTTTATACTAACATATATTATTATTTCATATATAAGTATATCTTTTTCGAAACGCTTTTACTTTTAAGCGTGTGTGTGTATGTATAACACTTTAATCTTTTGAAGAACTTTATATCTTATAGTTATGTCTTAGTTATACTTTGTAATATGTGTTTAATGGTTTCTTTTCATAGAAAATGATATACGTATAGTTATAAATAATTGCGTTTAGTTATTTCTTTATTTAATTAAAGTCTTATCTTAGTTTATTTATTTGTAAAGTCATATTACTTAAATAATGTAATCAATTTATTTGTATCCTTAGGTTTTCTCTAAATCCTAAATTGCATTTAGTTTTGTCGTTCTAATTCTAATATTTATAAACTTACAGTCGATTTTTATTGTTTTCAAATGTACGTTCATGTAACAAGGTTTGTTTTGTACATTAAAACCTGCATTTTTTCGAGATAAGCTTAATTTGTTATAAATTTAATTATTTTGATTCAGATATTTTGATTTAAAAATTTTTGAGTTTTCTATTTTATTTTATGACTTAGTTAATTTTCTAAATTTTATATTTTTTTGATTTCTTATTTTTAGCTTTAATTTATGTAGCCTTCATTATTTTCTTATTTTAAACTTGATTTACTATTTATTGTAATTTTGTTATTATTATTAATTTATGGTAATTTTATTATTATTTATTAATTATTTTGAAGTTTTTGATTTAGTTATTTATTTAGATATATTTGTTGATGTGGCACGATTTGATTGGTCTACATGACATTTTATTGAGTTTTCTTGATTTTTTTTTGTATTTTATAAATTTTTTATTGTTATTAGATATATTTATATATTATTATATTTAATTAATTAGTAGATTATGAGCCTTAATTAGATATTATGATTTTTTGCCCTATAGGCATATATATATATATTTTATTATATTATATTATATTACATAAATGTATTATATGTATGTAATTATATGTATATACTTATATGCTCAGGTTTATGTACACATACATGTGTTCTTGATTATTATTATTGTATTATGCTTAATAATTTATTATTTGTACTTATATTGCTATAGGATTATATATCATAGACATACATATGTACTTATATATTCTCATCTATATTACTATACTTAATACATTATTAAATATACTTATACTTAGTATATGTACATATGTAGCTATACATATATACATATATACATGGATATGTCTACGCATGTATGAATACATATATACATGTATTTATACTTATGGTATATCCTTAGCATATGTATTTATGTATTTATACATACAAATGTATCCATACCTAGTTTTATATGTATTTTATATGTATATAAATATGCATTTTTTTATTTTCCTAGTCTATTTTAAGGAATTTTTCAATATATTACATATATATATATATATATGTATTTGTGCTTTCGGTTTTGTTTATATATATAAATACTTAATAATTTTATTATGTAAGTTTATGTCCATATGGAAATATACATATATAGTGGTGTGTAGGTATATGTATATGTACATTCCTAATCTTATTTGCATATACACATATTTGTATTACAAGTTCTATTATAATTCCTATATATATATATTGAACCTAGAGTTCATTATTTGATTTTGATGAGAACAAAACAAAAAGTATATAATTAAACTTATTGTTTTTGAAGAAAACAAAACAAACGAATAATTAAACTAAGTATTATTTGATTATTTTGAGATAATCAAATAAGTTGAATTAACTTGTTTAATGATTAAATATATCAATTATCTCTAAAAGAAATTTAATTTTTTGAAGGGGTGATCAAATGATCTTGAGGTTATATTGCAAAGATTATTCGTTTGTTGTGTCTTAAAAGAATTTTTAGGTGATATTTGGTCTATCGGGTTGATGACTCAAGGAAGAACCAAGTTAACGATATAAAGTCTTGAAAAATACAAAGAAAAGCTTATTGACCTGGAAGATCCAGCTTGCCAGTTCACTTGCCGGTAGAATAATTTTTACCTGCTTGCCAGTAGTTTAGAGTATCGGTATGCCGGTAAATCAGTTTTAAGTAGCCATTGGAGCATTTAATGCACGACAACTGGAAGAATTTAAGAAGTTGTTATAAAAGCTCAACTACCCGATCAAAGGCTTTTAAGATCCAACATTCTACTACAACTTAAAGATATTCTCTTACATTCTTGAGCTCGTTTCACTTTTCCTTGGTCTCTTATACACTTATTTGCTATCAAACAAAAAAAGACATAGTTGTGTGTTTGAAAGTTCTCACATTTGTAATCTTGAGTAAAGAAAGTGTTTTCTTAAGTTAGTTGTGGTAAAAGAGCTTGTGTAAGCTTAGGTAGCTCTTAGATTGTGAGATTAATAAAGTGATGTGAAATCTTCAGTTGGAGGGATTGTGTGTCTATGGAGATAAAGGACAGTCCGAACTCCACATTATATCTGGACTTGATTTTCTTTATCTTTATCTTTTTAATTTCCACATTTGTTATTATTCTATTATTGCTTTGATTACTTTTATTATTGCATTTAGTCATTTATATCAAAAAAGAATTGAAATTTGTCCTTAAACTTAATTCACCCCCTTTTTGCGTTTAGCTTAGTGTTCTTCAATATATACTTCACATATGTATATATTTTATATATACATAAATTATACAAAGAAGAGTTCATTTAAGCCAAGTATGTACGTGTACTTATATATATATATATATATTTCAATATGTATTATGACATGTATACATATAAAATATAATTTCTAAGATAAATGAACTCATATACATATAATTTAGTATATGTACATAAACTTCCATTACAAGGTACTAGATTACATGTACACTACATCTACCATAATAATATACATAAATACTTAAGAAAAAACCAAAAATTTAATGTACATAATACAACAAATATGACTAAAATACAATAAAAATATAAAGGAAATATATATTTACTTGGCTTGTAGATGTCCTTCTTTTGTTTCCTCCTTTTTAGGTTGGAAAAGAACGAAAAAAGAAAAGAAAAGATGCTTGATAGTAAAAATGGGGTTCAAAGTTAGATGTATATCGGAGGGAAAAATTAAAAGACGAAGATGGAAGAATAGAGAGAGAGTGATGGTTTGGTTTTTGAAGAGAGGGTTCTTCAATTTTTTTTTTCATTTTACTTGATGAGAAATTGTGGAATTTATGAGAAGATTCTAGGGTACATACACTTGGCTCAAGTTATGGAAGGGGAGGAAAGAGAAAAGGAAAAAGAAATAAAAAGGAAAAGAAAAACAAAATCCCTGAAATGCATGAAAAGGTCATGTTGACTTGGTCAAATCTTAATATATTATATGTATTATGTATAACTAATTTGAAAATAAAAAGGAAATAGAGAAAGAAAAATGAAGTAAGAGGAAAAATAGAAAATTAGATGTAATAAATCAATAAAACATCATTAGAACTTCCTTACATATTTCTAACCCTATAAATAATATTTAGAATAACAATTAATATAATTACAAGATAAATTATAAATCATATTATTATTGTCTAAATAACCAATAGATGTCTCAATTAACATAATACTAACTTATCTATATAAATATAATGTTAATATTAATTATAAAATAATATTATAAATTTTTATGAATTAATTTAATATCTTTACATTTATGAGCATTTAGAAATTATTTTTAATCGTTCACCAGTGATTTTATGCGATTAAGTATATCGTTTAGTTATTTAGCTCAATTAAGGTTTTATTGCTTTTATAGCAAATTGGTACATTTATAAGCACGAAGCTTTGGTTTTAAGATTTTGATCAGGCTTGGGTTCAATTTCTCATATGTATATGTGGATAGAATTTAAAGTTTTCATATGCGATTAAGGTTTTTATCAAGTTTGTGATTAATCTTTTAAAATTATCCCTATTTAGGGTTTAAGATTTTTGTATGTAATTAGAGTTTCAATTTTAATAGGTTTTAAACTTATTGACTCGATTAATTCAGAGAAATCATTTATATTATACGAATTTGATTCTATACTTAAAAGGTTAAATTTGTAGGATTTATAAGATCATTTTTGTCATTTGAATGAGTTTCTTTTACTTTACTATTGAAATTGCCTATTGGAAAAGCTCTTACTATCTGATTTTATCCTTTATCAATTTGGTTCTTCTCATATCTCCAAATTAAAACATATAACACAATCAATAAAGAATCATTTTGTTTTTCATAATTATAATTTGAACCGTATATTCAACACTTACTATTTCTTCCCTCAATTAAGGGACAAAGTGAAGCCCCTAATTAAGCACCCACTCTTTTCCAAATTCCGATCTTATTACGAAACTTATTTTATTTCTATATTTAGAAGAATTGGTGGACCATTAAATACAAAGCAATGTTCATTAGTTTTCTTTTTACTTTCAATGGCCATGTCAATAGTTGAAAGCCTAATAATTTTTAAAATTTTTTTATTTTCTTCTCTTTTTGCTTCTAGAGAAATGTCTAACAATTTAGAACATAATTCATTTAAAAATTTTCCTACATTACATATTACTCTCTGCTTGAAAACCTCTAAAGTCTCTAACACTATGCCTGGGACAAAGGAATAAAAATTGAAAGGAAAAGAAAATAAAAGGAAAGGAATAAAGAGGAAAAAGAATAGAAGGGAAATGGCTTGTTTGGATAAGAAGGAAATAGAAATAAATGATTGTATATGATATGTGTAATTTATATATGTTATTTTAAACTTGTTAAAATACCAAATACCCTTAAAATTTCAAAACATCATTTTAGTAAAAAGTTATTTAAATAAATTTATACACTTTCCTTCCCTACTCTCTCCAAATTGAAGGTAATGTTTTTTTTTTTTTTCTTTTTAATAAATGAGGCCCCATTCCATTTCCATTGTCTCCTCCCTAATACTTTCCCTCTTTTTTTTTTTTTTCCTCAATCCAAACATATTGTGAATTTCGCTTGAAACAAAAATCTCAATCTCCCGTATGCTATATTGTCATCACTAACATAAAATTATAAAAACAACAAAAGTATTTGCGAAAATATTTATAACATAGGATTCACAACTACTAAAAATGTTACTTAAGAATCCCCTTTATGAACCTTAAATAAGGAGGAAAGATTATAAAAGGAAAGACCAATGTTGTACAATGAGTTCATCCTTAGAGAAAAATATGGTTTTAGGCATTTATGGCCTTTGTCTAGAAGTTAACGTAATGTAAATTTTGAAATTACTTTCATGGGTAGGTCCTACATTTTATGATAAAGTGTTCAGTAAACCGTCAAATTTTATGTCAATTAGAGATTAAGTCTACAATCTTTTCAACCTGTTAATTAAATTATTCTAAAAGACAAAGTAAAATTAAATTCATGACGCCATTTATTTTTATTGATGACAGTATCGCTACTTATCTCTGCCTTGATTTAAAAAAAAGACGAAGAATGATGAAAATGAGGATCTAAAAGAAAAAAAAAATAGCATGAGTGTGATATCTTAGAGTTATTTAGTATCGGATCATGACAAACGTTAGTACTTCGGTATGTTCGTATGTTATCATTCAATTCTATAAGTTAGAGTGCCTTGTATATGACATTAATGGGTTTATTTTTCACTATGTTTGACGCATTACTTGAAAAATGTTATAATTTTTTTTTATATTCAGTAAACTACACATAGATAGCTATTATTACATATTATATATGTGAAATTTTATTCCTGGTCTCCTATTAATCTCAAATATGCGATGCCTATATATATATTAGTGGGTAATATTAAATTTTTATATTTATATTTTATTATTATCTATTCGACAAAAAAATTATAATTTTTAGTAAATAATATAAATATAAATTCATTTTTTTTCTCTATTTATACTCACTTTGAATTCTTTAATTTTTTAGTAAGGATTATTGAAAAAAATTATCTATATACATAGATATTAATTATCATTATGATTATATTTGATTATAATATAAATTTTAGTCATACAAAATATGCATGTACAATAAGTGAAAAAAAAAAAAAATCGAAAGAGGGAGAAACCATTTGAAAGATTACTGGGATGAGCATAGAATGTAGAATTCTATGGAGAGGTAAAGGAGAAAGTGAGTTGATAAATTTCTTAATTATTTACTATTTTAATAAATTATATTAATATTATTTTTTTATTAAATAAAATTAAATAGAAATTAAGTATGACAGTTGTTTAAGAAGCAGTCTGCTTTAATATTATACATATATTAAGAAAACGAGTGTTCCAAGAAAAACATAACGTTATATTTTCCAATTAATTAAGCGAAATAATTGTCCATGACCCAAATTAGCTAGTCTGAACTCTGAAGATTCTCTTTTCCCAGAATCCGAGAGCTGCCTTTATGCAACCAGCTGAAACCGGCCAGCACCAGTTAAATCTACTTTACTCACAGGAATTAGCTATGATGATAACTAAGAATAAGACATAACTTTTCCGTACACATTCTTAGACAATAAGTTAGCTAAGACGCCACTCATGAACATACAATATCCTAATCCATGGCACTTAAAATAGCCATCTAAATAAGTTAAACTAGTTCAGATTCAACTTGGTATTTATTTAAATTCAGCAGTTAATTAAGCTTCAGCTACTCATAATAGTTAAATTAAGTTGAGAATAAGCTTCATGTGTTTTACTTGATTAATTGGTGAGTCTAATTGAATTTGAATTAAATATAAATATCAGGAGAATTTAAATATTACTATTAAGCAGAAGGAAATATACTTTTTTAAATAAATAGAACTAAAACGTATTTAATTGGTATCAAGTGTAAACTTATTGAATAATGCTTTCAATTAAGTTTAAACTTAAAAAATTTTAAATTCGATTCTAAATTTTAAAATTTTAAGTTGAGCTTAATCTTGAACTTAGCGTTATATCATTTTGAATTTATTTGTTTACAATCTTAGTTAATAAAACGGATGAAACTTTCCTGTTACTACTCTTGGTGTTACTATATTTGATGTTCCGTCCACTTTTCTTTTTATCAATATACCGAATAAGAATAAAAGAAATGGGTTGACAACTGATATACATTATATATGTGACAATATACAATTAAGAGACAATAACGTAGACACCAAACCAGGATTATTGTTAAAATTATTTTTAAGGGGTAATCAGTTCAGTTTAAGTATGCTTTAAGTTGGACGCCAAAAGTCGTATTATCAAATTTATTACCACCTTTCCATCTGACAACCACCTAAATTATGGACCGAAGGTTGTATATTTTTTAATACCACAATGCCATTATTATATAGCACAAAGTGAGACAAAGTTAGATATTGCCTGCCCCCAAACTCTCACTTTTTGTTTTCTTTTTATAGGTTTCCGTAAATACAATTATTATTCCGATATACACGAACATGATTGTTGACAATTAGCCAGGCCTTTGCTTGAACCAAATCGATTCCCTAGTTGGGTGATGATTAATCTAAGAATATTTCAGAGACACGGTGGGTACGTGTGAATACACATATTCCTATATATATTATACATTTATTCTAAACAACACTTAATCATAATATATTGTCCTTTGATTCTTGTCGATCTCATTTAAATTTTAACATCAAGAAGGAGAATTATGCAATGGATAACGTTTGTTATATCACTATGTTAAGGACAAGTTTTAGAAGGGACCCATAGCTTTACTCAATTTCAATCTCTATGATGATTTTTTGTTTATTAATCAACTCGAATTATATTGTTGTTACATCAATATTATCTAGCGTTAATGAAATTGGCTGGATAATTTAAGTTTCTTGATTTCAACTTCCATCGGAACTTCAAGATTCCATTTGTAAAGCAGTATGCCTTATTATTCCAAATCACCAGAGAAAATAAGATAGAAGTATAATTGAACCAATCATATCGAACAATATTTAATTCATGCCCTTGCTTAAATTTAACTCAAGCATATTATGGACGCGAGCACATCTGCAAATATATTAATGTAAGTGTTATTAAATCTAAGAGATCTTTACATTTCAATTTGGTTCTACTTACTCAACAGTAAAACTGATTCAATCCATATTAGCCATTTAATATGCGGCGTAGTAAGTATTTTCCTTATCTAACTCCAATTCTCTATATGCGGTCTACTAGCTTCCTCTTCATCCATCACTTTATAAATTGTTCGGGCACTGACCTCCCCATTTGGGTCAAAAGACTATATTAAATCTTTGCCATCTTCATTTGTTTCGAGCACTAAGATATGATTATCTAAGTCACCTAACCTTACTTTAATATCTTCATCTAGTGGATAACCCAAAACATTTTCATTCCAACCCCCATTTGGGCTTCAAGCATCTTTAACCATAATTACTTCACCAAATTTGATTAGTGGGCTAGATAGCTACGTTACGACAATATTACCGCATGAACAAGAATCTGACTAAAGTTTCGCATTCCGTATCGTCCATGGAGGGAAGGTGAGTTTGTTCATCAATCGATCTTGTTGCTTAACAAGCATATTGAAATTGCTTGATCCTTTCTTCAGACTAAACTTCCCATCTTTCCATTTGTATTTAGCTCGGATCACTTTAGGCCATAGGAGATCTTTCTTCCTCACCTCCGATGCCAACTTCACAAAATTTGTTGCATTCCTTCGCTTCACTTTACTCTATGTAACCTAATGGATCTTTTTGTCTCCTTCTTAATGTCCCCACAAAAAATTCCTATACAACATCTCTAACTACTAGCAAGTTTTTGTAGGTAGAAAGATTATACTAGAGTAGTAATTCACTGTACTCTCTAGAGATGATTTAGTCAGAATCATTCTTGTAGGTGCACTTAAGAGCTTTGCTTTCCATCCTGAGAGCTTCCTATGAGACTTCTCAAGTAAAAAGACTAAATCACTCACACGTAACCCCCCTTCCAATTTAATTGGTAAAACTAGATATTTACATGGGCTAACTCCTGCATTGGTACCAAAAATTTCACATACTTGCAACTTTAGTCTTGGTGTAGTATTTTTTGTGAACATAGCAGAAGACCTTGAATAATTTACTTTTTGCCTAGAAATCGCTCTAAAGGATTCCATAACTTGGTACATTACTCACACATTTTCCACAGATGCTTCTCCTATTAGGATGAGATCATCTGCAAAGAAAATATGGGATAACATAGCCTATGAGCCTCTCAACTTCAAAGGATACCGGGTCCCCTAATTGATGAGTTCACTAATGCTTTGGCTAAGGATCTCCAAAGCAATAATGAGAAGGTATGGAGACATTCGATCTGCATGTTGGACCTACTTACTGGGTAAATACTTGGTAGCATTGAGCCATTGAAGAGAATTCAATAAGAGTTTGATGGTACATACCTATAATTTGAATCTATAACTTAGGAAACCTTAGGCTAACCATAGCATGTTGAATATAGTCCTCTTCTAGCCTATCATAAGCTTTTTCAAGATCCAGCTTAATGATCATCCAGGACTTTACACCTCTCTTTTTCCTTGAGTGAGTAGAGAAGTTCTTGGAAAACAATGACATTATCCTTGGTTGATCTTCCTGGCATGAAGCTAGATTGTATAGGGCTTATGACTCTTTGCAAGAAAGGTTGAAGCTGGTTCACCATAATCTTCCCCAAGGTCTTATAAAGAGTAGTGCACAAGCTAATAGGTTGAAAGTCTCTCAAACTATTGGCTCCATCTTTCTTGGGGGCAAGAACTAGAAAGGTTCAGCTTAATTCTTCTAGGACTTTCCTACTTTTCCAAATTTCAGAAATAATTTGGAACAGGGATTCACTAATAGTATGCTAACAACCCTTGAAGAAATATGAATGCAAGCCATCCATTCGTGGTGATTTCATATTCGCAATCCCCTATATGGCTTGTTTAACCTCTTCATGCAACACATCTTTAGAGAGATTTAAAAGTTCCTACTGGTTAAAACAACTCTACCATGGAAACCACATAAGTAGATTTGATCTAGCAAAGATCCTCTCCATATTGAGCAAGTTAACATAAAAAATAGTTACCATTTTTTCGAAATCATCATGATCGATCACCTAATTATTTGCAAAATCAAATAAACCCCCTATATGGTTTTTCACCTATCTCACCAAGTTTGAAGCTTGAAAAAACCCCGTGTTATGGTTTCCCTCAATCATCTAGGTTATGATTTAGTTGCTCACAACTTTTCCTCCTGATCCAAAACTTCCTTCAAAGCTTCTTGCAAAAATGCTTCCCTTGGAAATTCTTTGACAAAGATACTTAATTTTTCTAAATAAGGAATTTCTTTTTAACTTGCACCAAATTGAAGACCTCCTTGTTTTAGGCTTGCATCTTAGAAACTAGGAGTTTCATGTCCTCTACGTAGCTTAGCAAGGAGAGCTTCCAGTGGGTAGTGACAAAGGCTTTAAAGTCAAGGTGGTCCAACCATATTAGTTGGAAACGAAAATGATCTTTGAACTTTAAGGCAAATCCTGATGTCCGGTTGTGTTTTTAGCGACAATGGGTAGTGGTTAGAAGCAATAGACGAAAGGTGATAAACCTTCGTTTTTGGATACATGGCTCTTTAATCCAAATTTGCCTAAGCTCTATCAATGCGCGATTGAATAAGATTAGCTAGCTCCTTTTTCCTTTTGGACCAAGTATACTAGCTTCCTACAAATCTTAGGTTAGCCATACCATAACTATCCATATAATCATTGTATAATCTCGATCTCATTTGAATGATGTTAATGCCCCCCCACTTCTCATCATTACTCAATACTTCATTAAACCCGCTAATTAATAGCCAAGGATGATTAATATTGCATGTCCGGTCTTTTAACTCTTGCCATAAAGCTTTACAATTTTCCAATCTCAAGTTAGCATAAATACTAGAAACAAACCAATTGGTTTAGAAGAAATTACCTTAACATGTGTAAGGATTTGTTGTTGTGAGATCTTGTGATTATGGATTCTCATTTATGTTGGTTACCACAACATGACAATGCCTTTGCTCATGCCCACAGCTTTTGAACATAACATGTTAATGAAGCCTAGGGTCTGGTGCAAATTATTAGCACCTTTATGATCAAGCTTTGTTTCAATAATGAAAACCACTTGAGGGTCATGGTGGTCAATCAAGTCTCGAATCACCTACTATCTAGCTTTGGAAGCCACTCCTCGAGGGTTCCAAGCTAACACCTTAAATGGATGAAGTCTCATAGTTAAAGATAACGTATCCATAAGTTTACATTTGAATTTAAACCAACCTACGGCTAGTTGTCTTTCACCTACTCTTTGTACCCTTATGTTCCACTTGCATGGACGGACAAAAGTTTTCACCATCACCATCGATGTTTCCTCCATAGGTAGTTGTGTTACATTCTTCATTTCCTTTAGGATTGGTATTGTGAACAAAACCCGTTGAATAACTAGGTGCTCTCTTTCCATTATCACTATATTTTTTGCTACGTTCTTGCACGTTGGTTCCACCAAAGGGAAGAAGTCTACGTTTGATGTAACTTGCCTGACCATTGGCATACGAATTGTTAAGTGCCCTCCGTACTTCCTTTCCATTAAGCCTTGGTTTGTCATATAAACCAGTGGTCTCGGTAGGATTGGATGAAACATCACATTTGGTGCTTAGTTGCGTTGCCATCTTGTTTAGGTTACTTCTATCTGGCTATCTCTACATATAACCGAATTACTTCCCTTCCCCTTTGCACTTGCTAGTTCCTTGAGTCCAAGATTGCCTTTGGTACTGGTCCTTGTGGTGTGAGAAGTAGAAGGATTAACTCTACTTCTACTACCGCATCTATTTTGCCTTGCTAGTTTTCTCTAACGAAAGGTTATTTTCGCTTTTATTGGGAGGCTTGTTGCTTCAACTAGTTCTCGTGTTAATATTCTTTCCATGCTACTCCTATGTAAATATTCTTGTTATTGCTTCGACTTATATTCCCTAATATGTTCTAAGGGTTGGGCTGTTCACCTATTAAAGTAATACATGAGCTTAGTTCAGAACATCATAAGACAATTCAATTCTAATTTGTATTTTTCATGGAGAAATCTTTTATTAGCAATAGAACAAGATCCATTTTGCATCAAAGATCACGAAATCAATCCATTCAATAAAAATGGCAAGTTTTCCTAAAAACAGATGGTTTTTGCTCTACTAGCAGGTTTCTATTTTGTTTTGTAAGAGAGTTATTCTTAAGAGAATGAATCATTTTGGAATCCAAGGAGACGTTTGCCGCAGTCACATCTTTAGTGAGATTTTCTTTCCCTTGATGGGTAGAATCTCCATACGTTATATTAGTTAAGTCAATTGAACCATTAGTGCTATTCTTGGAATTCAACTCTCCTTGCATGTGGCCCCTGCTATGACGCTTTGAAAAAATAGGGTTTTCTTAAATTTTCAACGCCATTTTATTTTTTTGCAGGTTTGTTTGATTATATGCATTAGCTTTAGGATGGTTCTTCCCCCATTTCTTCACTTTAACATTTTTCCATCTACTAGTCAAGTCCAGTTCTTGAAGAGGTTCACATGACTCCTCTTCCATTTCCACACCTTCCATCTCTTTGGCTTTGCTTTCTTCTTGTAAAGTGTTCTCAGATGACATATTAGCCTGGTCTGCCATCTTCCCATCATGACTATTCTCTATAGATGAGACTTTCTCTCCCCCTTTCGTTTCCTTCTACATGCTCAAAGGACATAAAGATGTATTATGATTAATGCACCTATACCCTTCACATAACCGTGGGTGGCCTTCATAGTGAATCCTATACGGGACATGATTGACAAAGACCATATGCTTTAATGGTTTATTCATATCAATTTGAATGCATATACGAGTACGTTCCATGTTGATGGTGTACAAATCTAGACAAAGCACAGGTCTAATCTTCTCTCCTATTCTTTTAATGGGCATGAAAGAGAAAAGCTTAAGAAGTAGCCCTATGATAGGGACCCATATGGCCATGGAATTAAAATCAGAGAACTTCAACCTAAAATTAAGCTCTTAATGTTTCAAAGCTAAATAAAATCCATTAACAAACTAGGGACCATTACGAATGACCCAGTTATAATCCTCAGTGCAATTAAACGAGATGACATAAACTTCCGCTCCAATATGGATACATTTAAATCCTAAAGTTGCATTCCACAATTTTGTGAGCCTTATATGCATAATTTTAAAGCCTAAATTTGGTCTAACCAGTTTCATAATAAGCGCATAGTGCCATGGCACATACATCATATTTTTCTCCAAATTAGAGAAGTTGACATAACAGTTTCTGTTATCTGCAATAAGATTTAACCAATCTTCCTCCTCTCTTATCAAATTTGAGTCCTCACCATGATCCATGTTCACTTTTGAATTTGCTTTCATGAAGCAAAATTTTTCATAAGCTCCTGGGATGTTGTTATGGAGGGTCTCTTTGAAAAAAAATTTACCCTAATTATAATTTTTCCTTGGGTAATTCTCACCATTGTTCACTTCAAGGGGTCTTAGATTATCCTCTTTGTTGATCATAATGCGTTTTTGACTTTGTCTTGCATGATCACTTGGATTATCCTTATCATTCTCAAACCCTAGGTCTCGCTTGTGTTGACTCATCGTTTGTTAAACTTTTGTTATCTTTAATACCATCTAGTGTATTATATAGCTGACTTAGTAAGTTAAAATCTTAAACATGAATCTATATGGTGAAAATGAACGTTGTAAATGTGCTTGGTTTCACATGAAAAAAAATACCAAGCATTAAAAATTAAACATGTTGTATTTCATAAAATTTTCTATAGCTGTGTTTTGAATTGGAAGTTGATAGCTATTTTGGGGTAAGATGTTTAGTGCTACTGTAGGTATATCTTTAGAGTCTTTCTCCAAGTAAACCCTATTCTCTCCTATGTACATTTTATTCTTATTTTTGTACTAAAATAAACTATACAGTGCCATAGGGACAAGAGATAGACTTGCATTGTCAATAAGTACATGGAGATATTAAAGTTTGGATTAAGTTAAATGACCTAGTGAAGAGAAAAGATCAAGCAAACATACATCAACCTAAATTATTCATCTTTAGGTCCATGATTTAGTATTTGTGGTTTACAAGAAATTAAGCCCTATTTCACCCTAATCTCCTAAACAATGATTATAGTCAAATAAGAAAATTAGAGCATGAACATTAGGCTTTGCTCAAGAAAGAGAAAAACTATTATCGATTCAAAACAATGAATCTAATGTGGATGTTTGCTTAAGAAAGAGAAAAATTAGAGCATGTATAGATACACATGTATGCATCCATACACATACATGTACATAAATAACCTTATAGTACTTCTAAATTATTCCATGATAGAGATTAATCCTTCTAAATATCAACTAAGGGTTTACAGTCTAAACAAATTTCACTAATTCCTCAAGACATTAAACTAGATTTTGAATCCCAATTAAATGAAAAATAATAAAGAACTAAGTCCTTTCGGAATTTGGAGTCATCAAAGTGAACTTTGGGGCATCTTTTTCTAATTCACATGCCATAACTCATGCAAGTTAGCAAACTCATCGATTTCTTTAGAGGCATATGTACCTAAAACATTGCAATCCCTATCAGCGAGTTATAACGTTCAAAAAATAAGACCTTTTCTACATATGTGGATGAATAATACATATATGTTTCTAATATGTACATCAATTAGTATACACATCTCCTTGTTAAATTTATCTTGTTTTAAGTCAAGTAACTAATACAATCAAGCATGAGATCTTAGGAGTCATATTGTCTGATAATGAGTTCTTCATTGTATCAACTATCAATAATCTAGCTTACTGCTAACATATATATATATATATATACATCTTATAGTATAGCTATGTTCTATTGATGGCTTTTCTTTACAAGTTATGGCCCATATCAAGTAAGAATATGCTATATCATCTATCTTTTCATCTATATATGTAACGCCATAAGACTTAGGAAGCCATAGCCTTGCAACATGTCAAATTAAGATGTTGACATGCTAAAACATCTAAGAACCTGTAAGCTGTTTGTAAACCACAATTGATTGCCAATTCTACTAATTCACAATAAAAGATCTCCATAAATACATAACAAATGAATGGGATAATGAAGCCATTCAGTCTACTGAATAAATAAATGATCTAAAATCTAAAATTCAACCAAAACATAACCTAGTACCAAAGCTAATAGCTCAACAACAACAAATAATAACTGAAATAACCATCAATCACAAGTATCTTACTAATCCCTTACCACTATCTCAAGTTAAACCGATGGAAGTCTCAAATGACCTCTCCAACAACGGTAAAAAAGTAACCTTGCTAAAGTCAAATAAGTAGCCATACATAAAAACTAAACCATTAGTAAGAGTCTCGTATCCTAAAACACCTAGTCCTATCTATTAAAGTGTATCCTGTCCCATCATCAAAGTAGTAGCAATTGGTATCTTCAACATAGTAATAGTAATCACAGCTAACATCCTCATAGCTCTTGAGTTTATTATAAGTATCTATACATGTAATTGAAAAACAAAGGACTCTTGGAAGATGAGCGCGGCCTAGTATGCAACACAAACACATGCATATGAGCAGGCATAAACATATTCACACGCATCATATGTAACAATATTTGCAATATACATTGGTTGATTGTCATTATTAAGTCTAGTAAATAACATATTCTTGGCTTCTTAAGACTGGAGGTAACTCATGAACCCTAATCATGAACAAATATATACATACTATATAGTATTGGTGTTGGGTCATTTCTAATACCTAAGTAAACCTCCTAAATCTACTTAAGTGGTTTCAATGTAGGCCTCTACTTAAGACAAGATCACCTAAAGATCATTAGGTGCCCTGTTAACATATCAGTTCCCTAGGGTAGGGTGTTGGCCAAAGCTAAACATAAGCAATATACTCAATCAATTAAATTGAATGTGTATTTACGTCCATTTATTTCTCTAACTTAACACACATAACCATATAAGTAAGTCTCTTATACCAAGAAGGGGCAACTCAATAGAAACTAAAGAATTTCCTTAATTAGAACCTAACAACAAAGAAAAAGTACAACTTAAAACCTATAAAAACCCATATCATCTTCCTCTTAAACTTCATACCTCTTCACCTTACTTCATTACCTATCTTCTTAAGAACACCAAAACAAGACTAGAAGAAATGTAAAACGAGACTAAGATTGATATCCATAGCTTTTGGTAAATTATTGGCCTATGACGCATACATGGCTCTTATCTCACTTAGAGTGATTTTTCTATTGGTAGGGAGCCTATTGATCGGATATTAACTGTTAGGAGTGAGGGCTGCTAAAGCTCGAGTTGTTTTCTTTCAAAGCATGAGACCTTAAGTATCATATCCTTTGCTTGTCATACGATTGAACCATGAGTGCATTATTCCATTGTTTGAGCAAATAATTCTACTTTGTTATTTGGGCATTTAGGGCTCGAATTTCATCATTCTGAGACTATAACTTGTTGAGGGCTTCCATCATCTTGGCATTTGTTGAGGATCGATGCCTAAGGCATCTTAATTGCTACCCTTATGCACCATAATGGCATTCTAGTTACCGCCATTCACTTCCTTTATCTCTAGCATTAGTACCCTTATCGATATCAACTACTTAGCTTTCAACGGCCTTGGTTACTTTAGTACTTACAGCATTAACTAGTTCTTATTGTTTCTTGCCATTGTTGCTTTCAAGATTTCGGTTCAAGATTAAAAAATAAAAAATAAACAAACTGTCCATCTTGAATAGAATGCAATTCCTACAAACGGTGCCAAGTCTTGTCATATAAATCCTGTTGATAAAGATTCTTGATATTGGGTTTAGGTTGTAAGTCTATGTCTTAGTAGGCTTTGGGGGGTTGTTTTGTATAGTTATTTCGATACTTAAGTCAGTATGTATCAGTTGAGAAGAAAGAGAAAGCAGGAGGGCTTCAATGTGTATGTGTGTAAGTCTCTTAGCTATAGGGTTTGATCCCCTATTTATAAGTTTAAAGGAAGAGATTCGAATGTATGCGTATATTGCCTAAATTAGCAAACATATCTTTTTAATGAGATACGGTTCAAGATCTCTAGAGGGAATATGATGCCTCAGTAATTCCCACTTATCTAATACTGTTACGATGTTCTCCAAATATTTAACCTTCGAGCTTCCTAGATAGATCCTTACTAACTAAGGTCTTTGTGGCATGTATTCTATGGATCATGACCTTAGTAAAGAGATCAAAGCCTTGACCAATACTTGGTTAAGTAAATAATAAAGCTCGATCATATAGGAGAAGGCCTTTTGGGGCCAGGAATTAGACTCCAATAAGTCGGTGGACCTTAGGACTCCACCAACTGAAATTGCCCATCAATAAAGGGGGATAGTATTTGATAAGTATACATTCTATCTTCCTCTAATTGTATGGCATCTTAGTCAATTGTTTACGATCTAAAGAAGCTAGGAAATCCATTTAAGCATGATCTCCCTAGGATGCTTTGTAATTTGGGTGGGATATGTAATTTCTAGATCGAAGATAAATCAGGTAGTGGAGAAGCATCTTCTAAACAAAGAGAACCATACATATGCTTTGCCATGAAAAAATTCTTCACTTTCCTTCCTACTAGTATATCATTTTCATTATAGCATAAGTAG
Organism: Lumnitzera racemosa; assembly: GCA_024138005.1. NCBI lineage: Eukaryota > Viridiplantae > Streptophyta > Magnoliopsida > Myrtales > Combretaceae > Lumnitzera > Lumnitzera racemosa. The sequence continues at coordinate 43,949,820 of JAMXBC010000008.1, read as the reverse complement.
CAAGGGCCAAAGTTATCATAGATAAGTTTAGAGTTAGTAAATGGTGCATTAATTCCAATGTGAGTAATCAATCAAAAAGGGAAAAGTATACTTTTAGTCCTTAACATTATCTATTTTTCTATTTGAGTCTTTAATCCTTTTCTTTTTTTCTCCCTAAATTTAAGTTCTTAATGTTTTAAAAATCTTACAAAAATTAGATTTCTATTAAATTTGTCAAATTTTCCATTCATGCTGAGTGTGTCTAGCTTTTAATTGGCCTTAGAATACTCAATCAAGATGGTTAAAGTTTGCATAATTTTTTCCAACACTTTTCTTACTTTTAATTATTTTCACTACATTTATAATTAAATATATTTAATATTAGTTTTTATTATATTATGTAGCTGAAAATATTTTATGTTATCATTGTATTAAATTAATTATTATGAACCAATTCCAATACAATATCATCATAAATAAATAGAAATTTTAATAAATTTAATGGAAATCCTATTTTTGTGTAGTTTTGGAAAAGTTGAGGATCAATTAAAAAAAATTATAATATGTTGAGGATTTAAATAGAAATTAAGTGAATGTTAAAAATTAAAAGTGTACATTTTCCATCCAAAAATCATAGGTTGATAAGCTTCTTTGTGTTTTCCTATTGAGCTGGGAATGAGTGACCTCATTTGAAATATAGATCCCTAAGGTTTTCCATATTGATCAAATACTAGATTGTAATAATCAATAAAATATAAATACTCAATGTTTTTTTCGGAAAAACCAAACTTATGAGGAACGTAGACATTTAATATCATGATTATAATTAAATGATGGCTATTACATATTTGCTACACTAATTAACCTACGGATATGTCGCCCCAAAGGCGGTTGGGAATCGGCTGCAATGCCTTGAAATTGGAGGTTCATGGCCCTCCTGCCTGTGCAGATGGAGGACCACGATCAATAATTGAATATGCTCTTCAGTAATGGACACAATCCTGTTGTTGTCAAACTTATACGGCAACTGCCCAATTAAACCAGATCTTGTAGCCGTCCCTATGGACATCACTACTAGGCAGTTTTGAGGTCAAATACTTGAAAGAGAAGTCTGACTCTCCTATCTCTTTATTGTAACACACACGATATATACAAATACATATATGTATTAAAAAAAAAATTTATGCACCTATAATGTATATGTCCAAAAAATAATTTATTAAGATTTTCTAATGTATGGTAATTTTTCTATGAAAAGATTAGGTTATTAAAAGGGAGAGGAAAAATAAATAAAGCCGTTGATTTTGTAAATTCCTTTAACTAAATTATGAACTACACCGTAAAAAATAGCATGGAACACAATATGGTGTTGGCTTAAAAATATAAACGATATCATATATACTGTTTCTTTGGGGATAGGAATGTTGAAGCGTTTGACGTAGTTAGCATGTTAACTTGGACCCTTCTCACGGGCAATACCTATTAATTACTCGACGAAAGTAATTAGCTGGATTCTTTGATACAAACAGGCCATTTTACCCGGAGTTCTTAACATAACGATTTAGTCTAGGAACCTCCTCATGAAAGTTCTTAATTGATAAAACTATATCTTCAAAACAGAACCAATCTTTAACTAGAAGCTTGTGCTTTATGTCATTTATTATTTGTCTTACCAATCAGACTTGACTATTTATAAATCGAAATAGCAATGACTAAAAATATCTTTTGAAAACCTTACACTAAGGAAACTTGAATATCAAACCATGAACCAAAAAAAGATATGAAAAAAAAAGCATATCAACTAGTGATGGTGAGGCCCAATTCTTTTCTTTTCTTTTTACTTTCTTTTTTTTTTTTTTATTATTATGTTGGTGGGGGCGCAAAGCTTTTGGTTTTTCCAAATTATCAAATTGTTAAACAATGAAAATAGATGAAAAATACTTGATTGAATTGATTGGGTCATATAAGAACAAGGTTTAAGTCTACTAATTTATTAGGATTCTTCAACTACATATATAACTATACTTCCACTTGACACCTATCATAATGAAAAATGACCTATTCCATCGTGACTTTTTTTTGAATTCTCAAAATTTTTATTACTCCATCCTTGCAAGGACAAAAAGCCTATCATTGTCTTAGTCTGCTATTGGAGCTTTTGACAAAGTTGGAATAGGAGAGCTCTGATCTGGCCAAAGAAGGTGATAACCTTGTAAATTCATTCCCATGGTTCGATCCTTCATAGTAAAATGCAACGTATTCAAATTGTGATCGCTTTTATGCTAGAAAGGGGATTACCTTGTAAGCCTAAGTAATCCTCACTGATTGATAGTGTACAAGTACCCAAAAGAAAAGATGAAAAGAGCCCTAATAAGGGAGTGTGATAGAGAACTTGAGATTCAATGTGAACATCTAGTCAAAGGAGTGAAGCTTAGAGCCTTTACATGAAATTCTAAAGCGTAATCACTCTAATAATGTACCTTTTACATAATGGGTCTACGAATATTGGCTTAAACCATTACGTGTAAGCGCTTTCCAAAGGTGGAATCTTCTAATTCTTCTTATTTGACTAGAAATCGATTGATCAAGCCATGAATATGTTAGAATAAAGTGGAGATTTTTTACAGAAAAGAGTTTTTTAAGTTATTGATGTGTAACCTTTGGAAACATTAATCCAACATACCGAAGGAGAAATAAATTATGATCTAATATTTTGTTCTGTTCTTGTTTTAGGTAATTATTATCTAGACACTTCATTTCAAGTTAATAACAAAAAAAAAAAAAACGAGTATAGTCGAATGGTAAAACTTCTCTTTGCCAAGGAGTAATTAATTGTTAGTTAATAGAGTCAAACCTAATTTCTCCACAAATAAAGTGTAGCATTTTCAAACCTTTTGCCTAAGAGTTATAAAACTTTGAATTTGAGTAATAACATGCAAAACCTTAAAAAAAAAAAAAAGAATAGAACATTTTCACATATGTTATGCATGAATCAAATTAAGCAACATTTATCATCATCTTGAAACATATCTCGGTAACTGTTGGTTGGATAAATATTTTTTACTACAACCATATATTATTGCTCAAAATTTTTATAAGCATTCAACTTAGATCTACTTCAGAGTTTTTAATTAGGAAAGAGATCAGCGTAGCGTAATTTAATTTGGACAATATGATTGGCAAGCTAATGATATAGCAACTGAAAATGTAGACTTGGCTGAGGGAAATGGAAAGTGTTGGGTGAAAATTTTAGTTAAATCCCTCGACGCATGTATCGTTTCTCGTTCAGTTAAGATAGGCCTGAGATATGAAAAGAAAACGAACCGTGATAAAAATAATAATCTGAAGAAAAGAGTAACGAGCTAAATTTTGTTACCCATAAATCAATTATTTATTAATTGTACATTTGAACGACGATAATGGAAATGCCAAGTAAAAATGCGTGGGTTTACTATTGAACTTCAAAGTTAAATCCGATTGCTAGCTTTCAATTGGATCTAGACTTTTGTGAATCTTCAATCTATAGGATTCGTCTATTCCTCGATACAAGACACGGAGAAAGATTTGGGAAGTTGTGTTTTTTATGTTAATCACTGGATCGATAGCAATAAAATCTCGAGAATATTCATGGAATACATACCACGATCCATGTATCTTAAATAATTAATAATGAAGACGTTTTAATATGGTTATTTAGGAATAGGCAATTTGTACTTAACAATATAGGTATAGATAAAAGGAAAAGAAAGCTCGTATGTACGTGGCAGTTTATTGATCAAATGATTTTTTAGTTCAACATATATAATCGAGGTTTTTCACTTTTTCGTGTGACTGGAATTCAACGGTAAACATGAGAATAAAGCTATAAATCAGTTCCCGTTCATCTTGTTTTGAGATTTTGGCTCGAGCCCGATCTTACAAATCTGCATATTTTCCTCCAAATAATAAAATGGATTCATGAGAATACAGTCATAAATTAGTTCCCGTTTATCCTTTTTCTTTTTCAATCAAAAAAGACTTTCTTTCTTTCTTTTTTCCAGGTTCTATTTCATTTAAAGGATACGACCATTTTCCTTCTTTCTAATAAGTAGTAATTTCAAATTCAGGGTATAAGGAATTGTTCATCTCGTTCCATGCAAATCCAGTTTCCGTTTTTCCTTTTCATTTTTAACTTTTGATCTACGTGGTTTTGTATTGAATCAGGCTAGGCCAATGATCAACTTCACTGATTTGCAGGGTCAAGGTAAGCAGGCTGAGATTTTGGGATGATGTTCAAAATTTTCACCTGTAGACTAAGAATAAAAGCCTGTTAAGATTTGGTAGGGCATTCTTAGTCTTTTTTCAGCAGGGTTATACATTTAATTGGATCAAACTGTTGGACCCATATACTTAATAAAAATAAAATTTTTTACTTAATAAAAAAAAAGGAACATTAGCAAAGATGGCAAAGCCCTCAATTTACATTATATATATATATATATATATATACACACACACACTTTTCTCCACCATTTAGTCTTCTTTTCTCTCCTTTTCCGTAATTTTCATACATCTCCACCGTAATAAAACCCAGTTGAAAGACCATGTCCATCTATGCACGCTTTACTGCCTTCATTTCCAACTGCGAAAGCTTCCCCATGCGAGTATCATAGATTTTAATTTTTTTGTTTATTTTTATTTAGTCTCTTACCTCAATGTTGCTATTTTTTACTGGTTAAGGTACCCATTATTCACTCTCTTAGTAGAATTTTCGTTGTCACATGGATTGTAACGCTTATTTCTAGATCAAGAGATGTGGCATTATTCATTTGAGTTCAGAAATTTCATCTTTTTAATCAATTTTGTCTATTGTTATGTAATTATTTCATTATATCAAGCAAAAAAGAAAGAAAAAATTGTATAAGAGATTGAAATAATTATAATTCAAATTGAAAACTACTAAAAAGAAAAAAATTACAACTCTTTTTTTTTTTGGAAAAAAAAAAATGTATCCGATTAAAGACAAAAAGACTAGTTGACACACCTTATCTTATGGAAGGAATAGACCTGACTTGACCTCTCCTCCTCTAAAAGTAGTCAGTAGCCATAAACCTGCTTAGTGCAACACATTGAAGAGAGTTCCTAGCATACTTTACTTTGATAAAGGGAATGCTATCGATACTTGAAAGATTTTTTCTTCGGTAAAAACTCGACTTTCTTACTTTAATCCCTTAACTTGAAAAGGTCTCATTCTAGTTTGACTTCTATGATGATACTATTATCCAGAGTTCCTCTTGCTTTAGTCCTCCACTTATGCCATTTATGCCCTATAACGAGCTAGGGAGGATTCATTTAAGCATAGCTTCCCATTAATTACTAGTAGTGCTTCTTTGTGTCCATAAGGGGAATTAAATCTTATCGCAAGTGCAAGTGCAAGTTACGCAGGGTTTGGACCAATGTTGTAAGTGGCGATAGCTTAAAAGAGCTAGAGCTGCCTGTTCTAAAGCCTTAGAGCGAATATTTTTATTAAGCGAGTAAAAGGGCAAGAAAAAGAAAGGGGTGAAATATTGCCCATTAGATTGGGGCCTAGCTCTTGCTCCCTTACAAGAAGTCTAGCTACTAAAACTTCTGCTTATACTCTACTTATAGATTAAAACGTAATGAATCCTCATCAAAGCTTTCTCATTTTTCCCTTAATTTATCGAGCTTTTTATTTTATATAGCCCTTAGCTTGATAACTTACTTACTAGAGAAGGACTCTTTCTATTGCTATAGATGATATCATGTCGATCCGTGGAAGAAAATAAATGCCTAAGAGAAGGGAAGACTGATAAAGCTACTCTAACTTTCATTGCATGTAACATTTCTCCTAATCAATGGATATAACAAAACTGTAATTGGAATTGGATGGGTTTAGGATTAAAACTTGGAACTCCTTTTAAAAGCCCTTAAATTGTCACTATAATGAAGACTTCAATTGGCTTACCATCGAGGGGAAATGAAGTTGGATCAAAACTATAAGGGTAAGAAGCTGGATCTAAAATTGTAGGAAGTATACTTAATATGTAAGTTTGCTTTGAACCGAGTATACTTAATACAAGAAAGAAGCTTATGGAAATGTCCTTGGCAAGGGTAGAACTTCATAATAAAAAAAAAAAATGAAAGAAACCTCAGAAATAGAAGAAAAGAGGGAAAGTGTGGAAGAGAGAGATGTAGAAATAAAATTAATTTTTGAAAGTAAGGGGATGAAATAGGAACAAGAGGGATTCATTGAAGAAGATTCTTTTTCTTCTCTTTTTTGGGAAGAAAAGGATGATCCTCTAGGAAAAATGGATAAAAGGGAAGAGATTCGAGTAAATGAAAAGGAAAAAATAAGGGATGAATTTTACTTTAAAGAGACATTTTGTAATGAGAATTCGAAGTTAGAAAGATTTGAAAAAGAGAAATATTTATTATGGTTTGAAAAATAAAAAATTAATATAACAATAGATAAGAAGAAATATAACCAACCCCTACATATTTGATACCTTCTCTAAGGAAAAAAAAAAATCCTAGCAAGGCCAGATCTGAATCTATTAATAATTCCATTAATTGTTTGTCTATAAAAAAAATGCATTAGTTTAGCTAAACCTCTTATAACTCTAATTAAAGATACTGTATAAAATATGTCAATATTGTATGACCAATTATATATCACATATATTATTTTGTCCCGTAAAATTACATTAAGACCTCTTTTAAAAAATAATTTTAGTAAATTCTAATGTTTTAATGATGAATGAAGGAGCTTATATAAAATAGATGCTGTAAATATTCCTAAAAAAGTTATACTCAAGGAAAACCTTGCATTTTCACAAATTCATACCAATCAAACGAACCATTTGAACTCGAATGTAAAAGGTTTATGGACGGATTTAATAATTTGGATAATATATCCAAGACGGCTCCTTCTTGATTAAAAGGAATTCTTATGATTCGAATTAACAAAATAAATAGCCTTAACATAAATATGGAAAATAGCATGGTATGGTTCGATTTATGAGGATCATTAAAAGTCTTTTAAGACCCAAAATGAGGAATTATAATGAAGAGTCATATCATATTTTCTCCATTATTATCAATTTCATAATATGTCTTATTCCAAGAAAAAGAAGTTCTTTCAGTATTTTCATTATTAATAAAACTAATAATCGAAAATTATTTATTGTGGGACTTCTTTTCCCCTAATAGAGATATTGAATAGGAGGAGCTACTTTTTTTTGCCACTGTATTTTTGGAAATTAACATTTAAGTATCCTTCAAAAATAATTAAATAGATCTAAAACATATAAAATGTAGTGAATCTTATTGTACAAGTTATTATTGCAAAACTTGGTGAATTTAATGAACTATCATTAAAAATTTCATCTTTGGATTAAAAACAATGCAGAGGTGGAACACTACACAGAGAAAGTATACCTACTGAAGAAGCAATTTTTGTAAGCTATACATGCTTTTTTAAACCTCCTATACAAACCATATTTTGACTTTTATCTTGAGATTATTCAACAATAACTTTCATTGAATAATCAATTAACCTAAATCTTAAAAACAACAAAGTTTTGAATATGCATGAGTAATCAAATGAAATAAAGCAGCTCGATAAGACCTCATACCTAAAGCTAACATCATATACCCAGTTGACACATTATAGAATAAGCTAAACTTTTTTTAATATCCTTTTGAGCAAGAGCTAAAGTAGCTTCTAATAGTACTATTATTATACCTATTAAAGACATAAAATTCAATATATAAGGTATGATTAGAAATAGAGGAATAAGTCAAGCTATAAGAAAGATTTTGTAGCTACCATAATCGCGGCATGGATAATAGCCAAAATAGAGTATGCCCTTTCATTGCATTATGTAACCATACATGGAGAGGAAATTGCACCAATTTAGCAATTGCATAAGCAAATAAAAGAAAGGTACACAAAGTAAGAACTAAAAAATTAACCTCATTATTATAAATCAAATTATTGAATATTTTGACCAAATCTTGAAATTCAAAACTATTTATTATCCAATAAAGACCTAGAATTCCTAATAATAATAAACCAAAATCCCTTACACAAATAGTTACAAACACTTTTTAACAATAAATAGCTTCAATAGATCATGTAAACCTCATTCCAACTAATTCCCCAAAAATATAAATTTATATCAAATTAGAACTAGTGACTAATCCCAACATTAAAGTATTGAAAAAGTTCATATAGGTAAAAAATCTTAAATATCCTTGATCATGGTACATATAATTGTCATTATAAAAAAGAACCATAATTCTAACAGTAATAATTAATATTGACATAATAGAAGTAAGTGGATCAATTAAGTGACCTAATTCTAAAAAAGAATCATTATTAATGTCCAAACCCACATATATTAATAGATAGAGCTTCTATTTAGTTGTTGAAGAGATAAATAGACTAAAAGAATCATAATGAGACTTAACAAAAAAAAAAAAACCCATATGCAATGAAGATTCTTTGTTATGTTGGAAAAAGTAGAAGTCCATTTCGAGTGACATTGGAGCTAATAATTAAAGGAAAGAGAGAATACATGAATATTGATATGAATATTCAATAAAAAAAATTTATTTTTAATTAATTATTTCCAAGTCAATTCCACATCTGTTATCTAAATTTTTTAAGTTCAATAAAAAATTAAGATATTGAAAACTTAAATAGAATTTTCTATTTTTAATTATTGTGAATCTTTTTTTCTTTCCAAAATCAAGAAGTTAGAGTTGGTTAAATAGTATGAATAGGATCATGTTAATATAAAAAAAAATAAAATTGATTTTTTATTTTAAATTTAAATTTAATATTTTTTTTATGAAAATAGGAAATAAATTGAAATTATTATTTCAACTAAATAATTACTATTTATTATGATTGAGGATGTGTTATGATACAATAATTTATATCCATAGAATAAAAATAAAGAATTTTATCAATAAAATCCTTCATACATTACTTTATTTTATTTTGACAAAAACTTGTTTTTAGATGTAAGATAACTCCAAACTGGCTCCTTAAAAAAGGAAAATTAAGTACTTTCGACGCAATATTTTCCTTTAGAATACATCCAAATGTAGTACTGTACTAGACTAGTGAATCGCTCCTGTGACCAGTGCCACTAAATATTTTCTCATCAACCCACTACTTTATGTCTTCTTTTTGGTCCACGGTTCCACCGAAATGTCTATCTCAGTGACAAAACAGGAACCGAATCTGTGGAGCCGTACTTGTTGAAATTCGATGTTTCGAAGCTTTGCCTTGGACTAAAAGTTTGGTCGTTTAAGGAGTAAGATAAGACTTCTCAGCCGCCTTTGCACCAAATGCCAATGACGAATGGTTATCTATCCGTCATTAATTCTAAGCTTATTTGGATTATGATATATTTGAATAGGAAATCATAAGATTGACTTGACGGCTATATTATATATATAGTTTGTTTGTTGTCGTGGACTTCTTGTGGTACATTGATTTTCTGCTTTCATCTAAATGTCATGGACTAGTAATATAATTGTACTCTATTTCTATGTTCTTATCGTTAAACAATCACGTTGCCAAAAATGAAGCAGAAGAATAAGTAGCTATAAGGAAAATCCAATGACTTGTACGTTTTTCTTTTAATAGTTATTTTATTTTATGGTACAAAATATAAATAGGTCTATATAAAATGATATTGCAAATTGAAATACCAAAGTGTGTAGCCAACAACGGGTGATTTAATTATTTAAAACTTTTTAGTTTAGTTGAGGTTCGCCCCTTTTTAATTTCATTTTCATGGATATGAAAACAAAATTGATGGCAGCAAGCAAATCAATAACTATAGATAAAAGAAAAAAAAGGCAACAGAAAAAGGTGGATCAAAATTATAGAGGTTCCTTTTGGGTTTGTTCTAATAATAAACCATATAGGTTCATTATTGTTATTAAATAACAATTGTGCAGTAAAATTATCATATGAAATGAAGTTCAAATAATGTAATGGACTTTAATGAATCTAATCAAATCATTATTTCTAATTTTATGATGAGTCAAATTAAAAGTATTAAAAGGTTAATCCTAAGTTAACATATCTATATATATATATATATACACACACACACAAAAGGTTGTAACCTTAACTCATATGCACTATTCTATTTTATCTAGCCTTCCATCAATAAAAAAAATAAAAGAGACAATATTACTAAAGGAATTATGTGATTGACTTGGAAGGCTAACAATTAAGTTATCATGCAATTAGCATTATGGATTTAGGAATTCTATTTTGTTTGTTTATCTTAATTTCACACATGTATTATTCTTGCCATATTCAATTTAAGGAATTTAAATTTCTTAATTCCAATAAGTGGTATTAGAGGCATCATGTATGAAATTAGAGCTTTGAGATTATTAATATCATTAAGATTTAAGGTAATTTATACACAGTGCTATTTTTCCTATTTTTAAGGGTTAGGGTCCAAGAATTAAAGCAATTATATATGGTATTTTTCAGTGATGAAAGAATGATTCCATCATCATACGTGATGAAACTATTGATGTCATAATAGCACGTCTATATTTAAGCGTGTTGATACTATATCCAAGATAGATCAAATTGCATTCATAACGTGGACAGGCTGATTGAATAATAATAATAATATGGTTGTTTAATAACATTGTTGGGATGTGTATTTTTCTATGATGGTTGAATTTGGTCTGGGAATTAATCTAGCCAAAATGTTATTGAATTCTTGTCTTTTTTTAGTTGTTGTTTTCATCGTGGATTTAGATGCTGTGAGGATTGGCAGTGTAGATTCCTTCACCGTTTTCCGCTTCTGTTTTCATATTATTTTAATTTTACAATATGGATTCATATGGATATTTACAGATTTCAACCATGGATTTGTAATATTGGATTCAATGCATATTATGGTTTTACAATGTCGATATCAGAATATCTTTTGCGGTTTTGGCAATGGATATTTCCGAATTTGACATTGTCAATAAGGGTTGAATGATAATCTATATGGTGTCATAATAATTATGATTATTAATATATTGTGAAAGATAACATATCCAAGTTGTTTTAGTTTGCTTCACCAAAAAAAAAAAAAAAAAAACATATCCAAGTTGAATAACTTATTATTTTTTTTTCCCAACCTTGGTCAAAGATTCTATTTTAATTTGGGACTTTTTCTTTATTAGCCTATTCTTATGGTTATTTTTATGGGCTTAATAAGAAAACATATATTATAAAAAATGAGGCAATAAAATTCAAAATTTGGCAATATTTGTATTTATTATTTGGAATGAATGATTAAAATAGTGTGTTATCAAAATAGGCTCTCCTATAGAAGTCATTCGTTTTGAATATATATAGTAGGTACTATATATGAGAATCATGTGGATATTGATAAGCTTAGAGCAAGGTTAACAAGTAGAAAAGGTTCTATCCATATGAATCATCCGGATATTGATTGATCCTTAGTATTTGGCCACTTTACATGTGCACCTAGATGATAAATATGCGATAATTATTTGGTTTTCCTTGTGAATAATTAGTAAGCTCAAATGAAGTCTTAATAGTTTGACAAGAATTTATTCTTGATGTTTGATCATTACACTAAGAGTATCGCCTATAAGTTGATATCTCTATCCAAAGACTAGATGTCAATATTGTGTTACGTATCTTGTCATGGGCTTTGTTATTATTTGAATTATTATTTGCGTGTTTTAGTTTATATGCGAGTCTAATTATTTTTATTCTACTTTTTTTTTTCTCTATTTAGTTACTTGTTTTGTTGTAAATATCATTGCTAATATCCATTTCATTCTCATGCTGGAAGGCACCAGTTGCAGGACATGGTAAGAGACTATGTTGATTGTTCTTGGAGTCATGGACCTAAACTTGGTTTCTGAGCCAAATTGACTCGTAAACCGTTTCATTTTTTTTTTTAAATTTTAATCCCCTTTACATCTTTTCCTACGTTCCTGTAAATAATTTTTTCCCTTCTCTTGTTCATCTATTTTTTTCCCCAAATTACTATAACACTTTATGCATACATATACATTACACATATTGAAGCGTAAATAATTTACCATTATTTTCAGTTCAAATTTTGTTTCGTTCTGAAATAATTGATTTGGACTGCGTGGGCGTGATGTTAGTTTAATATTAAAATATTAAGTAATGTTAAATAAAGTGAGAGAAGTTAGCAATGATGAAGAATTCTTGTTCGAATATCGAAAATTTGGAATTCATTGCCAATATGGAAATAAATAAATTATAATATAACTATTAATTGTAACTCATTATGGCACGTTATAAAATATTATTTCCTAAATCGGAGTATAATTGTTGAGTTGAAATAGAAAATACAATATCATCCATAATGGTATAGAAAAGCATTGTAATGGTTCACTCTTAAGAAATTTGGGGGGGGGGGAGGGGAATTTTTTTTTGTTGATTTTAACGTCTCCTTGAAAGGGTTACAAATTTACTAGTCAGAATTAGATTGCCATAGTTCAGTATTATTTTTTATAAAACCTTTAATGTATTGGTCAATTTTAAATTAGTAAAAAAAGAAGAAGCCAAGTGTACATTAATTTAAATTTTTACAAAGAAAAATAATTTTAATTTATGGTATTTTGAAAAGGCTAAGGTTGAGTCGCTACTTTTCGGAAAATCATACCATTTAGTTTTTTTTAGGTAATTGTGAAAATAATTTTTCTAGGCAACAAAACTTTTTTGAACAATTGAAAAAAAGAGAGAGAAGATTGGTTAGTACTTACTCGGTGTCTCCTTGCATTGCGGTGCATGCTTTGGAGTGGAATTCATACTTGAGTTTAGGCTTTCATCATATCTATTCTACTCATTGAAGTACTCATCCCCTTTGTTTGATGTATCATATGATTTTTGCTATTTGCAGGTTACCCTATACCAGTTTTTTATGTAAGTACTTGCCATGATGTTAACGATGGAAAGGGAGGCTCGCCATCGTTGAGGATGAAGTCTGCTATACTGAACGCTTGCTTAATGGCTACTGTTGATGCGAGAGTGGTGAATACTCCATGGTTGATGCAAGCTAAGATTGGATAGTCCCATGCATGTCTTTACCACCGCTTCAAGATATCGAAATCCTTAATGGTGATATTTTCAGAGAATTCAAAATTCGAGTTCATGTAATGTTGCAACTCGAACATTAGCCTCCCAGACCGTTGCTGCTTCAATTTTTATGCCAACAACTACTTGCCCATAAATGAGTAGCGGCATTTCTTGGGAGGTGGTGATAGAGATAATGATGATTAGCCACCATATTGACATTAATAGAGTGTAAGAAGCTACTTTAGGTCAGTTGTCACTACGGAAACCTCCTATTATGCTTTTAAGTTGTATATATCTTGCGAATCCCTTAAAGAATCAATATATTTGTAATAAGTTTTCAAATATATTTTTAGTAGATCAATTTTACAACTGGAATCTAAAATAGTTGTAATAAGATAAATATGAGGAATTTCTTTGTAATAAGATAACCCCTTCAACACCATATTAAGAGCATAGTCATATAGGTCCAGTTCCTCGTACGCTTAAAGTAGCACACCAAGAATGCTGATTGCTAACATAATGAAAAGATAGACACTCGGCCTATACACTTGAGAGAAAGTTTTAATCGTATCATGAAAAACTTTGAAAACCTTCAATAACTTGATATATATTTATATCCTAGTTGCTAGGGTGAATTTCGACCTCACTTATGTTGTATATCGCAAAGTCACATAGCAATTCGTTACAAGGAACGACGCTATACAATAACTTGTTCTTATATGCAGAGTTCTAATGGTGTTGTACATCCATATTAAATTTTTGAGACCTTTTCCCATATGCTATACAAAAGTTTCTCCACTTTTTGTGTAGGGATGGCCTCTTCACTATTATCTTCACCATGTTTCTTATTGGGGTTATCTTATCCTACAAAGTTACAATACAATTCTTGACACATAAGTTAAGAATATGACATGCACATTGTATATAGAAAAAAATTGCACCCTCCCAACGTCAGTTGACATAGATTTTGCAAATCTGCTATGGAGGCCGTATTTACACTTGCATTATCAAAATTAATAGAAAAAATTTTCTTAGCTAAGCCATATTAGTTTAGAATTTCTCTTACAATTTTATAAATATTTTACATCATGTGGTGATCATTAAATACAGTCAATGCCAAGAATCTTTTACTTAATTGCCAATTATTGTTGATCCAATGAACAGTTATACTCATGCATGAATTGTTATGGAAAGGATATGTCCATATGTCGGCACATATGGACACTAGCACATTAAGTGAAGCAAACTTACTTGCGAGCTCTGACTTACCTTTGTAGTAGAGCTCTTGCGTGGCTTAGCTCAATATGCAGTAGCTTAACTAGCATGAGTTGAGGTTTAACGTCTCCTACTTGCATCGACTCTATTATTGTGACGCACTGGTGTTGAAGGATAGGTGCATTTTGGCAAGGTATTACGTAAGATTGTACTTGTGTTTCTCTTGATCATCCCTCATTAACACTTGTTCGGACGAATTACCGCTTCGGGTGATTTGTTCGGACGAACTACCGCTTCTTGTTTGTACCTCTCTCATCTTCCAAGCATAGGTCACGTTATAGTTGTTGTCATATGCTCGCGAGTTCCCCTCTTTATCTACATCTTTATTGAAATGTGTAATGAAAATACTAGATTTACCGAGTTTAGGGAGCTTACATGAGGTTGAAGTCCTCAAATTGTCAAGTACATGTTGACCCATATGTTGCTCCTTGGTCTCGAGAATTATTTCGATTTTGTCTTCTTCATCCTCCAATATGGTCGCAGGACAACTCATGCATAGAGGTTCAAATCTAGAAGGTAGTGTAGGGTAACTCATGTATTGAGGTTAGTGTACCTCAACGGATGACATTTGTCATCACATTGTATGCCTTCTCCTTGTTGTAGTCATACTTATACTTCGAGTATGTTGGAAAGTCATTGAATCGCTGTGGTGTAGACGATGTACTCTTTCCCCCAGCCTTTGTCTTACCTTTCCCAACAAATGAGGAATTATGCTTCTTCCTAGAAAATGTAAATAGAAGAATCAATCTGAGGAGATAATTTGATTTATTTTTTTAACTTAAGAGAAGAAAGATTCGTATAAGAAAAATAATTCTACTTCGATATACCAAAATTTACACCTCTAAAATATTAAAAGCAACTAGCAATAAGAGACTATGAGTATGCGAGTGAAATTTATTATATGAACAACATACGAATAATGAAAATACTTGAATGCGAAAATATACGATAAAGTTTTCAAATGAGAGAAAAATATAAAAGAGCAAATATTAAAAGCAAAGCGGTATAAATGTCTAAATGAAGGAATGAAAAATTTGTGAAGGCTTGAGGCAATGTATGTGTGCAAATTTGTATCATCCTTCGAGTAGAATGAGACAACAGGTTTCAATGTTCAAATTTAAATTTTGCATTTTAGAAAGGTGCTCCTTTTTGAAAATTTTTACAGTGAGAATTGTGCTGCACTGCATATGTTTTCTTTATCCACGTTTTGAAAAAATTCATATTTCACATGCTTTTTCAATATTTGTCTATGTCTATAGTCTATTGCATTTACATTAGTCTTGAGAGATTCTTTAATTTCTCCTACCAATTCAATTTCTGTTTTGTTGTGATGTGTGAGTGTGATTCATCATTGAAGCATTGAAACTTGAAAGTATATGTGACATGTATGTATAAATGTAATGGCATGCTTTGTCTTCTTTTATGATTCCAATTCCAAATTCTACTACAAAAATGTCTATACGTATGCATGTGATACTTTACATAAAGTTGGAAAATGAGTTGTTTTTTTTTTCTATTTTTTTTTAAATTTAGGTGGCTTGCCTTGAACCTATAAACCCTAAGAATTTAGCTTTCTAAATATAGAAACAAACATTCAAACTGTAGATAATTTCTCGAACTCAAAAGAGCCAGTTAGATTTAAAACCGATTAAAATCTCAATCCAAAACCTAAAGTGGATACGAAAAACCTTAAATCATCAATTGAACCCCTAACCGCATACGAAGACCCTAAAACCTCGAACCTCATCAAAACCCTAAGATGACAATCGAAGATTTAATCGCGTAAGAATATATGAAACTATAAATGTTTAAAAACATTAGAGATTATGCCCTAAAGTAATAAAATCCTAAAACTATAACTTTAAGGATATAAAAGCACTAATTCACCATGATATACCCTAAAACCCTAATTGATAATATAATGCTTATATTTTGCTAAATCATTAGTAAAAGGTTAGAGATAACCCTCATTCATGCTTATATGATTCGAATTCTCAAGTAATCCATTAGGAACTAAGATAATGAGTCATAGATTATATTTATCCCTTAAGTATGTGATTAAGATAGTCTTACTTAGGGTTAGGGTTATAGTTGAAGATTAGGTTACATATAGTGAACTTTAATACTCAAATTAATACTTTTTACATTTGTTATCCAAAGTAGTTTATCAAATGAGATATATGGACTATAAAGACCTAAAGTAAGATCTCATCAACCGTATTTACACATCAATTCATTATATACCTCATTTCTTCTCATTTCCTTCATTTTCCCCCTAATTTCCCTAAATTACTACATTATGTGCACAAAATTACACATACTTAAGGAATGTTGACTAAGATAACACATGTTGACCAAAGTCCAAAAGTTGACCAAGTCAACACATGTTGACTAAAGTCAACATTTTAAAAAGTCAACAAAAGACTAAAGAGATAAAGAAAATATCTCTTCCTTAATGATGGCTTTTCTTTTCTTTCTGTTTGATTTTTTTCTCTTCTCCTTTTCTTCTCAATTGCTGTCCACATCTTCTCCCTTCTAGACCCCACCATTCTCCTTCTTCCATAAGCAAAACAAATCAAAAGAATCAAACCAAAAATCCTCCTCCATTGCCGTGAGCTTCCATCTCCATTTTACCTTCAACATCTTCCTTTTTGTCTCCTTAATTCCAACATAAGCAAAGGTATGTATCTAAATTACTTTATCTTGTTTTATCTTCTTCATTAGTTAGTTAATTAAGTATATTAGATAAGTAGTTATGTGTTTAGTGTTGTCTTGAAGAAGAGGAAACAAAGTTTCCATCTTTAAGTGTAGAAATTAGAACTTTTGAAGAAGAAGAAAGGAAGACATGAGTATATGCTTATAAGTGTATACACATAAGAAAATACCAAAAGAGTACAAGTATGTGAACCTTTGTACATGAGTATTTATCATGTACATAACCTAACTTAAGATCATATCTAACTATACATACCTATACTACACTAAATACATACATAAAAACACAAAAGGATGAAATTAGGAAGCTTTTCTTAAGGAAAGCATTAGGCATACGAATTTTAGTATAAAAATACGTATCCAACCGTATAAGTATATGAGTATGTACACACATATAAATACGGTATAAGTCTAAGTATAGGTGTAAGTATATGTATGTATAAGGTATATATACATAAGTATAAGAGGAGAGGTAATATGTACATAATACATGTACATATGACATAAGCATGAGGAAAGGCTTATGTAATCATATGATGAGGTAAGTGATGACATAAGCACATGATGACATAAGCCATGACAAAAGCAAGTAATGACATAAGCCATGACAAAAGCAAGTAATGACATAAGCCATGACAAAAGCAAGTAATGACATAAGCAAATGATGATGTAAGCGATGACATAAGCGTAGGTTTAGAAAATAAGAAAATAAGAAGAGTGTATAATAATTAGGTACTTAACTGAGTAACCCTAAGACACTTTCTAAATTGCATTATACTTAATTAAGTACATGAATATAAGTAATAAGAGTACTTAAGTTTTCATAGTTAAAAATTTTAATAAATTTAGCCCATATCATAAAACACGGGTCTTAACGTCTAAAACGGACATTACCGTGTGAATGTACGTTCGAAAATGATGAAAAATGACTATAAATTCGTAAATATTGAAAATAGAATGAAAAAGTTACGTACGATTAGCAATTAGGTTTAATCGAATAAGGACTGATAGTGATCTAAGTAGAATTAGGTAGATAGATATCTAGAACCATTAGTTGAGTCAACTACTTATTATCCTTATTATCTCGTAATGATCAGGTGATCTCGATGAGGGCAAGGATCTCCCGATCGATTATTACGACTAGAGCGAGTTGTCATGGTCAAGTGAGTACTCCCGATGACTCCATACTTGTTTGTGCTTGTAGTTAGTGCACTTAAATTGAATATCAATAACTTGATGCATGGGGTTTTGGGATATGTGTGTGCTTGATATTGATTGATTATTGTAAGAAATATTGTTAAATACGATAATTGATGATTTGATGGTATGATTGATTTTTATATGATTTGGATGGCTTGCTGATATTGATTGATCGCCTCATAATCTGACCTAATTATATTTGGCTTATCTTGAATCAAAAGGGTCATGCATTATCCATGCATCGCATTACTTATTCTGGTCGTCACTTCACGCGGTTGGTAATAAAGAGCCTTGGAGGGATGGATTCCCACATGATTTGATTGGTACCGTGCAGGAGCATGGGTACAACAAGACCCTACCCTTGGCTCGCAGGTTCTATTGGCGTCAGAGAAGCTAACCGTGGGTGGCTGGGGGTCGTGTCTAGAGACCACCGCTGTAGGGTGTGAGTGTGGACTGTGGGGGTCACCTCACCGCTAGGCCTGGGACTTTGTGAACTATTAGATTTTTGGAAATGGAAATGTGTTTTTCTGAAATACGGAGTTCTAAGTTATGGGTAAAAACCTAGATGCTAGAGCTCGGTCGTGATTGGTGCCGATGAATCTCCAACCCTTATCTCGGAGGGCGTTAAAATCCGATATTAAATGCAGTACCAGTCAATTGCATATATTGTTTGGCATTTTGCGTGTGCATGCATTCATATGGTTGTAATAATTTGTTTGATAACTTGATTACCAGTATGGTATGAGGGATAGCTCATTAAGCTCTTGTAGCTTATTCCCTAATAGTCTTTCTTTTGCAGGTTTACATACGATGGGATTGGGATGAGTCTCGAGTGCTGAGTGTGAGATGAAGATATGTACATTAGTGTTAGAATTAGTTGAGATCTTTACAAGTGATACATAAACACTCTTTGTAGAAAATATTCACATGTTAGAATTTAATATAATTTAATTTTCGTATAATTTTATAATGTTGGTATACCTGTCTTATTATTTGGTAGGGGATACCGATTCTCTGCGGTTTTGAGGAACTGTAGGCTATTGGACATCCATAGGTATTTATAATTCTATATTATGTCATGTTACAATAAATTAATTACTTGAAAATCATTAAACTTAGTGATTTATAATTTAGAGTTTTGCAATCTCTGACTTGCAAGACGGTTTTCATATCATGGGTGCACACATGTTATGGAAATTTTTGATAATCCTATTAGGCTCCCTTTAGGGTCCTAACAGAACCCATGGTTTGGTGGGCGGTTTAGGTCAACCCTATATTGGGATGAGCTGGCTCACAATTCAAAACTGACTCTTACATGAGTCTACATAGACCTAAACTTAGCATTAAGGGAATCTCACCCTCTCACTATCACTGCCAAGAGTATCTTTGATAAAAAGAGGGAGATGGAGAAATGGTAGCGATCGAATCGCTTAAGTGTTATATTCATGAAGTGTGCTATTCCAAAAGCATTCGAGGGCACTATGTCTAATGGTATTACCACAACTAAAGAGTTTGTTGAGGATCTTGAGAACAGGTTTGATGAGAATGAAAAGGTTAAAACAAGTGCACTTTTGGTAAAGCTTGTGTCAATAAGATATAAAGGTAAAGGGAACATAAGGGAGTTAATCATGGACATGTCTCACATAGCTTCAAAACTTAATCAAGGACTGATTAGTGCACTTAGTTTTGATTTCTCTTCCTATGCAGCTTAGCCATTTTAAGGCGAGTTATAGTTGTCAAAAGGAGCCTTAAACTCTTAATGAGCTCATCTCACATTCTATTCATAAAGAAGAGAGATAGAGCAACTAAAAAGTTGAAAGCGCTCACTTTACCAGTACATCTAAGGACAAGGTTTATATAAGAAAGAAGTGTAAGGAGCCTTCAGTGCCAACACCATAAAAGAAATAAAATAAGGAGCAAGCCGAGGATACTTGTTTCTTCTGTGATGCTAAGGGATAAAAGAAGAAGCAATATACCAACTATCATGCTTGGTGTGTAAAGAAAGATATGCTTCTTAATTTTCTTTGTTGTAAAGTTAAATTTAACATCAATACCTAGCATACTTGGTGAATAGATTCATGTGGAACAACTCATATTATTTTATCCATAGAGGGACATCAGAGTTGCTAAAAGCCTAGTGATGGTGAAAGATACAACGACAAAAAGATGGTTCAAGTAGAGGTAATAGGAAATATTAGACTATTATTAAGGACCGGTTACTATTTGGGGTGAAATCACTACAAGAATTTATGCATTTAGTGATGTTTGCATATTTGAAAACATTATTAATTCTCGTATACTTTAGTAATGCTTGTTAAACATTATATAACACATCATTAGTGATGTTTGTGTCCAAAGTTGAAATGTGAAATTATAGAATTTGATTGATGATGTTTTCTTAAAGTAAATGTAAATTTTAAATTTTCATCCACTCTCACTCAATTATAAAAAATATATTAAGAATAAAATTATTTTCCAATTTATGAAATATAGTTATTATGTATTTACCATCAAAAGTTAATAAATATTATATAAATACAAATTAGATAAAAAATATTACTAAAACATCATTGTTATGTCTCATCTTAAATATGTGACACTAGTAAAATACTAATGTCGCATATATTTGTACCTATGTCACATCTTGAAGATTGACATGGCTACGGTACACAATTGTAGATGTTGCATCCCTAAGATGCGACTAATAATGGTATTTGAGGAATTTTTTTATATAATTTATCATTATGTGTTTTTTTAAAGGTGGTAGATATATATTGCAACACATATTTTTGATAAACCTAAAGGATATATTTAGTGATTTATATAAGTTTATACACTTAAGATGTAAAATTTAAAAATGTAATTGATATTAATGAATCCTTTCACTAAAATACAACCTTTCTCTAATCTTTTAAATATAAACATCCCATTAGAGTGGAATACATTGAAATGGATAATATGGTTTGCATTCATATACCATTATATATTTCTTTTAAATGAAGATTTAAACAACTTAGACATGTCATACTCCCATCTAACATAAGAAAGTGATGTTATTTTGGTTTAGGCATAAAGGAAAATCAATTGGGAAGATTGCATAACTTTTGTGGATTTTATTAATTATGGAGACTAATTGCATATATTTTATTGGTTCATGAAATTTTTGCCTAAAGAAAATAAACAAATATAATGAAAGATTGTGGTTTCAAATAATATATCAATACAATTTTGCATATTTTCCTTTTACGTGTCTTCTTTATAAAAAAACTTCCCATTCCTAGAAATGGGTATTTGAGTTTATCATAGCTGACAAATCTTGTTAGACTATTGTTAAGAATTAAAGCATATTATGGATGGGAATGTGAGCCATAAAAAAGAAAAGAAAAAAAAAAGAAAGAAAACTATGCCCTTATATTTAGTGGTTTAAAATAATAGAAAATGTGAAAATTGACCCTCTATAAAAGAAATTTTATTTTCTAACCCTAATTAACATTTCACTACCAAAGATCTCTCCCTCTCACTCCTCTCTATCTCTTCCCATAAATTGCTCACTTATACATCGTCCCCTCTTAGTTGCACATGATGATGTAACTTCATTAGTAATATAATAAAATAAGCTTTAGAGTTTAGAATTTTGTGGTGGAAAACTTTTGTGTATGAAAACTTTTGTTAATGATAGATTTAAACTAATTTACAACAACATGATGAGTTTTTGCAATTTATAGGTTTTAGTAATAGAATTTGCAATGAATTTGCATTCCCCATGAATCTATGTGTTGTTTTATAGTTGAAAGTAGCGTTGATTTATTTTTTGGAATTCTAATGCAAATCGGTCTCTAATAGTGAAAAATATAAACATTCAATTTTAGAGATAGATCAATTCCATCTCCAAAAATTAAATGAAAATATATTATGCATAAATTAATATACTATCTAGTATCTAATATATAGTATATAATAGATGGTATAATATATGTTGAGCTTGGATTTTTCTGGTTTTTATTATTTTCTTTAACTCGATTAATATTAAACTCTAACTCATTTAATATTACCCCTTGATTTAAAGTTAAGAAAAAGTTGATTTTTTTTTTTTAATTTTGAAAAGTTTGGAGTTGTCACCCAATCGAGGTTGGAAAAAACATATGGGTTAGGTTAAATCGATTGAGTTGATTGATTTTAACTTAGCCAACTGGTCTATTGAAAAAACCAAATTTTAAAACGGTTTTTGGAAATTAAAGCTTTTGAATTTAGAGACTATCTTATTAAACTCTTAATAGATACCACTTTTAATTTTCCAAATTTAATTTTACCTTTCAAAAATACTCTTCTAATGACAATACTTGTTATAACCAAATATATGACTAAAATTATATCCACTTACGAAAAAATTCACAAAAGGGGAGAAAAATAATTTTTTACATATTTTAAGTTACCCTGTAGTTTCCTACTAGTGTCTATGTACCCATTATTCGAGATTAGACTTTTGTAGTTCATTCGGCAAAACTTTAATGTATTAGTTGATTTTAAATTTAAGTTTCTAACTATTTGATTTTATTTTAAGAAAAACGCCTAAAAGAAAAGGGTCCTAAATTTTAACTTGAAAAATCCTATTTTTGGAAAGGGTTTTATTAATTGGAATTATTAAAAATAATTTTCTTAAGTAGTAAAACACACAATATTGTTATTATTATTATTTATATTTTTATATTCTTTTCTTTTATTTGTTTATATTTATTTATTTTCAACAAAAACAATAAAAATAAATAAATAATACAACTCTTCCTCTATTTTTTTTTCTCTTTCTTTTTATTTATTATAATAAGGAAAACAAAAAAAAAAACATAAAACACGAAATAAAATCAAACAAAAAGGAAAGAGAGCCAGACTAATTGGATAGGGCATACAAATCAGGTCAATCTAACCTATTACATACCCCTTACATATTCTTCGCAGGGAAGAGAAAGGAGGCGTGTGGAGGACGTCTTATGGGACGTCTCAGGTTGACTTTTGAGTAGGAAAAGGCGTTTCCATATGAGTTTTATTGGACTTAAGGGTGTAGGAGTAGTGTTATGGTGTTTAGGGTTAGTTTAAGTAGTGGTTAGAAATTGGAGGGTGGCTGTGGAGTTAAGTTGTTCTCCCCGTCTTTTGTTCCGTTCTCAAGTCCCTAAATTTATGAAGTCTCGTTTCTGTAGTGGAGTTAACATACCACTAAGCCACTTTTTATTAACATAATGACACCGATCCTTTATTGCAGCCCGTACTACTGAATCAGCTGCTTTATTTTTTGTACCAACAATTAAAAATTGTTTGCCTATATTTGCTGCTTCAAAAGCCAAATCACAAGCTTGTGATAAAAAACGAGTAGTTTTAGTAAGATTTGTAATATGAATACCTTTACGCTTTGCATAAATATAAGGTGCCATTCTAGGATTCCATTTCCTAGTACCATGACCAAAATGAACGCCTGCTTCCATCATTTCTTCCAAATTGATGTTCCAATATCTTCTTGTCATTTCTCCTCACATTTCCTTTTTTTTTTTCAAAAAAAAAAAAAGCGACGAGGTGCCCTGAACTAAATAATTGTTTCGATGGAACCTTTTCTTCTACCGCCGGAGATTGACCGTGTCGATACACAATCCAAACTGCTAACTGCTACTTGGTCTTATCTTTATTTCCATTACCCCCATCAAATGACCATAGAGAATTTTTATTAATATTAAATAAAAATATGAATCCACTTTTAGGAATCATTAAATCCTTTAAATAATTGTTCTCGTATATCATGGAAATTCTTTGAAATGCAAGAATCAAATAATTCTCTATAGTGGAAGAAAATGCTTTGATTTTCCCCTCGAAAAAATTCTTCTTTTTAGTTTCTAAAGGAATGTTCTTATCTTGACTTGAACGGTGCACTAATCCTTTCAATCTAGTACTAACGGGTATTGTCCTTCCTATAACAACGTTCTCTTTTAGGCCTTTCAACCAAACGATACGGCTCCGGAGAGTGGCTTTGGCTAAAATTAGAGCAGTTTCTTGAAAACTCACTTCGGATATGAAACTTTGAGTATTCAAAGATGCTTTTGTTATTCCCAATAGGATGGCCTGGTAATAGATCGATTCTTCCAAAGCGCGCCCTGTTCGCTCCGCTCGTAACAATCCAATTAGTTCTCCAGGTAAAAAAACATTAGACATTCCATCCTCTGAAACCAACACTTTTGATGTTATTTGGCGTACAATAATTTCTATGTGCCTATTATGGATTTGGACCCCCTAGGATCTATAAGCCTTTTGGATCTTATTAACCAAAGAGATACGACTTTGCACTATAGTTAGCTCAGCACCAATAAAAAATCCCCAAGGAATTCCAAGAATTCTTGTTATATGCTTGTTCCAACCCTCAACTCTTTTTTCTAAGTTCATCGATATTGAATCAATTGAACGCACTTCTAACACTTGTTCCACTTTTGGAAGACCCTGTGTTATATCACCGAATCTCGACTTTTCATAGATAAACGTAACTAATGTATCTCATTCGTAAAGGAGTTCTCCATAATGACCATGAATAGTTGCTCCTAGAGTGGCCAAATAAGGCTTAGCCGATCTTATTACTATAGAATTGACTTGAACAATCAAAACTTGACTCGGTTTTAATTTTAGGTGGGGTCCATATTTGGCTATACGTACATTTTCACAAATAAACTGTCCAAGACAAATTATTGTGGAACTTTCTTCCCATTTATTAGAATAATAATTATTTTGGAGAAAATACCAATTCAAATTGAATGAATTCAATTTGACTAGGTCGATGGAGGTGAAAGGATGTTTAAGTCTTGGTTTCCCAACCACTATGAACATGGCCGTAGTGTTGGTTTGAATTGATATGGCATAGGGATTAGTGGTTGAGCTTAGGTTGCCATTAGCGAAACCTTTGGTGGTTGGTTTTATTGTTGGGGATGTTTCAAGCTACAGGGGTAGTGGCTATCGACATTTGGGAACTTAAGGACTTTAACCAAGTGAGTAGTTTCGTTTGAAAAGCACTAGGAGACTAGGAAAAGCTAACGAGAGGAAAAGCTCAAGTTTAGAGAGAGAGGGCTACAAGAATGGGTGTTTGAGAGCTAGGATGATGAGGACTGATCTTGGAAAGGGTACTTGGGTGTCCTTTTATAGTAATTGAAGTTTGAATTAGGATGGAAGGTGATAAAATCTCATTAATGGGAGATTGAATGAGGGAAGACTATTGCGATTTGATCTTTGATTTGGGGTACGAATTTGTGTTGATTCTTAGTCAAAATTGCATCCCCTGCATTTATTTTTTGCTAAGTTGATTGAATAGAATCTTCGATCTTTAATGAATAGCTAAAATCGAGCTCATTGAAGCTTAGAGGAATATCCAGTTTTCAAACTTTCTTTGATTTTCATCCCACACTTTGATCTCCCATTCAACCAAATCTGAACTAGTTCTTGGTATAAATTAAAAGAAGGCCATGCGATCTTCACAATTTTACCATTTGTTAAAATCATAAAGAAAACCCAATCAAAATTAGCTATGAAGAGGGTCGACTAAGTTGGAAATTTGCTGGAAAAGGGGAGAAAAAGATAAAGAGTGGAGGAAAAGCATTGTGTCTGCCAATGAATAGCTAACACGTATCACGATTGTCTTGCAAAAAATAAAAGGCGTAAAATGCCTCAATGAGTTTCGTACTTAGGTCCTCAATTTTTTTTTCAATATAAGTTCAAGTGTATTATCATCACACCTTTGGCTTCTGCTTTATTCATATATATAATTTAATTACATATATGGATTAAGTTGACTTAAGTTAAATTTAAATCTAAGCCTACGCTCAATATACCCTTTATTACTTAAGACCTAAAGTTATTTAAATTTCCTATTCTTAATTTAAATTGTTTACTTCTTTTTTTTTTTTACATTTTCTATTTTTTTTGTACTTTTCCAAATTAGGACCTGTTCTTCTTACTCTAAAAAAAAAATTTCTAAAAATATAGAGAGGATTGAGGGGTGGGATGGGGTGCACTAATGGAGTGTCTACAATATATATATATATATATATATTATCTATTCAACAATATACTATTTATAATAGATATAATATACTATACATTATATACATTTAGATATATATTACATTATGTAAATCTATATATAACTAATAATATATTATATTAAATATTATTATATATTATCTATTGTTTACATCTTATTTATAATATGTGTTACATATATTGTTTATATACATAATATATAATGCATATATATTATTATATGATTATATACGATGTAATATACTATTTGTAAGATATGTTATTTACATTTTAGTATACAATATATTATAATATATGAAAATATTATTTATATAACATGTATTACTTATGCGGTATATAATATATAATATATATAGATATATATTATATATGATTACATGCAATATAATATACCATCTATTGATATGCTATTTGCATTTTAATATACAATTTATCATAATATATAAATATATAAAATTATATATTATATATCTTTAATATACAATTCATAACATATGATAATAAAATTTAATTTGTAATGTACAATATATAATATATTACATAAGAAATATATATCAAATTAAATATAATATACTATCTATTATATATATTATTTATATTGTAATATAATGAACTATATTTTAAAATATATTATATATAATATTTCTATAATATAAATATATATAAGATATGATAATATAAATTATATATTGTAATATCATACAAAACCTATTATAATATTACAAATACTATATAATATATAGTATATATTATATATTTTATTTTAGATTTTAAATCCTTTTATGTTTTAGTATTCTTAACATTGAAACCCTAACCTAACATTACATCTCCATCTCTCTCTCTTCAAATTTAACAATCATCTAGAGTGAGTCTTCTTTCTCTCTTGTGTTGTGCAAAACTAGTCATCTCCACGTTGATCTATTTCCTTTAAAGGCCTTAAATCCATAGGTTTAAAGTGTATGGGCTTGGATAAGGTATGTGTGACCTTCGAGGCATTGGTAAAAGTATTAGCACTTCTTTAAAGGGAACAATTTATTGAAAAAAAAAATTATCCTCAAATTGTTATTACTAAGATAAGT
The DNA here is from genome assembly GCA_024138005.1 of Lumnitzera racemosa. Taxonomy (NCBI): domain Eukaryota; kingdom Viridiplantae; phylum Streptophyta; class Magnoliopsida; order Myrtales; family Combretaceae; genus Lumnitzera; species Lumnitzera racemosa. The sequence goes on along the minus strand of JAMXBC010000008.1, from coordinate 43,922,391 downwards.
ACAAATTAGTTTTATCCTTCTCTCCTAATTAATGACCAGATCCTCCGAATTGTCCTACTATAGGGTGGTTCTTGATAGGGTTTATATTTGAAAGGACTCCAAAACAGTTTAACGGGGTTAATAAGGGATAATTGTGTTTGGGATTTGAAAATAAATGCTTAACTTCATTTTGATATGCGTATCAAGTTCAAAATGGACCTCCTTTAAGTAATGAGTCCAAAATATCTTTACCATGATATCTCTCATCTCTCAAAGTGTTTAAGGGTTAGTGTATAGGAGATATAGCTTGCTTCTTTTCATTCTAAACTTTTTAAATGTGAGTTACCAATTCCCTATATAGGGATGGATTGACCTTAAGGTGATGACGGACCTTACTCCCCAAAACCTTGGAACATGTCTCGGTTGTGAAATTTCAAAGACCAAAGGCCCCATGCCCCAGACTTATAGGTCTTAATGCCCTTAAGCTTCCATATGTGATTTTAGGTCAAGTTCTTTAAAGTTTAAATAGACCTGCATTGATAGATTCTAAAGTCCAAGGGTCCAATGAATTGCCCTTTTTGTTTGCACTGGGGATTAAGCTCAGGATAGTATTTCACAGTCTCGTGTTTTAACTTGATTCGTGTTTGGACTCGATAACTCAGAGGCTTTGATTTGGTTGAATCATCTTGATGGGCTAGGGTTCGAGTTTGGTTGGTTATTTTCTCGGGCTAAGTGGATCTATTTAGGTTAGTTGCCTTAACGTGCTAAGCAATTGTATTTGTCTTGAGTCTTATAAGGATTTGTAACTGTTAGCAAATTTCTTTTCTTTTTTTCTTTTTTATTTTATTTTTTTAAAAGAGAGAGAGAAAAGGTTAAGGCTTTTATGTTACAGAGCCTTAGTGATGGGATTGTAAATGGATGATTACGGAGGATTACTTTCATCAAATTCTATATATAAGCCTATACAATTTATCATTACTGAGGATCTATTTACAAGCGAGGAATTCTGAAGAATAAAAGACTAAGCAAAGAAAATATCTAAATCTTATTTATTTAAATGAAGATGGCTATTTGCAAAATGCTAAATTTTGCTTAAAAGAATGAATATTTCTGGTTGGTAGAATACTAGGCAAAATGATAACTACCTATTATTTTACAGGTTTGATTCTTTTCGTTTTGTTTCCTTTTTTCCTTTTTGTTTTACTCTGTGAGGGTTGGGCTCAGCTGATGTGGGCCCAAACAAAAAGCGATAGATTTGGACTCCCATAGATATACTAAAGCTCGTACTAAGGTAATATTTATAGGGCTCTTCTATAGGGGCAAGATGAGCCCAATCTTGTTCCTAATAAATTCTTACTTATTTAGGTTAAAAAGTTAGAACCATATCTAGAGTATCTTTTAAGGCCAATGAGGTAGGTAGACATGGAACTATTTGGAAGCCCCTTGACTCGATCTAGCCATAGCTATGTAAAAAAAAAAAAAAATCAAAATTACAGTCATCACATATTCTAAACTTTACATAGAATTATTACAAATTATTTATAAGGAAATATTACAATTGCAACTTTACAACTGCCCTTGTTCATTTAGGTTTGCCACATCATAGGTTCTTGTGAATTTTTTGAAAAAAAGTTTTTGTATAATATAAATGGTAGGTTCTAAAGGTTTTTAAGTTCTGCAATCACTGTGTTTTTTTCAAAACAACGGTTCTGTGGTTGCATCTGAACTTAAGTGGGGTAACTTGATTGGGTCCGGAAGGTAGTTGCCCTATAACATCTAAAACTTACACAACGGCTCCCCTCCTAAGGTCTTAAGACAGCCTGATTCTGTCTATATCTACTACGCATTTATGATGCAAAGAGATTAAAATAAAGTAAACCCCTAAAACTACCCCCTTAAATAAACTGCAATAAAAAATGTTAGTAAAAAAGAAATAAAATAAGCAAATATATTAAAATGACATACCTAAGTTCTTTCTTATTTTTAATTTTATTATTTCATCTTTTTATTTTTTATTTTTTTGAAAAATAATCCTATTTTTGGTAATTTCTATTGGCTAGCTCTCTAGCATCCCCAGTAGAGTCGCCAAATTGTCGAGTCTGAATTTTCGGTTTCTATTTATTTAAAATTAATTTCCTCATTTCCGATTAATACTAAACCCTAACCTATTTAATATTAATCATCGATTAAAGAAATCGAGAAATTTTGGTTTAAGAAATCGAGAAATTTCGGTTTTTTATTGAAAAAGTTTTTGGAGTCGCCATCCGACCAGAGTCTAGAAAAAAGAAAGAAACCGTAATCAATTGGGTAGATTGATTACGATTTGGCCATCGGTCTTTCATTTCAATTTAAATGAAAAAACCAGAGGGTTTTGAATTCGAAGGTTAACTTATTAAACCTTAACGGGTACCACTATCTATTTTACCGAAATTAAGATTATTCTTCTAATTATAATATTTTAAAAAATTAAAATTAAAATTAAAAGAATAATAAAAAATTAAGTTTCTATAGATTTTATTGTTGCTCGAAGGTGTTTACATATCTGCTAACTGAGATCAAATGATTGTAGTTCTTTCCAAAATTCTTTCGTGTGTTGATTGTTTTTAAGTTTGAAAACTAACCAAGTTTACGTTGTTAATTAATTTACTTTATTCAAAAAAATTTCTAAAAGGGGTCTAAATTCTTGAAATCTTTTATTTAAAAAAAAACATTCTCGAAAATTCCTATTTTTTTCAAAAAAGGGTTTTTTTATTAATTTTTATTTGTAAAAAATAATTTCTTACGTGAGAAATTCTAAAAAAAAAAACTTAACACTAAAAAATACTTAAGCTTATGAACATATATATATATATATATATATATACACATCTATTTATATACTATACTATAAACATAACTAAATAACTAACGAAATAATAAAATATATAAATACATAAATAATCTAAACTGGAAAAGAAATCTAACCTGGATTTGGTCTTCTAATGTACGATGAAGGACATTGGTGTTGAGTAGCTGTTTGGATTTGTTGGCAACCAACAGTGGATTATAATCAATGTTGTGGGGGTGCTGGTGTCAGCTATTGCTGCAGCGGGCTGATCGACAAGCATCTTTGGTGAGCAGTGGCTGAGCATGGGGTAGACGGCGTATTGCTGTGTTACGTGCTATGCTTAGGAGTGCAATAGGGGATGCGCGGTGAGTCCTACAGTGGAGTTTTGCTGTCCCGTTGGGTGGCGGTTGGATGGTGTTGACTGGATGCGTGGGTGGTTATGTACAGAGTAGTTGGGTCACACGTCTGGTTGTTGTTGGAGTGGATGGGTACTGCAGTGGCATCGGTTGAGTGTTGAAGGTGGTTGCTGTGCATCTAGTTGGTGTCTTGTTGTGTGTGTGTATTATTGGTTAGGGGAAGAGTGGTTGTGTGGTGCGGCTGTTAGCTGCAGTTGTGGGGTTTGTGTGGTGAGATAGGGTCGTGGATGATGCTTCCTATGTGTCGTGCGCAGGGCCTTGCATTTGCTGTTGTACGTAGATGGAGACAGTGAGGATGAAGGAAGCAAGGTCATTGGAGTTTAGAGCGTACGTAGTGCAATAGTTAGTCGAAGAAGATGGTTAATCGTAAATGTTAGGTGCTCAGTCGGTGGAGTATCCAGCGAGTTGTCAGTTTAGTAGATTCAACTGCTGTTCATGGTGTATGATTGATGAAGAGCAGTGTGGATTGTTCGAAAATTCGTTGCATTTGCACGTAGCAGAGTCAAACGTAGAAGAGACAAGCATGTTGCTCGATTGATTAATGTAGGATGGTTGATGGGGAGCCGTGCGCGAACTACTGCAGGCATGGATGAAGTGTCGGTGTCGTACACGATAGGGAGTCCGAATGCAATGGCTTCTGTGGTGACCGTAGATGGACTGCTATGAAGTGTGGATGCGTTGTGGTTTGGTATTGCTGTTCTGCGCTGTTGATTAGGGACTTGCGACGTTGGAGATGGAGATCGGTTGTGAAGTCTACTTCAAGTGATGGTTAGACAATGGTTTGTGAATTGGGATGAGGACAGCGGTTATGAGAGAGGGTCGGATGGCCTGCTGTTGATGGAGCTCAGGGTTCCTCTTTTTTTTTTTTTTTTTTTTCATGCATGGGAGAAAGTTGTATATATATAGCTTTGAAACAAATTAATCTTAAATCATATCAAATCCTAATTTAATAGAGATTTAAAATCGATTCATATATGATTTGATAAAAATCAAATGAGATTTGAATCTTTTATATCAATTCAAATCTAATTTGATAAAAATCAAAGTAAATATGAATCTCACCAATCTCTATTGCATTAGATTAAAAAATTTGATTAGATTTAAAACTAGATTTAAATCCCGTAGGTTCAACCGATTCTCACAAAATAAAAGGAATAAAACTAAAAAGGATATTTATGCCTAATGAGATTCAAACTTATAACTTCAAATTAATACAATCTAATACTCCAATACTTATCTGTTAGGCTGTTGGCCTATGCCTTGACATACAGTACAATTAAATTGTTCTTAAACCACGTGATTCTCTAAAATAATTATTTGAATTAAGCTAAAACTAAAACTATTTATCCCTAAAATAACTTGCTTCCTACAAAAATCTAAATAATCTTTAATAATTTTTTCTTGTCTCATTTTTTCCATTATTATTATTTTTTATCCTTTATTATTATTTTTTTTCTATTTTTTAATTAGGATCCTTTTTTTTAAAAAAAATAAAAAATTAGGACTACGGAGGAGCAAAAATTAAGTATCTATAGTACTTATTTTATTTTGTTTGATTTTGTTTATTTAAATTTGTCCCATTATAGGTTGAGGTTTTAAATTTCTTAGTTTATATGGTTCTTAGTTGTGTATCTAATGCTCATTTATTGTTTGGCAAAATGTCAAATTGAGATATTCATTCCTTTAAAGTGATGCTAAGATGGTACTCCCTGGATATATGTTATTTAGATGTTATGTGACTATATATTGTATGAAAGCTTGCATGAAGAAGCATGACAATGTGATTTTTCCTATCTTTTCGAAGGTATGTAGTGATTTTTAGGATATCGATGAAGGAAGAAATGTGCACCATGATATTCTTAAAGTTGGGAATCCAATTAATTTTGTTTTCTTCTCATTGGCAACTGCCTATCTAATATATGTAATGTATCTAGCTTTTTCTCTAATTCTACTTTTCTTTTGTATTAACATTTAACTATTCCAAAATGCTAACTATCATAGTTTGACTTTTGTGTATAAGGATCAAGGAACTATGAAAGTTGCAACCTTTTGTGTATGTGATTTTTCCAAATAAATTGAATTAGCTCATCTTTTTTCATCTTAGCTTTATATATTATCCATCATACATTTAGGATTTTTGTGCTTTGATGTTGATTTCTAAAAATGAAAAATGAAAATTTTGATGTTTATATGTTTTATTATAAGAGAAATGTTGGTAATGAGAAGGTAATTGTCATTGCTACACTTAGTAGTCATAACTATGGAGCTATTGTCATAGATAATGTCATGTTTGGCTCTATTATCTATATTGGTAATAGTATTCTTGCTAAGAAATTTTCAAGTTGATGAAGAGATCATCAGCCAACTTCAAATGAGGTTTTAGGTGATAAATTGTCATAGCAATTAGAGATATGTTTATAGCCATTATTTAGGGTCTACTTGTTAGTAGTATTTTTCTTTGTTATCATGGATGTCTCACTTCCATATATATCTAACTATTTTTCATAATAGTTTACAATTAATTTGATATATACCAAATACAAGTAATGTACATAACATAAACAATTAATATGATGGGTTTTGTTTATATACATTTATTAGGGTCATTTAATTACTCTACCAATTGTGAAATATATAAGAAGTTTTTGTTTTATTTCTCTTCTATGTTCTTTTAATCTTTTGTAATGTCCTAAAGTCTGGAACATTACAATTCTCCACTTATCCTAATATATACAGACATGTCGAGCATCTCAAATAACTTGTTGGCTTCTCTACATAAATATAAACCATTAATAACTTGTAATAACTCCAATAAATTTTCAGGAATGTTCTCAACATTCACAATCTACCAAGAATTTCACTATAAAATCAACCTTTGAATAACCTTATTTAATTTAAAATAGTAACAATTTCTCATTCGATGAAACTATCGTAAGAAAACTAAATAACAAATTTCTTAAATCTTTTACTCACTATAGCTAACTAATATAAATAACCCATATATTCTAACAAGAAAAGTCTTAAGTGATTTCTCACAAATAGGAATGAGTAACTAAAAGTCTGATAACGAATTTAGCTAATTCTACAATCCTACTCAAACTATTTCGAGCCATTCTTGAGATTATACTATTATTTGTAGCAATCTGCTACATTACCACAATAATCAATGTTATAGTAATAATCCATATAATTGTAATAACTTGTACGTGCATTTAAAAATTAAAGACAAGATGAGTCAAAGCCTAGTATGGAATACAACAAGCACATGCTCATGTACATACAATTCCCAATCACATACAAATACAAAATGCAAAATATAACAACTAACCATTTAATTATCTTTATTTTAATCCAACAAGCAACATAAGGGAACTTACGACCGTTGTACATATAATATACTAATACCATATAGTATTCGTCTTAGATCATCCCCAACACCTTAAGAACCAAGGAACAATCTAAATCTACCCAAATCATCTTCGAGCGAGACTCTACTCGGGATAACGTCACGTAAGGATCATCGGGGTGTTACTCTAAGGTTTGGTTCTCTCAATCCCTTGGGGTTAGCTAAGCATAAGTAACATAATATAATTAAGATTGAATAGTTATTTAATCTGTTTTTATTATTAAGCGTAGCAACCACAACGAACAAGCAACTATCCTATACTTAGTTTCATTGGATAGCTAGGAACTAACATAACACAATGCCACCTCTTACTTCTCACAGATTGCTTGGTTTTGGAAATGGTCACATATAACCTATTCACATGAAAATAAAACACTTTTACTTAGTATATAAACTTACCTAACATTTCCCTTAAATTCAACTACTCAACCCTTACTCACTTATAACTTGTGTTGCTTAAAAAACCTAGGATTACTAGGATGATATATTGGTTTGTAAAGGGTTTTAGGTGAAGATTCATGTCTAGAAAAATGTTAGAAATGATTAGGAATAGAAAAACTACCTAGGAAACAACTAAAAACCAAAGGAAATGTGGCTACATGCAACAAGGGTCATGGCATCCGGATGCCATGCTACTTTAAGTGGCATCCGAATGCTATAGTTAAGGGGAGCATTCTACCCCCAATATTAGGATGCTAGGCTATAGTTTGCATAATTTTGCAGACTATAACATGCAGACTGTAGTGATATTTCATCCCCCAAATCTTTACCTCCTTCCACTTATTTTAAAGACCACTACACTCGAAAGATAACCCAGCAGCAACCCAACTCCACACCACTCTAAATGACCTTAAACACCTTTCAACATCTAGAACTCATATTAAAGCTGTGCAAATCACATTGACAATTCTCAAAAACAAAAGCAAATAGTTTAACAACAAGTCTTACCTTTAGAGAACTGAAGTTGGTGCTTTTACTACCGAGATTACATTGTAGGACAAAGGTAGAACTACCGTAGACTTGATTTATACAGTACCCTATGGATAAAAACGAATTTCTTAAGAGATTTATCCAAGAACCCAAAAGAACTAATCCAAACAACCTTACCTCAAGATCTGCTACCTTAACCTTTATTTCACTACCAAAGATTCGCTGTAGAGCTTCCATTAAACCTTCACCAATTCGTTTTTGTCACTACCATAGCCAAAAAAAGGAATTGTTCATAGATTATAATCAAGAACCTAATAGGAAAGGAGGTATTGTGACTTACCTTAACTCTCTTGTGATATATCTTTGTCAAAATGCCTTCAAATGTTCTCTTGGTTTAAATACATGCGGAAACCCTAGCACATAAGCGATACATGAGAGAGAGTTTTGGGAAAAGGGTTTTCTAAACCCTACATAGGTTTTATACTTAGGTTCTTGAAACTTTCCTCCATACCCGAAATGCTCTCACATAGCCTTATAATATCGCTTAAGCCCTTAGCATAAAACACCACTTATTTATTCCTTTTTATTTTATTTTATAATTTATATTTGCCTTTATTTCGGGTTTTACATCTTCTTTCTGGTTATTTTGAATTATGTTTTTGTTTTTGTTTTTATTAATTATTACATAATAAGACAGCATTCTATCTAGTTTAAGCACATAAAGAAGATCCTTTTTCTTCTAGGTGTTTGCAAGATAAGCATTATAAAGAGGTTTTATGATTAGTAATTTGGAACCAAATGATTAGAAATGGATGGGACTACTAAAAAAAATTTTCTCACCTTAAAAGTGTAGTAACTTAGCAAATTTATTGATTGTTACTTGATGATGATAAGTTTTATATGGTAAAAAAGCTGTTTAGCATAGAGTTTGTGTAAACTTCGTAAATTTTTCATTTAAGATGTAGAATTGAACTTAAGTATCGATAAGTATTCTCTAAGACCTATGATACCAAAGGAATTAAAATCAATAAAAACTTCTAAAGGCTTGAAAACTTCAATACATAATTCAAAAACCCTAATTGCATACGAAAATCATAAATTCTAAGTTAAACCTTAAATGTAAAAAAAAAAAAAAACCTTAGAATGGTAAATTAAACTTGAATTTAATCAAATTGTAAAAATTCTATATCAAACAATTAGAGATATTACTAAATAATAATCATTAGCTAAATTAAGCCAATTAAAGTAATTAATAATAAAATTATGAATTTCCCCCTATGAGTATGCATCATGCCATACATGTGTAATTTTCCTTTTACATACCACTATTTATAAGATATATTGCATCATATCAACTGGCATAAAATTGAAGCAATTAAAATGCTAAATTAATAAATTGATTCTAGATATTTTGGAATTACTTAAATTCGATATCAAACGATCAAAGATGCCCTTAAATAATAGTAACTAACTAAATTAAGCTATTTAGCAAATAAAATTTATAAATTAAGAAATCACCCATATGAGTATGGATTTAGCTAAACATGTGTATATGCACATGTGTAATTTTCTTTCACATACGATATATTGTATAATACAAATTAATTTAAATTGAACCAATTAAAACATTAGATTACTAAAAATATAGCCCTACTCCTACAAGACTAATTGCACTATATAGACATATACATCCAGTATTAATTTATTCATGTACGTTAAAATGTGTAAAATACTATGTAATGTTAAATCGATTAAACAAAACCAATTAAAATACTAGATCAATAAAATTATAATTGTGCCTCACGCATATATATATATATATATATATATAAAGTAACATTTTTCATGTATGATGTAAATTCGAGATTAAAACCCTAAACATTGATTTGAAAACCCTTACCATAAACCTTAAATCATAAGACCCCAAAATGTAAAAACTTAAATTTGTGCTAAAATGCCTAATTGACTCGAAACCTTATAATTTCTCTAAACTATAATGTTTGATATTGGAGAATTAAAGTAAAATACTAACCTATGCTAAATGATTACATTAAATTAATTAGTGCCTATTTAGAACGTTAAAATAAAGGGAGAAGAAGGAAAAACAAAAAAGGATTGTAGCCCAAACCATCCCTCTTTTGTAGAGTTACCCCCATCCCCATTTGCATGTAGCATTTGAAAATTTGAAGCCCTAAATTAAAGGAACTAGGTAAGCTCATCTAACTAGAAGCTAATAAGTCTAATTCCTCTTTAACTAGATAATTAGTGCATAATCCCATGTGATGAGACCATATTCAACCCATCGATTTCTACATTTGGTTAAGCACATTCTTGCCAATACAAGTCAAGATTAGAGTGTTGAAATTTTTCCATCTTTGGAAGCTTTATGTGTATAATTTTTTTTTCTCCAATTCTCATCAACATACTTCCCCAAATATTTTCACATGTAATGTCAAGCCCTGAAGCGACAAAGTCATAACAGTCTCACTGTAGAAACCATTCTAGAATAAAAGCTAACCTTACAATCGTTATCTTAGTCCTCATTTATATAAGGCATCTATGACTAAATCTGATTTAAAGTAAATAATTCACAAATTAAACATATTATTTATCTAAGAAAATATGAAAAATATAAAGTAGGATTCTGAAATTCTAAGTAATATTACACAATTTAATAGCCTGATCTTACTTAAGTAATACATACGTTAATAAAGAAGATTAAAAAATAAGAATTAAAACCTTAAAAATATAATTGATCATTAGTTTTATTTCCTCACTTCCCAATATTCAACAGTAGTTAGCTTCGGAGTAGTTATGATGTTACTTCCTAATTAGCACCTGTAACAATATCTATAGTGACGTGAGTAACTAACTACTTAGTAAGTTGGGATGTAGACATAATATTATACATCAAGCACAAGCAAGGTTATCAAATAATTATTTATATGTAATGAAATAAACAAATGTCATCACATAATGTTTTTCGATCTGTCATGAGATTAGAGAAATTTCACTCACTTTAATTTAGGTTGAGGAGTTTAGCAGCTTATGACTAAACCTAGGCTTGTGCCATAGAGACATCACTCTTCCTACGATGACCTTCAGACCACTACCATCACCCTTGTCGCGACTTCCTCTCTTATCACTTAATTCGACTAAGGATAAAAAATGAACAATTATGCTATCCAGCGCTATTTCTTTTGATAGGGTTAGCATTTGGTCCTAGAACCCTAAATGCTTCCCTTAAAGGGGGTTTAATGTATGTCCGACTTAAATTTAGAAGTCATATATTTAATTAAGTCCAGTTTAAGACATTTAAGTATTTTGTGCAAGACAAATAGTTACAATTTAGAGCATCAAACCATGATCATACAATAAAACCCAAAAACATGCATATAAAAGCATATGCCCAAGGAAGTTATTTATCAAACACAACCAAGTATAATCTTGAGTCTCCAAGTACTATAAAATAATATTAAAAAATACAGTAACGTATTAATCTCAAACTTACTTGAAGTCCCTAATTTGCTCACTTAGGTTTACTGTAGAGTCAGATTGTTGCTGCTTACTCTTATATTATAAATATTATTTTAGCATTTATACCCTTGTTACCTATAAGCTTCAAATCATTATTGTTAATTTAAATTTTTAATTTTACTCAATTGTTTAAGTTCTAAATTACTTATAATAAAAACTTTATTAAATAAATATATATCATTTTGTTACATATATACATGTTGTATATGTACCTTTGCTTTATGTTACTTATTATGTAACCTTGTTATACATATATATATATATAATTATAATATAATGTTATTAGTGAAAGTATCACTCAATAAGTAACATATGTCTATAGCGTGTGTGTGTGTTTTTCAAATAAGACTAAGTACGTTTAAAATATTGTATAATATGTTGTTTATTTTATATGTGAAATTATCATATTGTATCATACGTACCAATAGTAGGATTAATTAGATACCGTTTTGAATACCTGGCTTATTTAAATATAAATATAAATATATATATATATATATGGGGGAAGGATAATTCATACAAATATATATATTTAACTAGCTCCTTTACAAGTTATTAAATGGAAATAGTAAAAATATAACTCCTAATATTCTAAATTTAAAAATCGAAAAGGAAGAAATTTATAAAATTGTACAAGTAAAATACTTCATTTAAGAAAATAATGGTATTACGGATATATCTTTTCTACGACTATTAAATACCAATTTTAAAAAATGCTTATAATTATGAAAATAAAGGTACTTAGAAATATCGGATATTGAAAAAAAAATGGATCTTCTAATCTCTTATTTTTCCTATTTCTTTTCTTTCTTCTTTTTTTTTTTCTCTATTCTTGATCACTTTCTATCCTTTCTCTCCTTCGCTTCTCCCCTTGATTCTTGCTTATCTCTCTAAAATATGACTTTAAGGCATATATATATAGCAACATTTCACAGCTTTGATTAAGGTGGTGGTAATTATATATTATATATATATTGATCTAATTTTATGTGATCTTTCATCTGTAATTTTATCTTAATTTATTATTTATAAAGTTTCATAATACTTTTCAAAAATAGTATAATATTATATTATACACTTAATCTAAATTTTTTATTTGTAAACTAATTAAAATTTAATTCGATAAACTTTATGTTGTAATTTATATTGGTTGTATTTTAACTCATTTTTGAAATCTGACTTTATAAGATTATTTCTTATAACTTTTGGAGGACTCATATTACCATTTACTCTTATTTAGAACTAATTTTTCATTAGTCTTATGTTTTAAGATAAGGCCTTAAACACACTTTTCTTTAATATATGATATATATATATATATATATGGATAGGTTCTATTAATTATTTGGAATTTATTTATATACATCTTATATATAATTTTACTCACAAATATTAATTATTAAGATCACATAGTTAATTTCAAAAGATTTATCATAAGCAATATCTAAAATTACGGAACTCTATGTAGCAATTAAACCTGATAAACTTAATAATTCTAATAAAATTGTATATAGAAATGAGCTTAATTTAAAATATTAAAGTTGTACATTTATTTTTTTTATTTTTATTACCTTTATCATGAGGGTTTAAGTAAATTCTAAGAACGTTGATATAATTCATATTTTCTAGAGTGTGTCTTAAGTAATAAACTTTTCATTTTATTTCTTATTAATTTATATAATTGTATATAATTTAATTCTAGCGATTTATTAATTATCGAAACTCATTTTATGCGTTTATGATAAATAAGGGGTAATATACGTATAACTTAATAATTCAACAATTTATTATTTTATTTTATTAATTTTAGACTTATGGGATCATTTCTTCTAATATTTTTAACTTCATCATAAAATTTAGACTCAAGCAGATAATTTACGCGATTGGCCTAAATTTTACGAATTATCTTCGAATCGACCAGTTGTGAATTTATTAACATTTTTTATAGGGTGCCACATTCCATCCTCCTTACAAATAGTTTGGTCATTGAAACTGCTATATTTCAAATCTTCCCTAGAAGGAGGTATATATATATTCTTAAAATTATAATATACTTTGTATCTTTTGAATTATCTTTTACTTAGACTTTTGAATCATCTTTTGATTGAGATTCCAATTCCTTCTCTATCCGAGCCTTTGTTTTTACTTCTTCATTTATCTCTTAAATTTTCAATCCCATTTTCCGAGATCAATTATGTCTTATTCCATAACTACAGTCCTCTATTCATATTATATTATCTTACAACTTAACTTCATAACATTACAAATTCTCTTGTTGGTTTACACTTTATTTTGCTATTTGTTTCATTGATTCTTAGGTTTTATTTATGATCATTAATGGTTTTCTAGTCCACCTCATGCCACCAACTTTTTCTCTTATTCATAATTTTCTACTTACTGTGGTTATGCTGTTATCATAGTTTTTCATTTGTTTCTTGATATAACTTAGCATAGGATCAACATAAGTAAATTTAGTAAATCCTAACTTTCCTCTATCTCAGATTCGAATGAGATGGTTAACAATTTGGATAGACTCAATTTGACTCGATAAGAATAAATTTGACTCTTGACTAACAAATTTAATTAAGAGAGGTGGTATTAACAAAAACTCATTACTTGATAAGACTTGACATGGCAAAATACACTTAGGGTTGGCATGACAAGAGACTCAACAAATAAGAAATTTGACTATCTCAGATTTTCCATTCCTTTGTTAGATTATTATCAAGCTTGATTTTTTTTCCTGGTTTTTGTTAATTTTCCTTAATCTGATCAATATTAAATCCTATCCATTTAATATTAGGATTTAATATTAACTCTTAACTAAGAATTAATCTAAGTTTTAAACATGTTTTGAAAAAGAAAAAACACTTAGAGTCGCTACTCGACTTGAGTTAGGAAAAAATTGGGTTAGGTTAAATCGATTGAGTGATTGAGTGGATTGATTTTAACCTAATCACTAGTCTATTGGAAAACTAATCTAAAAAAAAATGATTTTCGAAAACTAGAGATTTTTTGAGTCCGGAGGTTAACTTTTTTTAAACCCTTAACAGGTATCACTTTTTTAACTTTTCGAGTTTAAATTTATCTTTCAATAATATCCTTAAGAATAAAATCTATTCACATGTAACTAAGTTAATTCTATGAAAGCATAAATTGAACAATTATTTACAAAAGATGGAAAAAGAAAATTTTTCACATTTTAAGTTGCCTCGTAATTGATATAATTGCCTACGTACTCGCTATTTGGAATCAGATTTCCGTAGTTTATTTATGAAAATTTTAGGCAAATTGGTTGATTTTATTTAAAAAAAAAGTTAGGTTTTTGTTTTTATCCTGTTTTATGTTATTCAAGGAAAATTTTTGAAGGGTTATAAATCATGTTTTTATTTTTTGAAAGTTCTAAAAATGTCTTAGTTTTTGAAAAGGGGTCGACTCATGTTTGTTTATTTGGAAAATGGTTTTTCTAAGTGACAAAAATGATTTATTATTATTTTTTATCCCCTTTTTTTTGTTTCATTTTATTTCTATTATTTATTTTTACATATATATATATATATTTTTAATGTTTTGACTAAGATAATAAAGTAAATAAATAAAATAAAAAAGAATTAAACTCCTTACATTTCTCTTCTTTCTTTTCCTTTTTTTTCCTCTTTTTTCTTGAATTTTTTTTTTTACAAATTATTATTGTTATAATAAGTAAGAATGTAGAAAAAAAATTTACAACATAAAACGATACAAAACAAAGCCAAGGATTGGACCAAATACAAGCGTACGAGTTGGATTCTCTTTAGGTTAGGAGGTCCGAGTTAAGTCCTTACGCGGGTGGCACATGCGTTGGGCAAGGGTAGAAGATACCATCTGAAGGGGTACGGTTGTGGTGGTTTTTGATAAAGTTTTAAGCAGGGGAAGGGAATTTTATGTGTTTTGTATTGGCAAATAGGGGTTTGGTGAAGTGCAGCAAAGGGTGGTAGTGATTTGAGGGGTTTTTGAGGTGAACGGAGGCAGTGGCACTCATGTGACGTGGCTAGAGTTTGCTAATGGTTGAAAAAAGGTAAGAGTTAGGGGTTTTGGGATGCGGTGAGTTGCGTAGTAGTGTCGGATTTGGAGTAGAAATAGTTTGAGAGTGGTAGTTCATGGTGTAGAAGTTGCAGTGGTGGGGTTCGATTATTTAGTGTGGTGGTTTAGAGAGCCATCGGTATAGGTATGGTTAGCGTCGTCAGTGCAATGGTTGTAAAGCTTTGGTATTCATCGGGGGTTTTGCTATATAGCTTGAGGAATGTGGTGGTCAGTATTGAGAGAGAAAGAGGATGGTGAAGCGAGAGAGAAAGATATGTGCACAGAGAGAGAGAAAGAGAGAGGGTGTTTAGGAGTATTGGGGTTAGACCATGGCTTCTCTATAACCTTTTTGCTTACACAATTCTGATGTTGATTAAGTTGGAAAAGTTTCGAAAATCGAATTAAAATGCATTGATGAACTTTGACTCGAAGTTAAGGTTTTTTTCAATTTTCAATTCAATTTCAACCTTGAAGGAAGATGAATGTAGATGTGATTTTAGATGAAATTAAAACTAAGTCATGCCTAGCGCACAATTCCACTGATTAATTGTATGGAAATCATATGAAAATGGCCCTAATCGCAAGCCTTTGAGTTGTTTTTGTGAAAGAGGACTGGAAATCTGGGCGAAGAAGCAACAGCTATAAGCGTACAATCACATGCTGTATACGTACCACATGTGTTGTTGCACATCCTCTACTTATGCCTAATTTGCTGGGCTTTTCTTGCGTAATGTAATTGCACCAAGCCCAGCAACAATCTAGGCCCCTCTTTTTTTTCTTTTTTTTGCTTTTTTTTTATGTAATAAATAAATAACGAAAGTATTAAACCTAACTTTAAGCAAAAACAAATCTTAATTTTCCTTCCTTATTTTTCTAAATTACTTTATTTTTGTACTTTTCTAAAATTTTCTATTTTTTCTGTATTTCCTCAAAATTTTCTCTTTTCTTTTTTCTTTTTCTTTTTTCATTTTTTTGTGCTTTCTTTTTTATTATTAGGACCTTGAACTCTTTTTTTTTTTTAAATTTAAAAAAAAAAAGAGAGCAAAAATGAGGTATCTACAACTATCCCTCTTTATGGTAAAGTTTGAGTAAAACTTTGCTATAAAGACAAAAGAGACGCTATTTTTGCCTTAAGAGTCAATTTATCCTAAAAAGCTCTACAACTAACTAACTATCCAAGAGTTGGTCCACTGGGAATTTAGTGAATGGTGAAAGGTAAAAGAAGGAGGAAGCACTTTAAGAGTTGGTTGAGACACAAAAGAAATTGCAAAAGGGTAACGCCCCTATAGGCTGTTAAGAACCTTAAAAGAATTTGAAAACTTGGTTATATCCCTATGAGCTGACTAATCTAGGTGAATAGGTGACGTAGTCCATGAGTTAGCTAAGCCCCTAGATGAGAAATTGAATCTTGGTAGTGCTCCGTTGAGCTAACTAACCTAGGTGAATGGTTGAAGCACTCCTTAATTAAGCTAAGACCTTAAATTGAAAACTTAGTTGTACTCCTTTGAGCTGATTAAGCTAAGCAGGAGCGTCTTGAAGGGACTAGTAACCTTAAATTCAAATCAATTCAAAAAAAAAAAACTTGGAAGTGCTCCTTTGAACTAACTATCATAGGTGAATGGCCGGTGTGTTCCTTAAGCTTGCTAATACCCTACATTGAAACCTCGTTGTGCTCCTTTGAGCTGACTAACCTGAGCAGGAGTGTCTCTCAGGAACTAATAACCCTAAATTAGAATCGATTTGGAAGACTTAAGCATGCTCCTTTGAGTTGACTAACCTAGGTGGGAGCGTTTCTTAGGGACTAGTAACCTTAAATCGCAATCGATTTGAGAAAAACTTGGAAGTGTTTATTTGAGCTGACTAGCCTAGGTGGGAGTATCTCTAGTAGACTAATAACCTTAAATTGGAATTAATTCAAGAAAACAACCTAAAAGTGCTCCTCTAACTATCTTAGGTGAATGGGTGAAGCGCTCCTTGAGTTGGCTAAGACACTAAATGAGAACTTGGTCATGCTCCTTTAAGCTGACTAACTTAGGCGAACATGTGAAGCGCTACTTGAGTTGGCTAAGATCTTAAGAGGGAGAGACTGGAGGGGAAGTGCCTTATGGTTTTTCCAAAATACTAAATAGAAAGTGATGAAGGATAATACTTCATAGCCTGGTTAAGGATCTCGAAAGGAAGATTATTGATGGCTAAGATCCTAAAGGAAATGTGAGCTAGGATAATACTTTTAAAAGCTAGCCAGGACTCTAAAGATAGAACGAAGGGTAAGTGCCCTATGGGCTAGCTAGGAACCTTAAAGGAGTTAGGACAAAGTCCTATGAATCAACTAAAACATCGAAAGGTTGTTAAGAAGGAGGAATGTATCCCGAACACTTACTATCCTAAGAGATGTAAATGTAATGTTCAAAACCAATATGTTGACATTGTATAGAAGCATTTACCTGGTTTTGTTGATAGCACCTAAACCTTCAAACCTTTCTTTGAAAAGTCTTATCAAAACTAGCTAACTCAATCTTTGAAATGGATTCAACTCTAATTTCCTATTGTCAACCCAACTAATCTTAACATGGAGCCTCTAAGTCATTGCTGGCCCTTTGAGAAGTTACAAAAATGCCATCCACTATTTCCATTCATCAATTAATTGTCTTTCAAAATTTTCTGAATCGAATCCTTCATCCATGATTAGTAAATATTTGTTGTGAGGTGCTTACTTGTCTCGATTTTACTTTTACCTTGAAAAATAGACAATAAATCTCCCCATCGAGAAGGATTAACCCATGATAAAGTATTTAAATGAGTTTTGTTTGTTACTAATGTTCTATATCTCACTTTCATCTTTTCTCGTATTTTTAGTATATGGGTTTCATTTGAATGGAGTAAGAGAATAGGACCTTTTGTTGTAGCAAAAAAAGTGATTGTGGGGTTTGGGTGGGGGGGGAGGTGATTAAACAATTGTAACATTTAAGATCACTAGCATTTTTGTGCTCTAAGTAAGAATTTCAATTGATTTTCATGGGTAGTATAATTATACTGCATTAGCATTTACAAGGTCCCTCAACTCTGGACCATCCATCTATGACAAATTAAAGCCTTTCCTAGTAACACTTACTTTACAATATAAGGACCTCCATAATTGGGAGAAAATTTTCCTTTGGAGTCTTGTGCATTGAGGAGAGCCTTTCTTAACACTATATCTCCCTCTTTGAGGTTCTGGGGCTATACCCTTTTGTTAAAAGCTCAAGCCATTCTTGGTTAGTAATATTGATTATGACACAGGGCTATCAATCTTTTCTCATAAATCAGATTCAATTGCTTGATGCACTTCTTTACCTAATTGACCTCATCTAACTGAGTTTCTGATAACACTCACAGAGACAGGATTTGAACTTCCACCGGTAATACTGCTTTAATGTTATATACTAAGGAGTAGGGTGTTACCCTTTATCAATGTTCTAATGGAAGTCTGGTAGGTTATGAGTGTGAATGACAACATCTCATGCCAATCCTTGTATGCAATGGTTATCTTTTCAATTATTCTTTTGAGGTTTTTGTTGGCTGCTTTGATGGCCCCATTCATTTGGGGTCGATAAGGGGTAGAGTTCCTATGGACGATCCTACAACTTTAACATAAGCTTGTTGTTGAGATTTGTACCATTGTTGGTTATTATCATTTTTAGAGCCCCTTATTGAGACAAGATATCTCTTTTGATAAACTTGACCACTACCCCTATAGTAACACTTGAATAGGATGAGGCATCAACCCACTTTCTAAATTAATCAGTGGCAACCACTATGAAGCAATGACCCTTAGATGCCTTTGGAGTAATTAGGCCAATGATTTCATAAATTTAGCATAAGTGACAACACTTGACATGTTGATGCAATCGTCCTCTATAGTTGACTAATAGTATCCTAGCCTCATAATTTTCCTAGAAGGCATGTAACCATTCATGTGGGGGCTACATACTTCTTCTTGTACTTACTTCATCAAAACCTTAGCTTTTATGTTATCTACATACCTTAGAAATGTACTATCAAATGATTGTCAGTACAAGGTGGACTCACTTATTTAGAATTGGGCAACCAACCTTCTAATCGTCTTTCTATCCTTTTTCTTGGCTTCATTTGGGTATGTGCTTTGTTGCACGAACATTTTAATGGCATAGTATCAATGCTTTTCATCATGTATACCTTCAATTGCTAGATAAAAAGCAGGTTTCTCTTCAACTTCAATTGTGAGCAACTGAATTTCAACCCCACCAGTTATTTAGATCATGGATGCTAGAGTGGCTAATGCATCGGCAAATTGATTTTGTGTCCTTGGCACACGAGTGAACATAATATCTTCAAATTTCTCCATTAATTTAGTTTAATGCTAATGATAAGGTACCAGTTTAGGATCCTTTGTTTTATATCCTCTTCGAGCTTGGCCAATAATGAGTGAAGAATCCCCATATACTTTTAACTCTTGAAAGGCCATCTTGAGTCCTATGATGTATGCCTTGTATTTAGCAATATTGTTGGTGTATGGAAAAATGAGTCTTACGGTTACAAGGAATGGTGTACCTTTTGGGGATATCAATATTTCCCTAATTCCACACCTAGACGCATTAGCAACTCCATCAAAGAACATCTTCCATTTCGGGAGCTTTTCATCATTCTCTTCATCAGAAGTACTTTCAACTACTAAGATGTCTTCGTCGAGGAATTTGAGTTATACCTCTTGGAGGGTATCTTCAAAGGGATTCTCTATCAGCTAACCTATTAAGGCCTACCCCTCGACTGAATTTTGGTTTACGTATGTGATGTTGAACTCTAATAGTAACATTTACCATTTTGAGATTCTATTAATCAAGACTGACTTTTTTGCCAAGTACTTCAAGGGATCATGCTAAGTCAATAATTCAACTTAGTAATAAAGCATGTATTGCCTGAGCCAATGCATTACCCAGACCAAAGTGCAACAAATTTTTTCAATTTCAAAATATTTTTTGTTACTCTTTTGTAAACTTCTTACTCAAGTAATATATGGCCTGCTCCTTTCTTTCCTCATCTTTTTGACTGAGCATGTACCCCATGGGCTCTAATAATATGGTTAGGTACAAAAACAACGATTTCCCATGTTTAAGCGCTACCAAAATTGGAGGGATTATGAGGTACTCCTTAATTGTTGTGAAGGTTTCCTCACATTCTTCATCCCAATTTATCTTGGTGTTCTTCTTTAACAGTTTAAAGAAGGGATGTCATTTACCTATATGTTAAGATATGAACTAGGCTATGTAGTTCAAACGGCCAAATAAGCCTCTAACCTCTTTAAGTGAGTGTGGAGAGGATAAGTTGACTATTGCTCTAACTTTATTAGGATCTATTTTGATGCCCCTTCGGTTGATTATGAAACCCAATAATTTCCTTAAAGTTACTTTGAAGGCACACTTCTCTAGGTTTAGCTTCAATTGGAACTTTCTTAACCTATCAAACAACTTCTTTAGGTTATCCTCGTGATTTTCTCCCTCTGTAGATTTCGTAATCATATCATCAACATATACTTCAACTTCTTTATGCATCATGTCTTGAAATATTGCGACTATTGCTCTCTGGTAAGTTGTCCCAGCATTTTTGAGTCTGAAATGCATTACTTTATAAAAGAATGTGCCCTATGTTGTAATGAAGATTGTCTTGGCCTTGTCTTCTTTAGACATTGGATTTGATTATATTTGGAGAATCCATCCATAAATGAGAAGAGATGGTTCCCAGCTATATTATCCACCAAGACATCAATATGGGGCAAAGGGAAGTTATCTTTAGGTATTACCTGATTGAGGTCTCGAAAATCCATGCATACTTTAACTTTTCCATTCTTCTTCATTACTGGCACAATGTTGGCCACCCTTCAGGATAATTAGATGCTTTGATGAATTCGACATCCAGTAACTCTTTGACTTCCTCTTTAATCTTTAACAAGTTATTTGGTTGGAATCTCCTTAGCTTCTACCTCTTAGGTTTGGTATCTTCTCGCATGTGTAAGTGGTAGACCACGATTGATGGATCTAACTTGGGCATATTTTCATAAGACCATGCAAAAACATCTTGATACTTAGACAGTGGTAGGGTTATTTTACCTTTTGCTCTTCTTTCAACTCCCTCCAGTCTTCAAATTCTTAGGATTATCATTAGTCCCAACATTAATTGTCTTAGTTGGCTCATTAATGGAAAATTTACCCATCTCATATCTTTACTAACTCTCTTGTATATCATTGTGGTCATTAACATCACCTTCGATGACTAACCCAATAGGGCTAGAAATGATATCAATATTTTCATCGCCTATCTACATAAGGTATCCTTAGCTTTCATTTAAAGCATTGGATTTATGCTAAGTATGTAAAGGAAAGAGTGTAAGTAAAGAAGGAGTAGAACATTATGAAGAGAATGGAAATTGATCTTCTATTAGATTAGAAAGTTCTCTCAATTACATAATTGTAAAGCAAATGTAATTATTATAAAACTTAAGAAAATATTAAATCATGATTCATCCTTTACCCTAGAGAAGACTTATCGCCATTCATAGGGACGGAGAACCAGTTATTCAAGTGTTGGGGCTAATTCATCTTTGCCAGGGGTATCCTTTTTGGCAAATTCTAGGCTCTGAATATCAACTCGAATGAATGTCTTTGTTAATGGCGAAAAGTTCATCGGGGCATAACATAACCTGTCACCTCTTTTGCCCTTTGCTCGTTTGTTTTGCAACTCTTCTATCGGAGTTAGGATGTTGCTAAGCCCATAAGTACCAATCTACCCTTCCTTAAATTTCAGCCTCTCATCCTTCCTTTGATTGGTAATCATGCGCACTTCCTCAAACATCTGGAGCCTAAAGTCCTCCTCCTCCTCAACGCCAATGTAGGGTCTGGCCATTTCTTTATATATTTCATAATCTTGGTCACCCAAAATTGTTATGACCTTGCCATTTGAGATGAACTTGACCTTTTGATGTAAACTTGAAGGTATAAGTCTTCCTATATGAATCTAAGATCTTCCCAATAAGAGGTTGAAGGACCATGGGATGTCTAAAACCTAGAATCGATTGTTAAAAGTTTGTAGGTTGATGATAACTAGTAAGTCAATCCCCCATATGATTTTTATCTTAGACTTGTCAAAAGCCCCGACTGCTGTGGAACTTGGCTTGATTATGGCCACATTGATACCTAATAGGTCTAAGGTAGCAAGAAGGTAAACATTTAATGATGATTCGTTGTCGATGAGGACTTTAGCTATGATTATATTATTGACTCTCACCACTATGAAGGGAGGCTTAGTGTGCTAATTACCTTCCTCACTCAATTCTTCAATGGAAAAAGAAATATGATCCATGGTAAGGATAAAGTTGGTAACTAATCCCATCTTTTTGGTTGATATTTCATGAGGGACCTTAACTTCCCTTAGAGTTCGGAATAGGGCTTCTTGATGTGGTTCAGATGCCATCAGTAAACCCATAAGAGATATCTAGTGCTAAAGTTTTAGTGAGCTAATCCATTATTTTTTACTCACTTGATTCAATCATCTTGGTGAAGGCAAACAATCCTTCTTTATATTTAGTTAGTTGGTTGCTTGATTCCTCCAGTACATTTTTCTTTTCAAGGTCTTCTTTCAGGTCAAAGATCCTACTGGAGCTAGAAATTCCTCTTATGAGTGAACTTAATTGCCCCCAATTACTGCTTAGTAGTTAAATGGGGCAGCTTTATAATTTTTAAGGGCTACTGGTACATGGAAGGTATACCTCTTTGCCTTTAGAGCTTGTTTCTCCTTTGATTTGTAGAACTCGTAGACCTTGGGTTTTCGGTTGGAACCGATCATATTGATGGAAAAATTTGAATCATTGAAGATCATGTTGATGATAAGGCCATGGTTAGGCAAAGGATCATTGTTAACATTTGGGAATAGGGCTTCCATAAAGTCGAGTTAGACTGAGCCTTCATCAATTAGCTCTTGAATCTTATTTTTTAATCTCCAACATGAGTTGATCGAATAACCCACCTGCCCTAAATGATATTGACATTTTGATTTAAGATAAAAAAAACCCTTGGCTTATATCTTTTTCTAAGAAGCTCAAAATCGATCATATTATCTTTCCACAACTTTTTAAGGACTTGGCTGAGAGGAACTGGTATCTTGGTGAATTGTCTTGGGCCTTTGTTGACTTGTGGCTGACTTTGGAATTGTTGTTGAATTAGTAGAGGAATTGTTTTGAAGGAGACCTAAGTATTAGGCTTGGTGTTTAAATTCACCATGATAACGGTAGCTTCTTTGGGCTTGCTGGTACTGGGCTTTGCAGAAGGTGGTCTTCTTTCTTATGGCTCGTATAACTTGCTGAAAGAGATAGCACTTTTAATCTAGTACCCTATTGCTGCTATTACCGTTGCAAAGCTGGAGGAGGCCTGCCCAATCAGGTAGGAGAAGTAGGGCCTTTCAAGAGTATTAATAAAGGCCGAGGTCAGCTCTTTCTCAATCATGGGGATGGATACCCTTACAGCTAGGGATCTCCATCTCTGGGTGCGTTCTTTAAATGATTCATTGTGCTTCTTTCATACGGCAACCAAGTCCAGCTTGGTTGGTGCCACTTCAACATTAAATTTGTATTGTTTATGAAACACCCCACCTAGCTTCTCTCATGTGTTCACCTAAGTTAGATCCAGTTGGGCATACCAAGTTAAAGTAGGGCCAGTCAAGCTATCATGAAAAGTTTGCACCATGACTTGGTCGTATTGTATGTACTTACCTATCTTTCTTAGGTACAACTTGGTGTATAGTTTAAGGTAACTAGTTCCAATGTATTTCTCAAAGTTAGATACCTTGAACTTCTTAGGGAAATTTTCGTAATCGTAAGTAGAGAAGTCTGTAATACCAGCCTGCTTGAACCTATCATAACCTTCGAGCATTTTCATTTTTTTAGTGATCTGTTAGGTCAACCACCTTTCCAATTCTTTCAATCTATCTTGGTTAGTTTTTGGCTTTAGATAAATCCCTTCTATCTTAAAAGATTCAAAGGTTGGTTTAACTTTAGAATAGGCCTCTTTTACTTCAAGGGGCGGTGCTTTGACACTCTTTCCATATCGGGCCTTAGAGCTTTCCTCGTTTGATGGTGCTATGGATCTGAGCAAAGCAATGCTACCAATAAGGAAGCTTAACTTATCTATAATCTATCCCACTATTCGTTCCTAGGAGTGGAACCTCAACTCAGTAGGATTAATGACTTCAAGGTTGACACTGCTGTTGTCATTCTTGGTGTTGATGTTGTCATTTGAGAATGGGCTTGGATAGGACTTCTTTGAAAAGTTTGATGCTTGGGAGTTATCTTTGTAACCTGGTTTAAGATCACTTCTTAACAAGTTAGCATGTGTATACTTTAAAAAAATGAGATGAATAAATAATTAAATAAATAAATGTATAAGTAAAATGCAAAGATGTATGGCACATAGATGCAAAAAAGTAGAACCAACAATTAATCAGCAAGATGGTAACTTTATTCATTATTTTACAGCTTTTGAAGTTCCCTTTTACATTTATTTTTAAATAAAAACACATTATTGAAAAAAAAAAAGCACCTCTATTCCTAAATCCTCCCATCCCCCCTTTGGTACTTAGCTGGTGCTCTTCTTTGTTGTTTGTTGAGTCCTATTGGTGCTTCTTTCCTCTTTCTTAGGCTAAGCTCATCTGTTTTTTCAAGTTCTTTGAGCCTTCTTTAGGTCATCTTCAATTGGTGCTCTAAGGCTCAAGAATGTTGTTTGGATTATAGAAAGAGGTCTTTCTACATGTCATGCACTTTCTTGATAACTTCTACATAGGCTTGTATTGGATCCATATAGATTTTGATTTCAGAGTTTGGTTCTGTTGGTGTAAGTTGTATGACCTTTGGCACTTGATATTGGATCTCCTCTACCTTATGGAGTTGATCGTATAGATATTCTTTGGTGACTTGGTCCTTGTCTACTTCTCCTAGCCATTCTCTCCGATCAATGTTAGGGCCAACAATCCCTATTTCCCATAGTTGCTTGATTGTTTGGAGTTTAGATATCTTTTGTGGTATTGGCAGACAAAGATCTTAGTAATCAAGGGTCGTGATATCCAGTGAGGGCCTATAGACTATGTCTTGAATCCCCCAATTGCCTAATTATGTTGTTAAGGTAATAGCTTGTACACCATTTCATCCTAATTAGGTGGATTACTTGATAATTTTTACAAACTAGGATTACCCTTTTGAAGTTTCTCCACTTGGTTGTCCATAAGCTATTAGCAACTTAGAAGTTTTGCAGGACTTCAACCCAATAGTAGGCAGACTTCTCTTTTGGAAAATGGACTTTATCAACAAATGAATCAATTAAATCAATCTTGTGAGCGAATTCTCTTCGAATCAAGTCAAGCCTAAAACACTTCATGTGGCTTATGAACCAGACATTTAGTAATGCCATGTTTGTCTTTAGTGTGCCATTGTTTTTCTTTTTCAAGATGTTTAGGCTTCTAATTGGTTTTGCGAGGAGGGTTAAGACGTAACACTTGCTTTCAAGGAATTAGCTTACTAATTCTATGATGTTAAAGTAGATGAGAAACTTCCCATTTGGGAACAAGATAGTCCCAAATGCAACCAGGATAAAAGTCTTAATTATGTTTTGCCACTAGTTTTTAGGATTGCCATAAAAGATGGTCTATTTGTTAGAATTGGGCTTAGTTATGAACCGGGTTTTTAAGTCTTCCAACTTAAAGCAATTCTTGTTGTAGCTTTTTAAGGCCTTATTTACTTTAGCCTTTTTGATCCCTAAGAATCTTGAGAATGTTTCTACAGGATCAACTTCCAAGTTTAGAATATATATGTCTTCTAAAGGAGGGGCTTGCAATAATTGAGTATACTCTTCATGTATTGGACTGATTAGGTGAGGTTCAACTTAAAAAGCTAGCTCTTTGAGTTCCTAGAAATTAGTCAAGGCCTTGATTAAGTTTGTCTTTATTTTTACCTTGGGAAGTGATAGAATGGGCTTGATTTGGTTGGCAATGACCTCTTGTTCCCTTAGGTTAAAGTATTGAAGTCACTTGTCTAGAGCAAGCTTGGGGTTGATGGGCTTGATAACAAACCTTTCTCTAAAGTGGATGGAGTTGGATGAGGAGGCCATTTCTAAATAATTTACTAAGAAAATGTTGTTACAAGACTTGAAAAGCATTATTTATAAGAAAGTACACTATTTACAATAAAGTTATAAAACAAAATTGAAACCTATTTACATCAAATCTATGTTTATAATTGATAAAATTACAAGGGAAAGAAACTTCCAAGTTGTCATTTCTCTTTTTTTTTCCTTTTTTCATCATGCTTGATTATTTGCGATTTCACTTATTTTAGAAAACACTTTCATTGGTTACATTAAGCTTAAGTGAGGGTGGCATGATCAACCTCAAGTGGTTGTTACACCATAGAACCTGAAGCCTACTCAATGGCCCCTCTATCCTAAGGTCTTAATATAGTCTAGGTTTGACCGTTTCTACCATATATTCACGATTCACAAAATTCCCCCACCACCCCTACCCCCCGCAAAAAAGTTTGTATAACTATAGATAAATGTATAAAGTAATAACGAATAAATAAATAAATAAAATACACTCGGAAAAGTGATTTAAAAAATTAATTCTAAATTTGGAAAGTTAGATGGCTAACCCTCTTGATGTCCTCAGTGTAGTCACAAAACTATTGAGTTTGATTTTTTTTATTAGTTTTTCTCAATCCAATCAATATTAAACCCTACTTATTTAATATTAACTCCTAACTAAGAATTAAGGCAAATCTAGGTATTAAAATGTTTTGAAAAAAATTTGTTGTTGTCACTCGACCAAGGTTAGGAAAAAATGGGTTAGGTTAAATTGATTGGATGGATTGATTTTAACCTAATCACTAGTTTAGTAGAAAATCAATTTAAATTTTTTTTTTCGGAAAAATAGAGATTTTTTTAGTCCAGAGGCTAACTTTTTTTAAGGCCTTAATGGGTACCACTTTGTTAACTTTCTAAGTTTAAATTTATTTTTTAATAATATCCTTAAGAAGAAAATCTATTCACATGTAACTAAGTTAATTTTACAAAAGGATAAATTGAACAATTATTTACAAAAGATGGAAAAGGAAAATTTTCTATATTTCAAAATTACAAATGCATATGTACTTATTATTCAGGATCAGATTTTCATGGTTTTTTTTTTATGAAAATTTTAGGCAAGTTGGTTGATTTTAGTTAAAAAAAAAAGATCAGGTTTACGTCTTTACTCGGTTCAATATTATTTGAGGAAATTTTCTAATGGGTCTTAAAATAAGTTTTTATTTTTTGGAAGTTTTAAAAAAATCCTAGTTTTTAAAAAGTAGTCAATTCATGTTTGTTTATTTGGAAAATGATTTTTCTAAGTAACAAAAATGACTTATTACTATTTTTTATCCCCTTTTTTATTTCATTTTATTTCCATTATTTATTTTTACATATATATATTTTTTATGTTTTGACCAAGATAACAAAGTAAAAAATATAAAAATAAATAAATGAAATAAAAGAAGAACCAAACTCCCTATGTTTCTCTTCTTTTCTTTTTTTTTCCTTCCCTTTTTTTTGTTTTTTATTTGGTTTTTCCTCTTTTTTTCGATTTTTTAAAAAATTATTATTATTACAATAAGTAAGAAAGTACGAAAAAAATTACTGCACAAAACGAAACAAAACAAAGCCAAGGGTCCGACCAAATGCAAGCATGCAAGTTAGATCCTCTTTGGGTTAGGAGTGTCTAAGTTGAGTCCTCATTGGGTTGTACGTGTGTCGAGTAAGGGAGGAAGATAAAGTTGGTAAGGGCATGATTATGGTGGTTTTTGATAGAGTTTCAAGTAAGGAAATGGAATTTTATGTGTTTTGTATTGGGAAATAAGGGTTTAGTGAAGTGTGACGGTGAGTGGTGATGATTTGAGTGGTTTTTGAGGTGAATGGTGGCGATAATTCTTGTATAGTCGTGGCTAGAGTTTGCTAATGGTGAAAAAAGGTATAGGCCAAGGGTTTTGGGATGGGGTGAGTGGTGTCGGTTTAGAGTAGAAATAGTCTGAGTGTGGTGGTCAATGGAGTGGAAGTTGCGACTGTAAGGTTTGATTGTTTAGTATGGTGGTTCAAAGGCACACTGGTATGGGTATGGTTAACATTATTGGTGTAGTGGCTGTAAAGCTTTGTTGTTCGTCGAGGGTTTTGCTATGTAGCTGACGAAGTGCAATGGTTAGTGTTGAGAGAGAGAGGATGGTGAAGTGAGAGAGAAAGAGATGCTTTAAGAGAGAGAGAGAGAGTTTGAGAATTAGAAAGAGAGAGTATTCAGGAGTGTTAGGGTTAGACCATGGCTTCTCTATAACCTTTTTGTTTATACAATTTCACGCGAATTAAGCTTGAAAAGTTTTGAAAATTGAATTAAAATGCATGGATGAACTTTGACTTGAAGTGGAGTTTTTTTTAGTTTTCAATTCAATTTCAACCCTGTAGAAAGATGGACGTAGACGTGATTTCGGATGAAATTAAAACTAGGCCATATCTAGTATATGAGTCCATCGATTCATGTAGAAATCGTATGAAATTGCCCCTAAATGCAAGCCTCTATGCTATTTTTGTGGAAGAGGAATGGAAATCTAGGCGAAGAAGCAACATCAACGCGTGCGAGGTTACGTGTTGCGCACATGTCATGCATTAGTGCACAACATTATGGAAAATAAAATAGGCGCGCTTATCTTGGGCCCAATTCATTGGGCTCTTCCTATGCAATGTAATTGTACCAAGGCCAACAACAATCTAGGCCCCTCCTTTTTTTATTTTTTTCTTTTTAATAATAAATAAATAACTAAAGTATTAAACCTAACTGTAAGTAAAAAGAAAAAAAATCCTAATTTTCCTTCCCTATTTTCTAAATTCCTCTATTTTTGTACTTTTCTAAAATTTTCTATTTTTTCTGTATTTCCTCTAAATTTTTGTAACATTATAAAAATATATCTCGTTCCAACTTACTACCGAATAGTTGTTAAGTAATCCAATCCTTCCTTTAAATTACCTCACTTTTAAATTTTCTCCTACTCATATTGCTAACTTCAATATGATTATACCTTAAGTCAATCTTTGATATTTTGAAATCCTAAGGGTTTAAAACTTCTCTCTCTTTAATTAATAATTAATCGGTCTAAGAAGTTCATTTGTCTTGTCTTAGGATGTCATATTGCTTAATGATTTCAAATATCCTACTATTTCCTTGAGATTTTGTCTATGCTCCATTTTACCTCTTGAGACCTTCTGTCTCCTTTAGATCTTTCTATAACAAGATACTATATCATTATTCCTTATCATCATATCATTATAAGTATAGCAATGGCTAACCATCTTTTAAAATTCACTTCTTAACGAGTTATATCCAATCTAGATCGGTCTTGAAATAGCGAAGAAACTTTTGATCGAAAGTCCTGGTTCTCTCCAAACTTTTTGCTTACATTTCCGTTTCCACTGTCAATTGTTACTGATCCTAGTACTTCTATTTTAGGGTAATTAGATACATATTTATTCATAGTTTATCTGACAATCCTACTTCACATCTCATGTACCATTTAATAATCATCCATCCTTTATAATTGAACATAAATGCTACATAATAATATCATTTCGTTTGCCTCAACACAATATAAAAATTCCATTAACTTATTTTGCTTTACTTGTACTTACTTACAACTCTGAAGATTTAAGTCCTTGATTTGTTATTCATTAAGGGCTAACGGATTCACAACTTTATTATAGCATCATATTACAGTTTCTATAACCATTCTTATATATGCAAAGTGCTTTCAATATTAGTCACCCAAAACACCTCTAATCCTTTTATATACTTAACTACAAGTATATAAAATGTTATGGCATATATAAATATGCAAAAGAATACACATCCATCCAAAAGTATGACATTATCCGTTAAGAGATTAGTAGGGTATCTATGTACAGCAATAACTAACATAGGATTAAATTTAACGTCCCAACAAAACATAACTGACTATCATAATATATCCATTGTTCAAATCACCAATAACAACTATTTATTCAAAAAATTCCACTACATTTATCTTCTAATTTAATCATCATTATTTCCACTTGTTAATTCAGTACTCTATACCTCCATAGGATAATAAAAAATAGTAATTATTTCATATATCTTATCATTATTAGACTTTTCAACGCCATTATCAACTATTATCTCTTATATCACATTCTCTTTTTGTATAAGAGCGGATCTACTTCTAAGTTAGGTTCTGATTGTACCATTAGTATAGGTTATGATTTATTTTCTGAATCAGCTTCTTACCTTTCCCTTCATTGTTTTGTCTTTTTCAGGATTCTTTTCTACACCATGATTTATTTCACCCTCTACTACACTATCTCATATTTATACTAAGTACTAAATTGATGTCACCTTGGAATTCTATAGGTTACTAATTCACCTACAGTTCGTCAAACTATTGGTTTAAGATGAGATCCTCTTGACTTTAAGGGTTTTTTCTTTTTTAATCTACTTAAATTGATCTAGGAAAATATGGAACCTAATCAACAATCTTTCGAGGGTAATTTCTAAAGATATATGATATATTAGTAGGAGTATAGGTCATATTATTAAGGTATGGTCTCTCTCTTCTGCTCCTAATGAAAGCATCTCACTAATATCACTTAAGTTGTAATCCCTTACTTTCCAACCATCTTACTTAACAACAATATCTTAGTATATCTATTATTCTAAAGACTTGAATTAATTTCCATTATTGTCCTTAAGTCTCATCAACTACAATAAATCTAGCAATAGACATATCAATAATCCCATCCATAGTCTCAAACATATCCCAATCAACCACTTCTGATAATAATCTTCACATCTCAACTTTGTATTAGAAAGGAGACTCTTCTTCATTGCTCCAACCAACTATCAACTCTTTATATGACCCCCTAAATGGATTTAAGTTTAATTAATGTCTATCTTAGTTTAATGTTTTAGTAACTTCTTACTTTATAATTTATAGTACAATCCTTTACTATGCAGTTATTACTACCCACTCTCAATGTGTTCCTATAATGTCTACTTCTTTTAATTATAACACTTTACAATGAGTTAACTAGAACTACTGTTTGATACTAACTTAAAACTATCACACCTTGAAGTAGTAGAGTTGTAATAGTTTCATCGTGAAAACCATTCTAAGATAGAAACTGACCTTATAATCGTTATTTTAGACTCGATTTACATAAGGCATCCATTGTTAAACTCGCTTTGAAGTAAACAATTCATAAATTAAACTTGTTATTTACCTAAGAAAACATGAAAAGTATATACTAAGATTCTGAAATTCTAAGTAATGTTACATAATTTAATATCTTATTCTTATTTAAGTATCACATACATTAATAATAGAAGATTAAAAAATAAGAATTAAAACCTTAAAAATGTAACTAATCATTGGTTTTATTTCCTTACTCCCTAAGATCTAATAGTAGCTAGCTTCAAAATAGTTATAATGTCATTTCCTAGTTAGCACCTATAATAATATCTATAGGGATGTGAGCAACCAATCGCTTAGTAAGTTGGGATGGAGACATAAGATTATACATCAAGCATAAGTAATGTTATTGGCCAATTATTTAAATGTAAGGAAACAAACAAATGCCATCGCACGACGTTTTTCAGTTGGTCGTGAGATTAGAGAAATTTCACCCACTTTAATCCAGATTAAGGAGTTTAGTGCACATATCAACAACTCATGACCAAACACAAGCTTATGCCATTAAGATACCTCTCCTCTTGCGATTACCTTCAAATTATTACCTTCACCCTTACCACGACCTCCTCTCTAGTCACTTAGTTTGACTAACGATGAAGAAAGGACTATTATTCTATCAAGCACTACCCCTTGGAAGGGGTTGGTATTTGGCCAAAGAACCCTAAACGATTCCCTTAAAGGGTTGCAATGTATGTCCGACTTAAATTTATAAGTCATAAATTTAATTCAATCAAGTTTAAGGTGTTCAAGCATTTCATGTAAGACACAATTACAATTCAGAATATCAAATCAGAATCACATAATTAAACCTAGAAACACGCACACATAGGCATGCATACAAGGAAGCTATCTATCAAATACAGCTAAGTATAATATCAAGCCTTTGAGCACTATGAAATTGTGCTCTAAAATACAGCAATATTTTAATCCTAAACTTACCTAAAGTCGACAATCTACTTACTCAAGTTTAATATAGGGTTAGATTGTTGCCACTTGTTCTTATATTATAAATATCATTTTCGCATTTATACCCTTATTACCTATAAATTTCAAATCATTATTTTTAGTTTAAATTTATAATTTTACTCAATTGTTCAGAATCTATATTACTTATAATCAAAGCTTTATTAAATACATACATATGCTATAGACATATATTACTTATTGAATAATATTTTAACTAATAGTATTAGATTACAATTATATATATATATATTTATAAAACAAGGGTTGCACGATAAATAATATAGAAAGGATTGTACATATACAACATGAATGATATTTTCATTAATAGTATTATATTATAATTATATATATGTATATATAAAACAAGGGTTACACAATATGTACCATCATGTCTCTATTACTTATCATGTAACCTTTGTTTTATAAATATATATATATATAATTGTAATATAATGCTATTAGTGAAAATATCATTCAATAGGTAATATATATCTATGACGTGTGTATGTATTTTTCAAATAACACTAATTACGTTTGAAATATTGTAAAATATGTTATTTATTTTATACCGAAAATCATCATATTGTGCCATAGGTATCAACAGTATAATTAATTAGACACCGTTTTGAATGCTTGGCTTATTTAAATATATATACTTCATTCAACAGGATTACGGATTTATCTTTTCGACAACTATATATATATTTAAATAAGCCATGCATTTAAAATGGTGTCTAATTAATCCTACCATTGATATGTATGGCACAATATGATGAAATACTCCATTTAATAGGATTATGGATATAACTTTTCTACAACTATTAAATATTAATTAAAAAAATAATATTTATAATTATGAAAATAAAGTTATTTAGAAATATCAAACACCGAAAAAAAATTGGATCTTCTAATCTCTTATTTTTCTCTCTTCTTTTCTTGTCTCTTCTTCATCACTTCCTGTCCTCTCTCTCTCTCTCTCTCTCTCTCTCTCTCTCTCTCTCTCTCTCTCTCTCTCTCTCTCTCTCTCTCTCTCTCTCTCTCTCTCTCTCTCTCTCTCTCTCTCTCTCTCTCTCTTTGATTCTTGCCTGTCTCTCTAAAATATGTCTTTAAGTCATATATGTATATATATATGGTAGCATTTCACTACCTTGATTAAGGCGGTGGTAATTATTATATATATTTTTATTCAATTTTATGAGATCTTTCGACTGTAATTTTATCTTAATTTATTACTTATAAAGTTTTATAATATTTTTCAAAAGTAATAAAACATCATATTTATATACTTAATCTAAATTTTTTATTTCTAGACTAATTAAAATTTAACTTAATAAACTTTACGTTGTAATCTATATTGGTTATATTTTGAATTATTTTTTAAATCTGACTTTATAAGACTATTTCTTATAATTTTTTAGGGACTTATATTACTATTTGGTCTTATTTGGAACTGATTTTTCATTGGTCCTACATTATAAGAGAAGGCCCTAATACACTTTTCTTTAATATATGATATATATATAGATAGGTTCTATTAATTATTTGGGACTTGTTCATATACATCTTATATATAATTTTACTTAGAAATATTAATGATTAAGATTATGTAGTTAATTTCAAAAGATTGATTATAAGTTATATCTAAAATTACAGAACTCTATATCATAGTAATTAGACTTGATAAACTTAATAATTATAACGAGATTATATATAGAAATGAGCTTAATTTAATATATTAA
This sequence comes from Lumnitzera racemosa, assembly GCA_024138005.1. Taxonomy (NCBI): domain Eukaryota; kingdom Viridiplantae; phylum Streptophyta; class Magnoliopsida; order Myrtales; family Combretaceae; genus Lumnitzera; species Lumnitzera racemosa. The sequence goes on along the minus strand of JAMXBC010000008.1, from coordinate 43,888,184 downwards.
AGCTATATATTTATTTCTTTTAATTTTTATTACCTTTGTCATGGTGGTTTAATTAAATTCTAAGAACATTAATGTAATTAATATTTTCTAGAATGTGTCTTAAGTATTAAACTTTTCATTTTATTTCTTATTAATTTATATAATTACATATAATTTATTTCTAACGATTCGTTAATTATTGGGACTCGTTTTACATGCTTCTAATATAATGAGTAATATACGTAATTTAATAATTTATTATTTTATTTTCTTAATTTTAAACTTACAGAGACATTTTTACTAATATTTTTAACTTCGTTATAAAATTCAGGCTCAATTGGATTATTTACATGATTACCTTAAATTTTACGAATTGTTTGTGAATTAACCAATTATGAATTAATTACTATTTTTTTTAGGGTCTTACATGTAACATGAGACATGTGATAAGTGACTTAGCTTTCCTTACACTTAAGAAGCAACTTTAACTTGAATTTTGAAGGCTATTTTTTTGCATGAAAGGACCTTGTTTACTCCAATCATTTACCATAAAAAAAAACTAATATTACATCCAAGTATGAGTTGATAAGCTTCCATTTATAGTAAGTTAATTGAGTGTCAAAAGAAGGAAAATCACATCATAGAACTTCCCAACCCTTTTCCCTTGCCTCCACTTATTCTTGTTAGGCTAAATAAGATGGAACTAGCAAGTTGAAATGTAACTAAAAGAGTTTAAGCTAATCCCTAGGTTGAATTGACTTAACCTCACAATTATCCAAACAAGTCTTATTATTTTTAGCAACTTTTCACAAATCAACGTTTCCACTAACCTAAGGAAAGTAGAATACTTGAGCAAATCCACTTCCCAAGCCCCCATTCACTAGCCCTCTTTCCCCATACACAATCTAGATGTCTTCTTGTCATATTTTTCATGAAAGCTTCATAAGTTAAGTAAAAACTATCCTAGAGCCTTTAAAAAATAGGTCAATACCAGGCCTTCATGCACCTATCCAAGTCTCCATCTTATGCTAGACTATCCTTGAGTAAAGAACCCCTACCCACACTTTTCATTTACACTTTACAAGTACAAAATTCACTCCCTCTCTCTCCTTGAATAGTGCTATTTTCTACACTCTTCCATTCCTCCCATATTTTCTTTTCTATTCCACTTCTCTACTAGTTGAAACCAAACACCATTATTCACTGCTTAAGCTACCTATTTTCGTATCTTCCATCCATTTATATACTTCAACCTTTCAAGCGCAAAATAAGGATCAAGGAGCTAGTAGGGAACACTTGAAAGGAGCAAAAATAAGACCAAGGAAGCACCACCACCAAAGCGCCACTTATCTTGACATGTTTTTATAGCTTATTCAAACTTCTCGTCCAATTTAGATGATTTATTAAACAATACTCGTTTGTTTATTATGCAGTTATGAAAAAGAGTCATTTTAACTATATATATATATATATTATGTGACAGGAGGTACATGTCACATGGAGTTTGTTCCTTCTTGAACACCACTAGTCTTGATGACGATGATGAAAAGAAAGACAAGAGTAACAAAAGTGAAGATGAGAATAGATTATAATAAATAACTTATTTAATGGTAGTTATGGTGCAACCTGATAATTCATAAATTTAAGGGATGTTATATTAGTTTGTATAGGTTAAAAAATTGTTGATGTAGAATATTATGTATATTGTTTATTAAATAAAAATTAATGTTGTTATATTTCATTTATTTTTGTATTGTGGTTTTAGTTTTATTGGAAAAATTTAGTTTCTCCGGTATATTGTATTTTCAATTTTAGCTATTACTATTATAAATTCAAAATATAATCTATAAGGTTTGCAATATGGAATTGGCTTTCTATGACATAAAATTTAGTAATGTTTAAATATTACCAATAGTTGTTTATAAGTAGCATTTAAACCTTATTGAATGTAATCTTTTTGTAATGTTAAACATCACTAAGCATAATATTTATGCGATGTAAACATAATATAAAGTGACATTTTTGTTACATTTAAACGTTACTAAATATAAGATTTTTGTAACGTTTAAACATATTAAATGTAATTCTATTATGACGTTTTCTACCATTATATGAGATATACGATATAGCTTAGTAACGCTTAAACATTACTAATAATTACTTACTTGTAACATTTAAATGTTACTAAGATTATATTATTTGTGACATTTACTTTTTTGTGACATGTACCATTTAAACGTTTTTGTGACATATCTTTAGTGACGTTTATTGGTAATGTTTAATAAACATTATAGATCGGTTTTAGTGATGTTTAATTTGGTTTTAGTAATGTTTATTGGACGTTATCAAACATCAAAATTCTTGTAGTGTTGAGACTTTTATTGTACCGTTTTTTACATTTGATTTCTATTATTGATTCGGCCAAATTAGGTTATACTTATTCAATTAGCAATAGTTAACTTAGTCTCTTTTATGATTCAAATTTAGTTGGTAGTGATTCTTTATCTTATAGTGATAATCTATATTTACTTGATATGATTATCTCTTAGAAAGAAACCTTGCATGCTAATAGGCAAAATTTAACGAGTAAATTAACTGATTAACTAATGAGAATCAAGCTACATTATAGCACAAGAGATTAGGTCACATCTTTAAAAGGATAATGGAAAGACTTGTGTTTGATGGTATTCTTGATCCCTTAAATTTTAGATTTAGACATGAGTGTTAGCTGTATTATGGGAAACAAACAAATGTTAAAAGATTAGGTGCCAATAGGGTATAGAAGTTTTAGAACAAATTCATACAGATATCTATATACCCTTTCCTGTAGCTTCTTAGAATGGTCAATAATATTTTATAATGTTCATAGAAGACTTCTCTCACTAAAGTGCCCAGATAATCTACCATTATGAGCTTACTTAACCAACAGTTCGCGTATGGAATAGTTAGGTATGCATAACCTCTTCTCCTTAAACAGGTACCCATCTTTCAAGTAATATCCTCCAACAGCAATTCCTTCTTGATAATTCTCAAGAATAGGGTCGAAGTGCAATTCTTAAGTGTACAGTTTAGTGATAAGGGGGAATCCTAATAGCTTCGTTTATACAGTGGTTAGCTAAACGTACTATCGAGAAAGGGTGTCAACAACCACAAACTTAAGCCACTTAGCTTGCCTTTTTCAAAGCTTGTCTTAATTTCCAAGGTGCTTCAACAACTCATGGCCCGTATAGATTATAAACTCTCATAGTAATAGATAATATTGCCATACAACTCAAAAAAGAGAAAACAACTCTTTCTCGTACATGGAGCAATTTAGGGTGGCACCATTAGGCTTCTCATTGTGCTAAGCAATAGGTTGGTATTCCTACATCAAGAGTGCACTAACGTTGACGCTTGAGGAATCACATTGTAGTTTAAATGGCTTGTTAAAATCTAGTCTTGCTATGACACAAGCTCTGGTAAGCTGCTCATAGATCTCTCTAAAGCTCTGCTCGGCTTAGTCATTCTCCTAGAATCCTTCTCTCTTCTTAGTCAGCTTGGTTAAGGAGGCTACAATAGTACTAAAGTTTTTTATGAATCTCTTATATAAAGAAGCAAGGCTATGAAAACGTTGAACTTCAGTGATACTCTTTAGTGTAAGCCATTCCAAAATAGCTCAGATCTTATCTTCATCAGCTTAGATTACTTTACCTAACACTACATACTCAAGAAAGACTACTTCATGTTAGCAAAATGTACATTTCTTCATATTTCTGAATAGTTTCACGACATGAAGAATATCAAATATAGCTTTGAGGTGTTCTGTATAATTGGCTAAGCTAGTACTATAAACAAGTATGTCATTGAAATATATGACCACATACACTTCCTAATAAGGGAGCACATGACATGGTTTATGATAGATGTTGACTTCTTGGAAAAAAAAAAGATTATCTTTATCCATCGGGTTCAAGGGAAATTGATGTGATGAAAAGATTTTATTTATATTCATTTTCTATTTTTTTTGTTTTAGATTTATAATTTAATTAATTATCCAAAACTATCTAAGAATCAAGTATGAATGACTTGTTATTCATTCAGTTGTTGGGACATAATCATTATGTAGGAGAGATGGTTGAGTGGTTCAAGACATAGCATTGGAACTGCTATGTAGGCTTTTGTTTACTGAAGGTTTGAATCCTTCTCTTTCCATACCTACAACTAATTTACCAATGTTACTAACCCTAATGTATCGAATCAAATAACAACACATATACTCGTTCTAGAAGTTAGAACTTTCTTTGATATAGATTTGTTATTCCTTATACATACGTAATAGATTGGAAATTGTGTACAAGGGATGAAATCTCCCTACTGATCTATGATAAATGAATGGGAGAAAGATCTTTGGATAAGATCCAAATCCCTTACCTTGCATCCTTTTTTACTAGGTAAAATTGTCTTAACCCTTCTTATTTTATTTATTTTTAATAGGTTTAAGTCCAATGAGAATAATATTCTATAACTAGTAATCATTTATTTTCAAACCAATCCATTTACTATCGATTATTTGAATGACTACTCCTTTAGATTGGAATGGATGAAGAGTCAAATGGTTTAGATTCGGACCCCTCACTTGCACCTGTCTCCGAGGCCTACAATCTCTCACTAGGGGAAATCTCTCTCGTCAACTTGTCGAGGATGAGCTCCTGTATGCGGAAGAGCTATAGGTGAACTCTTTAAGGTCCCAGCTTAGACATACATTGCTATGCTCGGACCCTTGCCTAGTAGTTAACTTGCTAAGTGCTAAGGCTGACTTGCCAAGTTTAAGGCTACTTCACATCGAGCCCTTCTCTTCCAGCCTACAGAGTTGCCAAGTGTTAAGGTTGGAGGTCACTATGCATCAAGTTATATTCTCCTAGTGTACATAACTACAGCATCATTAATCACCTCGGTAGCTTTAAGTACTGATTAGCCATAACAGCCCTAGTATCATTTCAGCCTAGATATAACGGCCCAAGATCATTGACTACGTACCTAGTGATAGGCTACCACTTGTCCCTTACTTTTTTTACAATTGTACTGTATTCCTTTTTATCCTTTTTCATATTTCTCCTGTTTCGTTTATACTAGGAATCTCTTTCTTACATTTTTTTTTTATGTAATTTTCCATGATTGTGTTGTTACCCAAAAGGAGTTATTATAAATAGTCCATTTCATTATAGCCAAAATCATCTCACTCCTTTATAACTACTGAATATACTTGTTCTTACAAGATACCCTTCTCCGAGTACATTTTTTCTTATACTCTTATCTAATCTTGCTGAGTAGCTTAAGATTAGTAGCGAGTAGACCTTAGTATTTAGCTTGTGAATCATATCAGGCGAAGTACTAAGTTGTGTTATCTCCTTTGGTTCATCATATCATATCCTTCGAGCAACTTCATGGAAGCTATTGAGTTTACTGACTTGTCCATTTCCTTTTCTTTGATACTTTGAAGGACTCATTGTTACTACTCCTAATGGTAAGCCTTAGTGATTACTAAACTCTTGGGCATATCATATAATCCTAGTATCAAAGCTTGAGGTTACAACCGAAAGCTTAGCATTGAAGTATTTCTTGTTACTATGTATATCCTGTTATACTCTGTTTCTCTAGTAGAAAATAGAGCAAGCTCTTAAGTCACTGTGTGAAATCGTATTATCAATTTATGTGTAATCTTCTATTGAATAGTAGAATTCTTGAGAGTTTTGTATTGAGAATGTCAAATTCTAATATTCATGGAGAGATTAATGATGCTGAGTAATGCTTATGGTCGTAGTTGTATCGCCTAATAGACCCTACGAACTACTAACGAGTAGTTGCAAGACCTTGCCCCTACTGTAGGCAACTTGTCTATCCTTACATAAAAGGTAGTAGAGGCTAAGCCACAAGAAATAGTTGCTGAACAAGGTTGGGAAGTGAGAAATAGGTTAAGAAGACATGTGGGTGAGCATTGAGTACCCAGACCTATTAATGTGAACTTAGTTCTATCTCGACATGTTGAAAGAGTTGCGAAGAGGAGACTTAAGTTGGATGATGTTGAGGATTATGGGGAGAAGGAGCAGTATGACGGATTCGAAGAGCATAAGCTTAGAGCCTCCAGAGGAGCTAAAAATCTCAAGGTACATATTTTGTGTTTTAATGGGTCTAGTAGTGATGATGACTGTTTAGATTGGGAGGAAAAGATTAAAAAGATATTTGACTTTTATGATTACAAGGACTCTGTACATATTTGAGTGGCTATTTTAAATTTTTTTGGGTATGTAGCAATGTAGTGGGAGAAACTATCGAATGTATGCCAAAGAGCCCTACATGAAATCCAAATGTGGAACAAAATGAAGAGAGTTTTGAGAAGTAGGTTTGTTCTAGAATATTATGAGCTAGACCCTTTTTGATACCTTTAAGAACTCAAACAAGGTAGCTGATCAATTGATGAGTATGTTTGAGAATTCTATCTACTGATGATCCGCTGTGATATAGATAAGTTGGAAGCGCAAATAATAGCAAAGTTCATTTCTAGACTAAGGTCTAAGATTGGTAATGTAATGGAGGTATATAGGTTAGGAAAACTAGATGAGACTATTCGAGTAGCATAAAGGGTTGAAAGGTAGAGGACAAATTAGCTCAGTCGAGTGTTGAGTAGGATTAGTATATTGAGTCAACTAAGATATGACTAAGTTCAATACAATTTTGAGGTGGACCACAGAGGTCAGATAGTGAGCAGATTTGATGATGGCCAAACCAAGACTAAGGCTAAAGAGCCTGATGTGAAGAAGGATTAAGGCCAAAGCTTAAGAAGGAAGACTAGAGTGATAAATTGTTTTAAGTGTCTTAGTTTTGAATAAGTGGCTAGTTATTGTCCTAACCGACGCATCATGACCATTAAGGGAGATAAGCCCCAATTTGAAGTAGAGAGTGTTAGTGAAGAAGAGAAGGAAGAGGTAGATGTTAATCAATTGCTTGAAGGGTTTCACGAAGATTCAAAATGTGTGACCTGACCTAAAATGGGAGATTACTGTATGGTGATGCAAAGTTCTCTTAGTATCGTTACTGTTGACGAAAATGAACAGCAAGAGAACCCCTTCCATATAAACTGTTGAGTGAATGGAAAATTATGTGCTTTTATTATCGATGGAGGGAATTGTACCAATGTCATGGCATAGGGAGTAATGAAGGCACTGAAGTTGCCTACCTACCCTCACCCTAAACCCTACAAGATTCACTAGCTAAATGAGAAAGGAAGTTTACTTGTTATCCAATAAGTCAGAGTGTTGATAATTGTTTATGTAGATATAAGGGTGAGGTGTTGTGTGACGTTCCATCCATGTGTGCTTCACACATATTACTTAGTCGACCTTTACTATTTATTTTAAAGGTTCTATATGATGGATATAGGAACACTTATATGTTCCAAAAGGATGGGAAGAAGATTATACTAATCCCAATGAGCCCTAAAGAAGTTTAGGAGTAGTAAGAGAAGATTTCCATGTCACTCTAAAGGAAGTCCTTAGTGATTTCCTAAGCCTAATTTTCTAAAGATGTTAAGACAAAAAAGTACGTATTCTTATAGGTTAGGAGGCTACTAAGGTTGAAGTCAATTGGTACATTACTGGCTACGGTGCAAACATTACTTCAAGAGTATGCCGACTAGTTTCCTACCAAGTTACTGAAAGGTTTACCCCTTGTTAAAGGGATAGAATATTACATTAACCTTCAACCTGGAGTTGCCTTACCTAACCAATGTGCTTATTAGTTTAACCCCAACCTAGCAACCAAGTTGAAGAAGTAAGTTGATGAGTTAATTGAGCGTGGATATATCCAAGAAAGCATGAGCTCTTGTGCTATACCAACTGTCCTAGTATCAAAGAATGATGGCTCATAGAGAATGTGCATTAATAGTTGAGCAAACAACAAAATCACTGTCAAGTACCAATATCTAATCCCACCATTGGATGATATGCTTGATGAGTTACATGATGTGCAAGTATTTTTGAAGATTGATTTAAAGAGTAGCTACCACCAAATTTGAATGAAACATGGAGGCGAATGGAAAACTGCTTTCGAAACAAAGGATAATCTATTTGAATGGATGATGATGCCTTCTAGGCTTACAAATGAGTTGAGCACCTTCATGTAGCTCATGAATAATGTTTTAAGATCATTGATTGACAAATGTATTGTTGTTTACTTTGATGATAGTTTAGTATATAGTGTCAAACTCATTTCAAATGTCACATACTTGAGGCCTGTATTTGATATCCTCTGTATTGGGTAATTATTCAGCAATATGAAGAAATGCATGTTTTGTTAGAGTGAGGTAGTAGTCCTCGGTTATGTTGTTTTTGAGGGAGGTATCAGAGTTGATGATGATATAGTCTAAGATATACTTGAATGGCCTATGCCGACTAGTGCTACCAGGGTAAGGAGTTTCCATGGTTTAGCTTTGTTTTATCGAATATTCATTTGGAACTTTAGTTCCATAGCTGACCCATCAACCAGGCTGACTTAGAATAACTCTGAATTCAAATAGTCTAAGAAAGCCCAAATTTTTATGATGAGATTAAGTCTAAGTTGACTTCTGCCTTAGTACTTATCTTGCTCGACTTTGAGAAAGTTTTTAAACTAAAATGTGATGCATTTGGAGTTGGTATTACAGCTATTTTCATGTAGGAATGTCAACGATTTGCTTATTTTAATGAGAAGCTCAGAGGTGCCACACTGAATTATTCGACTGTGACAAGGAGTTCTTTGCGCTTGTCTATGCACTTCATAACAAACAACACTACCATGAATCTCTCAAGTATCTCAGAGGCCAACAAAAGCTCTTTTGATGTCATGCCAATTGGGTCGAGTTCTTGAAAACCTTTTGCTATGTCATCAAGTATAAGAAGGGAAGTGCTAACACTGTGGCCAATGCCCTTTCTTGTCGGCATGTTTTTGTCACAACATTGTAGGCTAGAATACTTAGGTTTGGCACCTTGCCTAATTATTACGAACATGATCCATAATTCGAAACCTTAGTGGCTAAATGCAACATTAGAGGAGTATTGGATGGGTTCTACTTGAGCCAAGGATTTTTTATGAAGGGAAAACAAGTTTTTGTGTCGAGTGGTTCGGTTAGGGAATTACTTGTTTGAGAAGACCATGTTGGAGGCTTAGCTAGCCATTTTGGCGAGAAGAAAATGGTTGAATTGTTGAAAAAGCACTTCTATTAGCTTGGGATGATGAAGGATGTGTGCAAAATTCTTAAGCAGTACGAGGTGTGCAAATGAGCCAAGGGGAAAAAGGAACCATATGGAGAGTATATACCTCTACCTATATATGAGCGACTATAGACTAATTTAAATTTAGATTTCATGCTTGCTTACCTAGAACATTGCGAAGACATGATTCTATTGTGGTAATGATTGATCGGTTTAGCAAAATGAGCCACTTCATCTCTTGCCACAAAACCAATGATGCTTTATTGATTACTAATCTCTTTTTGTAAGAGATTGTGCAGCTGCATGGAGTACCAAGGAGTATTGTGTCTAATTGTGATTCGAAGTTCACGAGCTTCTTCTTGCGAACTCTATGGAAGAAGCTCGACACCAAGCTCATTTCAGTACTTCTTGCCATCTATAGACGGATGGCTAGATCGAAGTTATGAACAGAATAATATACAACCTCCTTCGAGCTGGTGTTGGGAAGAATCTACATGATTGGCATCTCTACTTACCCATCATTAAGATTGATTACAATCGCTCCATTTATAGCTCGGCAAGAAGGACACCTTTCGAGGTTGTCTATGGACTTAACTAGAACTTACCCTTGGACATGGTTATCAGCTCGATCTACTAACAAGAAAGTTAATCAAGCCTATAATGCATTAAGGAGTTTCAAACACTACATAAGACGGTTGCTGAAAATTAGCCAATATAGTAGCCAGGTAGAGAGAGAAAGGAAACTGAGGTAGAAGGCGAATCATTTCTAACCCAAGGGACCTTATCTAGATTCATCTCAACAAGGAACAATTTCCAGGTAAGAGGACAAACAAGTTATAACTTAGGTCAAATGGCCCTTTTAAGATCCTTTGGCACATCAACAACAATGCTTATGAGCTAAAACTACGCGATAGATATGAGGTGTCTCCAACCTTCAATATTATTGACCTGATGCCCTATGTGTCAAGAGAGAAATAAGAAGACCAAGATTTGAGGGAAAATCTTTAATAACCCCGAAAAACTGATAAATTATTAACCTTCGGACCCCTTACTTGTGCTCGTCTCCAAAGCCTCCAATCTCTCACTAAAATGATTCTCTCTTGTCAACCTATTGAGCAAGAGCTCCTATATGCGGAAGAGCTATAGGTGAACTCTCTAAAGTCTTAGCTTGAGCACATTTTGTTTTACTCTGCTTAGACCCTTACCCAGTCACTAACTTGCTAAGTGTTGAAGCTAACTTGCTGAGTGCCAAATCCAAGGCTACTATACATCAAGCCCTTCTCTTCTAGCATATAAAGTTGCCAAGTGCTAAGAGTGACCTACCGAGTGCCAAGGTCGAGGTCACTACACGTTGATTTCTACTCTCCCAGAATATAGAACAATAGCATCATCCATTCACTTCGGTAGCTTCAAGCATAGATTAGCCTCAACATCATTTTAGCCCAAATACAATGCTTAATCCGCTTAAACTATATATATATATTATATAATTAAATTACAAACACTCCAGCAAATCTACTGATTTAGAATCAAGTAATAAAGAGTAAGCAAGGTAGTCGATCCCTCGAAGACTAAGAAAGTAGTAATCCTATGATAGTTCTTACAAATATTTAGGCAATCAAAATTAAATTGTGAATTAACTAATTTCTAATTACCCTAAACCCATCGAAAAGAAAAGTATGAGAATATATCTAAAACAAACCAATCAATTGAGATTATAGGAATAATAGAATCCACCGTAGTTATGCAAATTAAATTCGATCATGTTATATAGATTAAGAGTTATACTGTCATTCAAGTGAAATTATCATACCTTAAAACTTAAGGATTTAAATCTCTAATTAATTGGTCAACTTCCATATCTCTAATTAATAGTAGACTCTAAATTACAATTATACATCTCCCGATGCTATGATCATCTAATGTCTTAAATCAATTATCCCTAATGTCTTAGTGAATAATTAACTCAAAACATTACATTAATCCTTGGATAATTTCTAATTAATCTGATTAATGCCACTCTTGCATTAGCTAATCAGTTTAATCAACAATTTCTAATAAACCCTATATCAACTCCCGTATCAATAGTGTTTCTAACAATTATAATCAATTAGAGAATTATAATTGAAATCATAGAATTTGTAATCACGAATCATCTATACATCTATTAACCTCAGAACATGACTACAATCATCATCTTAGCTTTTTAGGTGTTGATAGTCAGTTTTCACTCATCTAACAATCTGCCTTCCGTCTGTCGAGATGCCGCATAACCAACTCTCTCGGCATTTGCATTAGACAGATGACATACGGCATTTATGCCAAGTATAAGAAGCGATCCTAGTTTGAATTCAAGTCTATGGCACAAACAATTATCATAAGCACGATTATATTATATGACCGCCTGCTATCTCTACATATTAGGGGAGATGTTAAGTCAAAAAACTTCCACATGTCTTAACAGTTATCCCGACAACTGCCTTGGACACTACAGTCATCTAAAAATACCGGAAAGAAACTCTGTAAGGGTTCCTGACACTTATTATTCACATACTTACAATACTAAGTTACCTTACTGACTTAGGCATCATAGTGGCCGCACCGGACTGACTTTGGTACTAAATATTTCACTTTCTCTTGTAGGATTTTCCTCATCTCAAAATTCACTAACAACATTTGGCACCATCTGTTTTTCTCTAAATACGACTACATGGTTAAAACTAAGATGACTAGAAGTGCAAGTGCTGGTACTTCTTCCCACCTACTTGAGAGGGGGAGTCGGCACACTGATGAACAACTATTGGCTTGACTCGAGCAACTTTGTCTCGATTTAGCTAAAGAAAATTCCAAGTTAAATAAAAAACATGAATAAATCCTTAACTTTCTTCATAAAAGTTTTCACCTAAATTAGGACAAAGAGCATGGTGATCATGATGCCAACAGTACCAGTGATTCCTTTTATTCACCTGAATTGCCAAAAGAGCAAGCTGAGGTTCCAGTGAGACCTTTAGTTCTTGCTTTCAAGAAGATTGATAAGAGCAAGCAACTGCAGTACGTGCATCATACGGGACCCTCGCATGTTAGTACCCTTGTTGTAGCGACCAAATAGTTCTAAATCAAGAAAAGTCCTTTCGTCCCAGAGATTTTGGAAGAAGTAATACCTCAGTATGTTAAGCTGCCCTAGTTCAAAACATATGATGAGATGAAGGACCTTGAATAACATTTGGAGTACTACTGTATACTAGCCAAATTGTATGGTTTAAGTGATGTGGTGGCTTATCAAGCCTTTCCCTCAACCCTGAGGAACGCAGCCAGCACATGGTTTAAACACCTGAAACCAAATACCATTTCATGTTTCGATGAATTAGCAAAGGTGTTCCTTTAACACTTTCTTGCTAACAAACTTCTTGTTAAGGACTCTTCAATCCTTAACACCATCAAACAAAAGTTTGATGAGTCAATTAAAGACTATTTAGCTAGATTTATGGCCGAGATGGTCTAAATCCCAGAACTGGATATGAGTGTAGCCCTCAACATTGTAGTCAGCGGAGTCAAACCTCATGGAGACTTTTTCAAGTCTTTCACAAAGAACAAGCCAAAAAATTTTATTGAGTTTAAGGCTAAAGCTACCTCATATATCTGATAAGAAGACAACATAAAGGCATGACGAGAGGCTGATTAGAGTAAAGGAGATGAAAAGAATGATAAACGAAAAAATGCGATGGATAGACTTGGCATGAACAACGACAACAGTTTAGATGCCACGAGGAAACAACTGAGGATCCTGACATTCTCATCCCATACGCCTATCAATCATCCAATCTCGGACATTTTGATGGAGATAAGTGGGTAGAGAGGTATCTTCCAGTGGTTGGAAAGAATACAAGGGAATCCCTCAAGTGGAAATTCGAACAAGTACTGTGATTTCCACCGTAACAAGGGTTACAATACAAATAAGTACATTCGGCTCAAGGATGTAGTTGAATATGCAATACAATGTAGGTACCTGCGAAAATTTTTAGCGCATGATGCTGAAAGAATCGAAAGACCATCTCAGAAGAGAAGAGAGGACAATGAGGATGACACTCGGCCAGCAATGGCCATGAGAGATGCAAGGGATGTTAATCCTACTAGATCACCCAATGAAATAATTAATACCATTATCGGTAGACCTAGTATAGGTTACTTGAGTTCTTTGAACTAGATTAATGCCAAGAATTATGTTTGCAATATTCATGGAAAAAAGGTTAGGATTGATAATACAATATCTTTCAGAGAAAAAGATTTTGAGGGTATTTAGAGGTCGCATGATGATGCACGTGTCATCAATGCGAGAGTCACCAACTTTGAAGTCAAGAAGATTCTTGTTGACACGGGAAGTTCAGTCGATATCATTTTCTAGCATGCCTTCGATCAAATGAGGCCTAAGATTAATGCATAGCTGCGGTCTTACAAGTATGACTTATATGCCTTCAATAACCAACCCTTCTCGGCATCAAATGTTGGTCCCATTGCAACATGATAATGGGATAGCTATGCCAACATTTATTCGGCATTGTTCCATCAACGGTACATCTAAAGGCCAATTTTTCCACTCCCACGAGGGTCGATGTGTGCAGAAGGGATTAGTAATTGGCACAGTGCTTATACATAAGGGCCTTGAGGTGAGAGGAAGTATTTCAAGTTGAAAACTGTTCAATAGGAAAGTCAATCGGCATAAAGAATACCGAGAATAATACAAAAGGAAATTCCTTTGGGAAATGATCTCAAGAAGACAACAAGGATAGGAAAACCTATGTCAGTAGATGTTTAGCAAAGTCTGATTGACTTCCTGCAAGCCAATGCTGACCTGTTTGCATGGTCACCTTCAAACATGCTAGGTATTTCGAGAGACGTTATGGTACATAAGCTCCAGATTAACTCGAATATAAAAGTGGTCTAACAGAAAAAGAGACATTCTGCACCAGAGAAGCAAGCGGCAATAGAAGAAGAGGTCTAGAAATTATTGAAGGTAGGATTCATACAGGAGGAGCCTTATCCAACTTGGCTAGCAAATTATGTGTTAGTCAAGAAGTCTAACGGTAAGTGGTGAATGTGCATAGACTTTACAAATCTCAACACGTCCTGTCTCAAGGATTGTTTCCCACTGCCAAAAATCGATCAGATGGTAGATGCAACCATAAGACATGCGTTGCTTTCTTTTATAGACGCTTTCTCTAGATACAATCAAATCAAGATGGACAAGGCGAATGAAGTCCACACATCTTTCCTTACCGATTTTGGAACGTATTGTTATATGGTGATGTACAAATCTCAGATCCACAGGAATGTGGAAGTATATGTGGACGACATGATTGTGAAGAGCATGAAGGAAGATCATCATCTCACTAATTTGGATGAAATGTTTGCCACATTAAGGAGTTATATCATAAAACTCAACTTACAGAAGTGTGTCTTTTGCGCAATATTAGGGAAATTCCTGGGATATATGGTCACACGATGTGGCATCGAGGCTAATCCGAGAAAGATTGAAGCCATAAGGAATATAAAATCACCTTACACGGTCAAGGAGTTGTAGGAACTCACCCGGCGAATTACTGCCCTTAATAGATTTGTGTCGAGAAGTGCAGATAGGTGTGCAAAATTCTTTAAAATTTTGAAGAATCCTAAGGAATTCAATTGGACCAACGATTACGAAAGAGTTTTTAACGAGCTCAAGGAATTTCTTGCATCACCCCCGATACTCTTTACACTCATTCTGGGACAAAATTTATACTTATATCTATCAGTCAACCGTCGAGCACTTTCCTCTGTGCTTATCCGAATTGATGACAAAGAGCATTGACCCATTTATTACGTGAGTCATGTTCTACAGGGACCAAAGCTTTGATACACAAAGATTGAAATATTTGTATTAGCAGTGGTTCTCTCGGCAAGAAAGTTGAAGCCGTATTTTGAAGCTCACCAGATTATTATCTTTACCGATTAACCATTGCGGTAAGCATTACAGTAGCCTGACTCCTTTGGGAGGATAATGAAATATGCCTTAGAACTCAGTGCCCATGATATATAATATAACCCAGAATGGCATTAAAGGCCTAAGTACTAGTAGATTTTGTAGCCGAGTTCATGAGAGAGGAAGACTATGTGGAGATCGCTAAGAAACCTATCTAGTTTCTTTATGTTGATGGTTCTTCGATACGAGAAGGAAGTGGTACAGCCCTAGTCCTTCAAGGCCCCCATAATGTCAAAGTCCATAACACTTTGTAATTTGGATTCCCAGTTAGTAATAATGAAGTAGAGTATGAAGCTCTAATCGTCGGATTGAAATTGGCAAAAGAAATTGGTGCCGAAAAACTCGAAGTGTGCTCTGACTCCCAGTTGGTGGTAAATCAGGTCACCAGAAGTTATGCAGCAAGGGAATAAGGGATGAACAAGTACCTATTAGTGGTATAAACGTTCGTAGAAGAATTACTATCATTCTCCATTCACAAAATTTCGAGAAGCAAGAATATCATTGCCAATAAGCTGTCGAAGTTGGCCAATATGGCATACCCTGAGCTAGATTAAAAACTTTTTGTGGAGTTTCTCCCGTAGAAAATTTTATCCAATCACTCGCAAAGCTATGAGTTAGATCTTTGCCCAAGAGAAGAATCATAGATGGATTCCCCAGTAAATTATCTAAAAGATGGTACTGTCCCTGACGATAAGAAGGAGGCATGAAAATTGGCTTACCAGGCTGTGAACTACATGTTGATTGATAGTTAGCTGTATAAGCATGGCATATCTCAACCTTATCTTTGATGCCTTTTCCCGAGGGATGCCCAGAGGGTGTTATTTGAACTACATGGTAGCATATGCGGTAATCATGTAAAGGCACAAACATTATACATTTGAGTATTGTGTCTCAACTATTAATGGCTGACTATGAAAGAAGACGCTAAGGACATTGTCTGGTAATGTCCTCAATGTTAGATACATGAGTCACCGAGTAACACACCTGCAATTAAGCTATGTGACCTAACCAGCCCTTAGCCTTTTGCTCAGTGGGGCCTAGATATTCTTAGACCTTTTTCAAAGTCTACCGCCCAATGATAATTCATCATTATTATTGTAGACTACTTTACCAAATGTGCTGAGGCCGAGGTTGTAGCAAAGATTACCGAGCAAAAAGTGGAAACTTTCGTCTTCAACTTCATCATATCAAGATTCAGAGTTCCCTACATGATAGTTACAGATAACAGCTTGCAGTTTGACAACAATAAGTTCCAGACATTTTGTGAAGGGCATGGCATTTGGCTCAACTATACGTCTGTAGTGCACCCTCAAACAAATGGACAAGTCGAAGCTGTAAATAAGATCATACTGAACAACCTAAAACAGAAAGTGGATCAAGTTAGGGGGAAGTGGGCCAATGAACTACAAAACGTCCTATGGGGATACAGAACCACTCACAGAATTGCAACTGAAGAGATACCATTTAAGTTAGCCTACTACACTGAAGCCGTGTTGTCGATTGAGCTGGACTTACCTAATCTACGAACGCATAATTTTGATGTTATTCTCAAACAAGTTGGATTGACAGTGAATCTGGACACTATTGAGGAAATTTGAGACATTGCAAGAGTTAAGGTCACGACATTCCAATATAGGGCAATAAGATACTACAATCAGAAATTGAAGCACAAGGTTTTCCAACCCAGAGATTTGGTTTGCCATAAGATGGAAGCAATTGGTGCGCAAACAACTCAAGGAAAGCTTGGCATGAATTGGGAGGATCTTGTCAGGATCCGAGAAGTCATTGGTATCACGACCCAACAGTATCGTCGTCATGGTAGATCGCCATATACCGTATAAAGGCCTACTATCAACCCCCTTGTTTATTGCAGGCCTTTCATACAACACATAAAGCTCCTTCCACTATACGCTACCACTAGGCTCACAGATAAGTAATATAAAGCAATTTACTAAAATTAACTTCTAAGATATAAATTAATCAAGTAAAGGTGTGGATTCGTTAAGTTCTACACCAAAAGAATGTTGCAAACAAATGCAGTTCATAAAGGAAACTGTATCATAAACTTCAAACTATATTATTAACAAAATAAGGGTAAATAGTTATCTACAAAAGCTATTACAAAATCTCTTCTCTGCTCCCTGATCGCTCCAACCCGTCTCTACACGAGACTCACCTCGAGCATGCCTCGGCTTGGATGAGCGAAGAGGTTTCTGTAAAACAAAAGAAATCTATCGAGGTGTAAGCTTATGCTTAGTGAGACAAATACTCTCGTCAATACTACATGGCAGAAATTTATTAGATGCATAATCATATGAATGCATAAATAATCAGTATGCCAAACAATACATGTAGTGGTTTAGGAACCACATACAACTTAAAATTACACCCTCTGTAGTCAGGGTTTGGAGATAATTAACCGACCCAAACCAAAATCCGGGTTCTAGAGCTTGGGTTTTCTATCATTTGCACTATTGTGCTTAAGCTAAAATAAAACTATATATATATATATATATACTTTCTTTACTAAATAACAAATAATATTTTCAAAATCCTAAGTCTAGTAGTGTGGTGGCCTCCACAATCCATAAACACACACCCTAAGCAGAAGTCATAAGACACGGCCCTTCGCCGACGGTTGACGGTTGGTACCTCCCGGCACCTAGTAAGCTCATCAACTTAGGACAGAGACTCAATAAAATGATTACATAGCTAGTGCCTAATCTTACAAGAGGCCTTCCTCCTATGAGTCCCTTCCCATCTTTTGTGTGATGTGGCAGGAAATATTATCCGAATGTAATTATAGAGAATGCATGATTTACTGAATTTCTTAATCATATAAGTGATTAATCTGATTTTTCATGGTGATCAGACAATTTCATTCCATGCAATCACACATATGAATTATCACAAACAATTTCCATTGTGACATGATTAACAAGCCGTACAATCACAAATTCAAGCACATGTACTTCCCATATCCCACAAGCATCCAATTTATGTATATATAAGTTTGTATGTATTTATTCTATAAGTAAAATCAAGTAAAGAGTCATCAGGAATTCACTCACTTGGCCATGCAGGTCAATCGAAATAGTCTAGGAGTAAGTCGTCTCCGAATGTTGGGTCCCCTGGACATCGCAATCATAATACTATAAGGATTTGAAGTAAGACTTAAAAAACTAAGCTAAAACCCTTTAAGTTATACTTTTAACTAGTTTTTGCATTTTTTTCCAATTTCTTACTTAAAGTTCAATCACGTATAACTTTCACGTTTTAAATTCAATTTTTATGATCTTATAAGCAATCTTCATCGTTTTTAAGTGTACTTTAATGTGGTGAGATTAGATTTTCAAGATGAGACATGTAAACCTGCCCATAGGTCAGAACAATAGTGGTCCTCATGTTTTAAAGCGCTTTTGGGTTATGTTTGCTTAATGGGCCTTTTGGTAATTTGGGGAATTCATTGGGATTGGGCTTAAGATCTCATTCTAGGTTCAAAATACTCCTTAAGATCAGATTTACAACTTTGATTTACACTTTTAAGGTTAACAACCACTTCTTAGGCTCTTAAGTTGTCAAATGGGCTTAAGTTGTCACATGGGCTTAAGTTGTCACATGGGCTTGTTTTTTTATCCAAATCAAAGATGGTCACTTTTTTGGGCTTAGGGGGTATCTTGTGGGCTTCTTGAGAGTCTCAAAACAACTTTTGTTGTTGAGTCAAGTTGCTGGTTAGAAACTTAAGTGTGGTTTAACTTGACATTTGAGGCTCGTTTTGGAAGTTTTAAGCTTGGTTTTGAGTTTTAGGCTTAATACACTTATCGTACTTGCCTTGGTTGGTTTTTTCACTTTGTTTATTGACTTTTATCATATATTTTTAAGGGTCTTTTAGGAATGTTCCAGATCTGGTCTGTTTGAGTATGAGGGCTTCTAACTTGGTTTTCCAACTTGTTTCGTTATTTTCTTAAGTTTAGGTGTTAGATCATGAACTTAAGTTACTTGTATTCAAATCTTAACTTGACTTCTTTTCCATAAGATGATTATTTGGCTCATACTTTACATGAAAATAAAGGATCTCACATTTATCATATCTCTCATACCATGGTTCATGTTTTAGAAAGTTGTTCCTCATAAAACTTCATGTGATGGATTTTTCCTTTACCTAAGTCTAGATCTTAGTATGTTTAACTCAATAAAAGTGAGAATAACATCAAAATGACTTCTAAACCCTCATGTCCAACATGCTTCCCTTTCATTCAAGTTCTCATTTTAAGACTTTCTCAACTTAAAATCTTCTATTCAAGGTGTTAGACAAGTACTTCTACAAAATACCAACTTTACATGCTCATATTTCAACTTTCATATAAGGTTTTCATTAGTTTGCTTCTTAAGGTAGTCTTAGATCTTATATCAACTTATGATCATACTTATATATTCAAGAAATCATGGTCTCCTACTAATACGAATACTAAACTACTAACACAAGATATAGTTACTTTCCCTCAAAGCAAAAATATGGTAGTTGTGTACTAAGGTTCTACTTATGCTCTTTGTCTTACTTTCTCCATCTTGTACCCTTTTTGGAAACTTGAGTTGGGGTCCTTTGAAGTGGGGTTTAAGGAGTGTTCTAAGGATCCTAGAAGGACTTGAATGTTGGCAAAAGTAAGACACAAGAAGAAGTTGAATGTCATGAGGATTGGAGCTTAGAAATGGTGGCAACGTGTAGGATTTTGTGGGGTTTGGTTGTTTCCTCTTTTGATTTGATTTCAAAGTGAGAGAAAAGGAAGTGAAAATGAAATTAAAAGTGAGAGCAATGGGGGAAAGAGTAGCCGGTTGGAAATGCAGTGGGAAGTGTGTTTAATAAGTTTGATTTTGTTGCCTTGTAGTATGCACAAAAGTCAACAATTGTAACTCTTGATAATGTAAGTATTAAGGGGTGAATAGTGGAGTGTAAGATAAAGTAATTGATGGATAAAAGACAAAAGCATAGCCCCCCCTTTTCATGCTTATGTAAACCGGCCATTAGGGTCTCTTTGTGGCATGGAATTGTTTTGTCATATTTATTAAAGTTAAGCACGTGAAATCTTGTGATAATTTGTCCATATGTAGTATAAGTCAATAGGTGATAAGGAAAGCGTCTTATTACTAGTTTTTGATAGGTTATCAATTAATATATCACTCAAACTCTCGATCGATAAGTTATTTAAGGTGATTAGTTGGTTTACTTATTTACTTGTAAAGCTTAGATATGAAGATAAGGGAATTGTCTTATAAGAAATTGTTTTAAGATTTATTTCTTGAATTGTTTTGTAAATGACGATTCAATTCTTATAAAATTATGAAAATTTCTAGAGTGAAATAAAATTATTCAAATTAAATTATCGATTAGTCGCTTAGGATTAAAATTCCTTTATTGTTTTAGGGTTTAGGGTCTTAGGTAACTTTACGGTTCATAGTTTTTCATGTTTGGGTTTCATCGATAATAAGCATTTGAATTGGAAATGTAAGTTCGTTTTTAATTGTGAACTTGTGTTCTTACTTTAGTTGATTCTTGGCAACGTTCAAGAAGTACTGTTAGTCAAATCATGAGCTCGCTAAAAGTAGGGTTTACAGTTGGTGAGGGGGCCTATAGATTAGAAAGGTTGGATGGATCTATCATCCCTTGAGCTTGGAACGCCGAGAATTTGAAATTTTATTTCAATTGATGCGAGATGATTTCTGCCGTCTCTCATTTGGCGGCAACCAACATGTTTGTAAGATCGGTACTTATTCATGACAATTATATATTTGAAGTTTGATTGTGTTTTGGTTATGATTTTCAAATTAACGACTTCCATGCTGTATGGTAAACGAACTGATCTAAGTTCTAGCTTGATGCGGTTAATGACCCATACAAATTAGCCTTACAGCCAAGTATTGCAGCTAGTCCATACCTCAAATGGTTAACAATTAGTATAAAACAATGGGTGTGTGAAATAAAACATGTCGAAGAAAAATGGCGTATAAAATAAAACATGCTGAGAAACAAATAGTATGTGAAATAAAACATGCCAAGGAAAAATGGGCATGTAAAATAAAATATGTCGAGAAACAAGTAGCGTGTAAAATAAAATATGCTGACGAATGAGAGCATGAAGCAACATACATATACCATACAAATTGAAAAAGTGCAGTACGTAAAATTAAATGTAACAAGAACTCGGCATTGCCTTGACTATATTATAATTAATAATTACACGAGAATGTAATGTGCCAATACAATAATTCTTATTGCCTATCGTCAGATTCAACAGAAGTGATTTTTAAATCATTAGCTGGGGCTTTCTCGACAGCTGGGTTCTCAGAGCAAGCAACTTCTTCGACAGGAGCTTCATTGTCACTTTGATTTATACTCTCGGCACTTGTCTCATTGCTTTCATCTTTGTCAGCACTACTAACTTTGTCGTCGACGTCAGCTAAGTCGAGACACGAGAGATCATAATTGGATTAAAGCTTCAAGACCTCTTCTCCTATCGCTTAAAACCGCTCTAATAACTTTTTACGTAAAAGCTTCTCGTATTTCTAATTGGAAGTGACTATATCGAGAGCCTCTTCAATAGATGGTCCCTTCCTCACAGTCTCCTCCAACTCAACCACATGGCTCTGTAAGTTCGAGTTGTTAGTCTCCAACTCCTTTATCTATATCTTGAGTTTACCTTCATCATCACTCATCGTGCAAATAGTTTGACCCAAGCCCTAGTACTCTTCCTTTTTCTTCTGCAGCTCCTCTTTTAGGCTTTCAGACCTTTTGTACTGTTCTTCCATTTTGGCCTTCAGGCTAGAGATTTCATCAGCGGCGAGGTCATGTGTCAATTTCTCGATAGCAAGTTCTTCCTTAAGCTTTGTTGCCTCCATTTCAACCCTAATCCTCGCATTGTTAGTAGCAGTAGTTTGGGTCTTTCATGCATTGTACGCATCCTCAACTTTCTGTAGCAAATTCATTTATTACAATAAAAAAATGGTTGGGTGTTATACAGATACAATTGAAGATATTACATTCTTTGTCTCTCTGTCGGCCTCATCCAAAGTTATCAAAATATGGTTGCTCATCTAGAAAAGGAAATGTGTTAGTTACCCTAACGAATTCGATAATCAAAAGCAATGGTCATGAATACTTACATCATAAAATTTGGCCGCGATATGGGTCTTATTGCAACTGCCGACCCTATCAATATTGTTCTTAGCAATATCTTTGTCTTTCATAAGAATGATCCCTTTAATTAAAGCTAAAGATTTTGTCCTATCTCCTAGGGTCGAGTTGATATCCAAAATTTAGTGGCTCTTGTAAGGGACGAAGTACTCCCTGACCTCTTTATTAGAGACGAATTCGGCGCTATTAATGCTAAGAGATTTAGAACGCATTATCTCCTTCGCCCTTTCGTCCAAGCCCTTGGACTTCTTCATAGGTGGTCAATCGACAAGTTCCTTCCCTAGTCTTTTGTCACCACTCAAAGCTTCTACAATTGCCAGTGATGAGCCTTCTGCAGTAATGGAATTTTCATCCTCTTCACCGAGATGTGTTTTTCGATGCTTACCATCCCTTGGCTCAATAGAAGTTTGAATAATCATGACCGGAGGCTCCTCAGAACAAACAACCTCGATTAGCTATGTTTTCTCATTCTCCTTTAACCTCTTGGTAGGTTGGAGAGATCTTTTGCATAGCCATATGTTTTAGTGCAACTTCCTTTGCTGGTTTCTTTGTGATCGCAGGCTGAATGGTAGTTACTGAGGTAGTCGCCCTCTTATTAGCCTTGGATTTTTTAGCCTTTGCCTGAGCTAGTAGCTTTGCCGGATTCGCCTCTCTAGCACCCATATCTAAAACACAAGTAAACGAATTAATGTAAACATGGAAAAAAAATATGAACTTACATTTTCCGTACCGAATAAGGCTCAAAGTTCACTATCTCCCCCCAAGTCTATAGAACGACTTTCCTCGTAGCTATACTCGACATGACGGTAACATATTGGCGTACCTTCTTTTTTAGAAAATATTGGTTCTCCATTTTCATAGTATCGTATCATTCTCTCAATGTCCTAGAAGAATATTTTGTTTGTCCTTCTCTCTTGAATTTTCTTCACTGCTGCTACATCATTCGACATCAGATCTACATCTTTTGTACCTATTGACTCAATCCATTGGGTCTAGAAGTCCAAGTCCTCATTAGACACTATTGACACAAACTTGTCATGCCACTTGTGAATCATAGATTCAAACCCGTCCATGAACTTACGCCCATGTCTCGCAGCAGCAAAATACCACCCATTAAGCTACCTCCGAATAGTAAAGAAATATTAAAACAGTTGAGGTGTAGCCCTGACTTCAACTTCTTCATAGACTATCTCAAAGGCCGTCGGAAACTAATATGTGATAGGTGAGAACATACTTGGCACGACTTTGAAATAGTTGAAAAATCTCTTAACAAAAGCTAAAAAAGGGAAGCACAACCCAAAATCCAAATAGCTTAGGTATATATGGAACTTGCGCTCTTTAGGGAAGCATACCCTCTCCCCATCTCTTGGTTTCTTCAAGTTCCATGTTTCAAGAAGATCTCTCCAGTACTGATTATATTTTGTGACGAGAACCCTATCAACGGAACTGGTGGTTCCATTTAGAGAATCGTAAAAATAAGCTATTGTGTTGAACATATATCTTACCAAGGACCTCCTTTCCTTATCCTAGGGATAATTATCTATAGAGAGCTTGTTGATCCGAGCAAGTTTATCCCACCTTTTCTCCATGCTGTTCGCCAAACTACCCGAAGAACAAGCCGCCACACTCCGTTGACTCGAAATCGGAAAGCATAAGTCGATAGGAAACTTTGCAGACCATACCTAAATAGTTATGTGAAATGATACAACACAAATCGAAGAATTTGAGTTGAAGATGAGGAAACGAATGAAAGTTTAAGATGCGGCTGGAAAAGGCAATTTTGATTGTGAATATTACTTTATATAAGGACAATTCATCCTCGTAACTGCAAATCTGCTTCTAATAGTAATGATGCATTGATATGTTAATCCCACAGATTGCTGACGCGTGCTTTGTGACAAAAATCTGATAACGAAAAACTCTCTGACAGTTATTAGGCCTGCTATAAAATAATGACCTAAGCGATAGATGTCATGCCTCCAATTTCTTGGTTTCTCGAACAGACAGGAGTTTAGAAATGGTGACCTTTCGGCTATAATGTGATATGTTTTACTTCTTGTTTTACTTGGTATAAATCTAAAGAATCTCTCTCCCACTGGGCCTCTAGTGCAATATATATATGTATGACTCCCTTTGTCAATTACTCGAATACAGGATTTGGGGGGCAAATGTTGATAGTCAGTTTTCACTCATTTAACACTTGGCCTTTCGTCTACCAAGATGCTGCGTAACCAACTCTCTCAGCATTCATGCTGAACAGATGACACATGGCATTTATGTCGAGTATAGGAAGCGCTCTTGGTTTGAATTCAAGTCTATGGTACAAACAGTTATCATAAGTACGGTTATATTACATGACCGCCTGCTACCCTTACATATTAGGGGAGATGTTAAGTTAAGAAGCTTCCATGTGTCTTAATAGTTATCCCGACAACTACCTTGGATACTATGACCATCTATAAATACCAAAAAGAAACTCTATAAGGGTTCCTGATACTTATTATTCACATACTTATTATTCACATACTTACTATACTAAGTTACCTTACTGACTTAGGCATTAGAGTAGCTACACTGGATTGGCCCCAGTACCAAGTATTTCACTTTCTCTTACAGGATTTTTCCTCATCCCAAAATTCGTTAACAAAACTAGGGTTTCATCAAAGTCCCACAATTAAAACCTTGCCAGCCATAGAAATTAAAGCAAAAACACAGATAATAATTGAATTCATAAAGAAGTTCCTAATTAGCAGTAAGGATAAATCACAAAATTGCATAAACATAAATAAAATAGAGATCACCAATTTTGTAATTATAATGAGTAAAATTCAATTGCAAACTTTAAGGTTGATCTTTATAGCAAAAACGAAGTCTTCTCAACGATCTAAGAAATTCTAAGAAAAACTCTTCTAAAATAAAACCTTATTGCTTTTAAGAGACTCTAACTTTAAAGAAGATGAAAAAAGTCCCTAAACTATCAAACACATGTCTATTTATAGAGAAAACTAGGGTTGTCTTTCAAATGGTTCTTTCAAATGAAGGTTAACCATGAAGGCTAGCAATGTAGTATTCAAGGCCAGTGACGTAGAACTCTAAAGCCACTGATGTAACTGTAGGCTAGCCCAAGGTTGGCTGCCTTCAATTCCAACATGTAATGGCTCTATTTGGGCTTCATTCATTTACGTAAAACTCCTCTAAATTGATCGTATTTCCACTTTGAATCCTCTAATACCTGAAATTTCCAAATGAAAATACTTAAGTACCAATTCTTAATGATTTCTATAAAATCAATAATAATTCTATCTAATTCGCATATTAAAACATAAATAAAATATGCCTTCATCAATGCTCCAAGATCTCTTACTATGTACCTAGTGATGGGCTGCTACCTCTTCCTTACTTTTCTGACAATTGTATTGTATTATTTTTTTCCTTTGTCATATTTGTCCCTTTTCATACATACTAGGAATCTTTTTTTACATTGTCTTTTATGTAATTTTCCATTACTATATTATTGCCCTAGAGGGCTTACTATAAATAGTCCTTTTAACTGTAGTAGAAATCATCTTATACCTTTACAAATACTGAATATACTTGCTCTTGTGAGATATCCTTATTTGAGTACATTTTTTCTTATACTCTTATCTAATCTTGCCGAGTAGCTTAAGATTTGTGGTTAGCAGACCTTAATATTTAGCTTATGAGCCATATTAGGAAAAGTACTAAGCCATATTGTATTCGTTGGTGTGTCATATTCTCCGAGTAGCTTTAAGGAAGCTACTGAGTTTGTTGACTTGTCCATTTCCTTTTCTTCATTACTTTGAAGGACCCATTGTTACTGCTCCCTATGGTAAGCCCTAATCATTATTGAACTTCTAGGCACATCAGGTCATGAGACTTATAAATGTGCTTGGCACATTAGTAAGTCCAAATGGCATAACTAACCATTCATAGAGGCCATGCCGTGTCTTAAATGTAGTCTTCTATTTATCATCGGGTCTTATGTGAATTCGATGGCAGCCATTTTGCATATCAATCTTTGAAAACACTTCGACACTATGAAGTTCCTCTAACATGTCATTGAGCATCCATATTAGATATCTATACTTTACAAGAATGTGGTTAATAGCTCAACTATTGATACACATGTGTCATGAATCATCTTTCTTTAGATGAGCAAGGTAAGTACGACACAAGGGCTCATGCTCTTCTTCATGTATCCCCTCTCTATGAGCTCATCCACTTGCTTCTTTAGCTTAATACCCTATTTAAGGTTCATTTTATAGGCAAGGTGCATTAGGCTGTAAATCAATGAAATGCTTTATACCTCGGACTGAAGGTAGTCCTTTAGATAGCTCTTTAGGAAATAAGTTGGAGAACTCATCTATTAACATTCAAACCTCTTCCAATACATCAACCAGGTCTCTTAACTCTAACAACCTTCAGATTGGTAAGAACATAGGCTCATTGGTCCTCTCAATAGCTCGGAGCCATCTTTGACTCATTATTAAAGCCTTCTTCTTGCTAACTCAAGTAAGGTAATTATGAGTTTCATTTACTTTTCTAGGTGTCATGGGCTGCAACACTATCTTCTTACCATCCTTTGTAAAGGCATACGTGTTCTTATAACCATTGTATACAACATGTCGATCAAGCAACCTAGGTTTTCTCAAAAGTAAGTGCAAAGCTACCATGGGGGACAACATTACATATCACCCCATCCCTATCAACATTCCCAACAGAGAATGGCATAGTTACCTGTTCAATCATGTGTAAAGCTCCTTTGTTGTGAAACCAATGGAACTGGTATGGTTGAGGATGATTATAGGTTGATAGCCCTAATTTATGTACAAGGGAGTGAGGAACAACATTCATGCAACTTCTACAATCCACTATGATTGTGTACGATTGTGCCTTAATGGTACACTTAGTATGAAATAGATTCTCTCTAATCCTC
Organism: Lumnitzera racemosa; assembly: GCA_024138005.1. Classification (NCBI taxonomy): domain Eukaryota; kingdom Viridiplantae; phylum Streptophyta; class Magnoliopsida; order Myrtales; family Combretaceae; genus Lumnitzera; species Lumnitzera racemosa. The sequence goes on along the minus strand of JAMXBC010000008.1, from coordinate 43,860,819 downwards.
CAAAGAGTTTAGCATTGAGTTCAATATTCACCTTAGTACTAAGGTCATGACTTCTCCTTTATCTGGATAGATACAGGTTCCTTCATCGTCCTCAACTTCAGCCTTTCTAGCATCTCTTTCTTCCTTCTCCAGTTCACTCTCATCTATATTGTCTACTTCTTCACCTTGAAGGACTATAACATACTGGTTAAGACACTTAGCAGCCATGTATCCATAACCTAGGCACACTTTACCTTACTTGTCTTACAACTCAAGGATTGTACCTTCTTATACACCTTCTCAATAAGTTTGGTAATAAGTCAAGTCTTGACTTCACCTCTTCCATTAGCAAGTCGATTACCCACATCATTTGCTTAAGTTAGCCTTCTTGACTCCAGCTGATTAGCTTGATGTAAGAAAACAATTGGATAAGCCTTAGATTAGTTTGAATAAAGGCATTTCTTCTCTGTTTCTCTACCCTTTGAGCAATCTTTATGGCCTCCTCCAATGTGAAAAATATTTGCACTTCTACAATATTACAAATCTCACACCTAAGTCTGGAGATGAATCTCGATACAATGCAAGCCTTGGGTTCATCCACATTAGTTTGAATCATCAACATCTGGAACTCCTTGATGTAGTCATTTACAATTTGGTTTCCTTGATGAAGCTCTTGCAATTTAGCAAATGTATACTACAAGTGTGACTCGGGTATAAACCTTCCTCCTAGCAATCTTTTCATATCCTCCTAAGTTCTACACGTTGACATCCGCTTGTACTTAAGTAGCATTCAAATTCTTCCATCACGTGGTAGCATATCTAGTGAATTCAAGCACTACAAGTCTAACTTTTACTCCTTCGGTATATCCATTGTGTTTAAACATTTTCTTGACCTTTTCCTCCTACTTCAAGTATTTATTGGCATCTCCGCTGCTTGTAAAGATCGAAATCTAAACCTTAACATTGCCAAGTCCTCGGGGAGCTTGGCATCCTCGCTCTTCCACTCATAGTACTCCTTTTCCTCGTCATTGAGTTCTTATTCAATTTCCTCAATCTCCTCCATCTCCAAGTATCATCAAGCTGTTTGTTTTCTACTCTTCTAGCTTAGTAAGGGTGAGCTAGGTGATTAGCTTAGCCAACATAGCCATATCCTTACCCTGATTTAGTTTCAGCTTGCTACCTATATGGCTCATCCCTATGTTGTTGCCGGTTGTCAGGCATGGCAGTAACCAAACTCTCCACTAAGTCAATGAGCCTATTTAGCTTGTCATCAACATATAGTGGGGTATAGCTCCCTTACTGCCCATGACTAGCATAAACGTCGCTTTCATTGCCTCTAATAGTTTCTCGATCACTAAAATAAGACATCTTCACTAGTAAAAGCTACTTCTCCAAATGATACAGCTTCAAGGGTTATACAAATCCTGCTTTCAACCCCTACTTTGTACACAATGTAATATCACATACTCTTATTACTACTCATTATCACTTGAAACCACCACCAACACTTCTCACCTCAGGTGCTACAATATGCTCTATTTTCACAGTCGAAAATAGAGGGGGTGCAAAATAGTACTAGTAGATTCACTAACTTGTGTTACCCTACACTCTTCAACTCACTACCTTCTTCTTAAAAAGTCACAAATTCAAAACCCACTACAACTTTAATATACCCATAAATGCACTACTACAATTATGGAAGAATACAACAGCTACTAACAGCAATACGAACAAGAAACTTCATTATAACTTCATGCATTCCTTCATAGGAACCACGCTTCAATACTAGCAAAGCTAGTGCATCTTGAGGGTTAGGACATACAAAGAAACACTACAGCAAATTGTAAACCAAATGAAAGCAAAAGGGCTAGCAAACCCAAATGGGTATTATGCACTAACCAATCCCAACCTAATCTCCACTTGATATGACGTATAAGTATGGATTAGCGTCATTCGTTACTATTCCTTGCTAAAAGGAATAGATAAGAGAGGGTTAGAGAAGACATACTATAGTTCTTCCTAAGGGAAATATTCTATATTCACTAATGTAAGATGATTATCTATGTTTACAATAAGAGGGGTTTATAAACCATCCTCTTTAAGGTTACATGACTAAGGAAAAGACAAAAGGATAATGTGTAAATAGGATTCCTAGTACGTAAAAAAAAAAAGGGTAAAAATGCCAAAATATAGTACAATGTATGAAAAAGAGAATCATTATAGAATGTTGTATGAAGGGCATGTGTCAACCTTTAATTAGCGAACCCTAATAAAGATAGAAGGAAGTGTGCTTGGTAACTCCTAAAGAAATGTAGTATTCAGTAGTGGAAATAACTTGATGTCTAAGTAGACTAGCTTAGTGGAGTTAGGGAAGAGAATTAGATATGTTAGAGTTGGGTAAGAGAACTAGATATGTTAGCCAACTTGATGTGGATCAAGTTGATAGTTAGGTACTAAGCTTGGAATTGTAATAGACCTAAGTTGAGAAGGAAAATTGGTCGGCTTAAGAAGAGCTCGGTGCTCATTAGCTTGGGATTCATCCTAGGAATGATTAGGGTGAGTATTCAACACTTAGAGTTGTCGAAGTATAGTAGGCCTTGGTTATGGATGGACTCCTCATCTTTGAAAGGCTCTTGAGCTTGTATCTATCACATAAGCCCTTGTAATCCCCTAACTTGGCTCTTGATAATGAATTCAAGAAGTTGATCCTTATCACTTTTCTTTAGTTTCATCCAAAGATTCTTTAAGGTTTATAATAACACTAATAGTTGATTTTAATCTTAAAGTATATTAGATGGATGTTAAAACAATGTTTTCTCAATGGAGAAAGTGATGAGATGATTTATATGCTGCAACTAGAGAATTTTATTATACAAGATCCAAAGCAAATAATATGTAAGTTAAATAAATCCATCTATGGTCTTAAACAGGCATCTCACTAATAGTATCACAAATTTCATCAAGTCATTATCACATCAGTTTTTGAGATAAATGTTGTTGATGATTATGTATACCATAAGGTTAGTGAGAGCAAGTTTATTTTCTTCGTTTTATAAGTGGATGACATATTGTTTGCCACTAATGACATGGTTTTATTACATGAAACCGAGAGATTTCTATCAAAGAATTTTAAAATGAAAGATCTCGATGAAGCCTCTTTCATATTAGGAATCTACATACATCAGGATTGTTCTTGATGTAAGCTTAGATTGTTGTAAAAGAGCTACATTGAAAAGGTATTTAAAATGTTTGGTGTGTGGAACTACAAACAAGTGATACCTTTGTAGTTAAAGGAGATCATTTTAGTCTTGACTAATGCCCCGAGAATGACTTCAAAGTAAAGAAATAGAAAAGGTCTTTTGTGCTTTAGTAATAGGAAGTCTAATGTATGCTTAGGTATATATGCGACCAAATGTCGCATACATAGTTGGCATATTAGGAAGATATTTGAGTAATCAAGGGATGGATCATTAGAAAGCAGATAAGTGATTCATGTAATATTTATAAAGAGTAAATGATTACATGCTGACATATAAGAAATCAAATTAGTTGGAGATCATTAGTTATTTTGTTTCTAATTTTGTTGGATACCAATATAGTTGGACATCAACTTCAAGTTATATCTATCTACTCATTGAAGGAGCAATATCTAGGAAAAGTGCTAAGTGAATACTCATAACTTTTTCCACTATGGCAACAAAGTTTATTGTGTATTATGAGGCATTTAATTATAGAATATGGTGGTAGAATTTTGTCACTAAGCTATGTGATGTGGATAGTGTTCATTAAGGATATATTGTGACAATAAGTTAGTAGTACTATATTCCAACAATAATAGGAGTTGAACAAAGTCAAAGTACATAGATGTCAAGTTTCCTGTTGTGAAAGAAAGAGCTTCGAGTAGACTAATGTCTATAAAGCACATGAGACAAACTCTATAGTTGTAGATTTGCTTACTAAGGGATCAAGACCTAAGGTCTTTCAGGAGCATGTTGCTTAGATGGGTGTCATATACATTTAAGATATTTAGTTTCAATAAGAGTTTGTATCGCTTATCTAGTGCTTAATCAATTAGATATAGTTTATGGTGCAGTTATAATTAAAGATATTTTCAATTTTGAGGTTATTTTCATTTATAGGGTGTTATAGCTAAAATTTATATTTCTAAACTCTTAAAGTAGGATGAGTTGAAAATAGGCATGTTAGATCACATTACATATAATTTCCATGCTACACAATTATACTTGATTCTTGTCATTCAGTTACATTAACCTATGTGATAATTGAAGGGTAATTTATGTCATGTATAGCTAAACTCGCTTTGGTCCTATATTGATATGATTGATGGATTGGATAGTTTGGTGATGAATTTGGTAATGATAGCAAAATCTTTGAGTATTCATAAGGTTATACATAATTATAAGGTCACATTTATAGCCTAAGTAGGAGATTATTGGTTTTATTTTAATAATAAACCATATAGGCTTATATATGTTATTAAATAATAATTGTGCAATAAGGCTATTACGCAATTAGCTTTATGGATTCAAGTACGTTTCTGTACTTTCTAGTTTGTTTTGGTGCCCTAACTTTTGCATATGTACTTTTCTTGGCATATTTAGTTTATGGAAATAAAATTTCTTAATTCCTACAATGTCACCTTATACATTTTCTTTTGCTACTAGTTCTTCTAGTTTAACCATTATAAATCTAATAAATGTTTGTCAACTATATACGAACAAAGTCTTTTTATGCCTCTTACAAGTCTCACAACTCACAATTGTAAGAAGAAACTTTTTACTTTAGTGTCTTTTGGAGCTTCACTTTACCTAATTTAACCTTAATAAGTTGCTTCTCATTGTAACAACGATACAAATATTATTTTCACTTATAACTCATGTATAGAAATATCTTTGAAAAGAAACAAAAAACATTAGTCAATTCGTACATAAATGTTGCTGCAAAGTGACTCAACCAACTGCAAGCTTGGCTAGAATGAATAAATGGATCTAAATATCAAATTTTTTGACTTAGTGCTTGAGAAATGTTTAAATATATCTTAAATTGTATTAAGTTGTACAAATTTAAGTAATGTAATACTCTAGGGTTTTGAGGCCCAAATTTAGGACGTTAGGTAACTTTATTTGTTTTAGTTCAAATTTTATGTTAAGGTCAGAAAAGTTAGAAGAAGTAACTCGGTAAAGTTAATTTTTCTAAATAAAGTATATAAAAGATTTAATTTGATAAAAACGCAAGTTTATAAGTAAAGCCGATATTCATCGAAAATTTGAAATTTGAGTTTTGGGATATGACGAGATCTCAAAGATAAGTTATTTAACTTATATGAATAATAAAATGAATTGGAATTGTATATAATATAGATGTATTTATGTAGAATATATATAATGTATATTTAATATGTACATACAGTAATATGAAACTACAAAATATAGGTAAATTGTTACTTGATGAGTCATCAACTCATCTATTTCAAGCATGATAACACGGGAATAGGCTGAAAAGTATAATTCATCACTAAATTGATGAGAAATTTCCACTTAGCAAAGTTGGATAGTAAGATAATTAGGAAATTGACATGTGTCATGATGATTAAGCAACTCCACCACTTGGAAATCCTTACAAAGAGTAAGACAATGCCAAGATACAAGATTTGGTAACTTAAAAACCAGAAAAAATAAATTATAGGATTTAATTTTGAACTAAATAAAAAATAGGACAAAAGCAAGGGCAGACCTAGTTGGGATCGGTTTAGGGGGTTGTTGGAGTTTTGTTGTGGTGGCCATTTGAAGTTTGGAGGTTAGTAGCCAGAAGAGCTCTTCTAAAAGGAGCTTGTTACCGAAGGTTGGCGGTTTAAGTCACTCTATTTTCCTTAAATCTTAATAATTAATTACAAAAATTTATTTTGAGATTATTTTAGGGGATTAATGTAATAATTTTATTTTGATGAAATCATGGGTGGAAATATGATGTTCTTAAGAAAGTTCTCTATTCAAGTGAAAAATTGAAGCAATTTTTACAAATATTAATTGTTGTTATTTCAAGCTAAATTTTTGTATGTAATATACTTAATATATGTATTAAACTATGGTAATAAGAATTTTTGAAATATATAAGTTTACTATTTATTATATTTACTTTTAATAAATTGGTCATTTTATTAATTTGTTGAAGTAATTAGTTTTTGAATAAATTAATTGGTGAGACCAACATGTTTTGATTTTTAAGAGTTTATAAAGATATAGGGAACACTTGGTTTTTATCTTATGCTTAAATTTTCTTATTTTCCTAATTTTCTGTAATTTCAAGCTAAAAATGCTATTTTATAAATGTAAGTGATAAGCTACTTTAGTATTATTGATGGTTAGTATTAAAATTATATATTTTTATGAGTTTATAGTATTTTTATTGGGATTGATTAGACTTGTATACTATTTAATATGCAATTTTCTAGTATAAACTTATATATTAGCCTAAATTGAAAAATGGTAATTAGTATTATTAAGATATTTACTAAGTTAATGAAGTATCATCATTTTTAATACATATTATATACTGGTCAAGTTTGGGAAATGTAATTTTTAGGTTTTTTTAGTTTATAATTAAAGCTTATTCGAATCAATTACAAAGTTACGATAATATGATCGAGTCAGTAGTGAAGAAGGGTATTTTCAACCTTATTGTCATATTGATTAGTTTTACTTCTTAAGATATTTGAATAATACTCGAAATAACAATCTTGATGATAGAAAGATTACTAAAATTGGATAAGAAATGAAAAAGATATGATCATTTAAAGTTCAAAAGCATAATATTGGAAGGGTAAACAAAAGCTAGCTTAGAGGGCTTTAGTTCCAATTAGTAGTTAACTTAGGGACTATTTGTATTTTTCCTAAGTACAATAAGTGATGAAGGACCACATTGTGAAGCATAGGATTTGCGCTACTATCAAGCCTTGGTAAGTAGATATATTTTTTTTTTTAAACAAGTAAACTTATGATGACTTGACTTAGAGCCAATTGTGTAGCAAACTACAATTATATGATTGATTGATTATGTATGTGATTTTATTGGATGTATATCATTTGAGTGAAATGTTTTCTTCCTATATGAATGATTTGTTGAGGTGTTTAATTGCTTGGGGAACTTGGGAAATAAGAAATCCTTCTGAGTGTTCACCTAAGTAAACCTTATGTGAAGGGTTGAACTATAAATCTAGGACACAAAGTCGGAACTAAGCTAATTGAGTTGTTCCTAATATGGAACTTGAGATTCATGCCTAATACTGGATTATTATATTGCTTGACACATTCATGGTATGGCATGAAAGGACCTATTAGTTAACATTTTCTAAAAATATTGCTAAGTTGAGTTTTAAGCATATAGAGATACATTACTCAATCAGTTTTAGCCACTTCACATGGCTTCAATTAAGTTGAGTCTGGTGGCTCCTTATAGCCCTTTGTTCCTAGACATTGTATCTAAATATCCAAGAGTGTCAACTAATTGGATGAGATCCAAGCTGGGTTAGGATATCGATACCGATGCATGTAACGTGCATAAGCATATAATATATTCTCTACATAGACCTCTTATCTTGATAGTTCTTGATATGACATCGAATGCCTTATGGTAAGGATGCTTTCAAATGTTTGTTATACTAGTGTTATATTTTGTTTTATCTACTTTCACTTAGCTTACAGAGAATTGCATGAATAGTTGTGTATTCTTAAGTTAAGAAGAAATCTGATTGGGCATCACCAACAGTGGGAGAAAGACTTTTGAGAGCGCATAGATGGAGTCAACCACTTTTGAAAAGAACCTTACTATATTTTGACTGTAGTCTCAAGAAGGATTTGTACATACATTATGGGAAAAAAAAAAACTACTGTCTTTCAAGTTTAGCTATATTTGAGTTTATACACTTTTTTTTTTTTTGTAATCAAGCATTAAGCTAAACTCTATTGTAGTACTCTTTTGTTATAAATAGCACATTTTTTGAATGTAAATAGGTTAATGGTTGTCATGTTGTATTTCGAGCAATGCTAGGATGTGATAAGTAAATATGGAGATTCATTGCCTTTATGTCCTAAATTTATATAAGACTTTGTTATGTAGAAGCATTTGGCCATTAAATCAGGATTGTTATATTCCTGGCAATATCCTATTTTTGAACTTTCTTAAGGTCTATGTTATTTCCTACTATATGTATTAGAGTTTAGTTTCTTATTAGTACACATACATATACACATTTATATACTATCATGATTATTAGGTAAAGTAAGTAAGAGAATAGAAAATGTTAGGGACTTATAAGAAGAATTGAGTGTTTTGAGATTGTAAAAGCATCATTATAGAATTATTATGCTACAGTAAACCAATTCAATCTCTTGTTTTTAACTCCATTTTAGTAGGGTTGTTCATGTAAATTCTCTCTCTCTCTCTCCTTATTAAATCTTTTATAGTTGTGTTTTTATGATTTATGACAAAGAATCATGGCTTAATGATGCAATACTAATTAAGTGGAAAGACTCACTTTAGAGTATGGTGTTTATTTCTTTAAAATTTTTTGGATTTTTACAATATTTTTTTTTTCGCTTTTCTTTTATGAGTATGGTCTTTTGCGTAATATTTTTTTTCTAGTTTAACTTTTATTTATCTACAATAAGAATGCTTCATTGTCATGTGTGTATGTGTATATAAAAATATTAGATAAAGAAATCTTGGAAAAGGTCATAATTGGAATACCCTTGTTAATTAAAAGCCAATAGTGAAATATATTAGTATGATCCACAATTAGAGACTACATTAATAATTTCCTTGAAGCAAATATTCAAAAATTTTGAATACATCTAACTAAAAGAACTATTTAGCTAGAGTGTATATATATCAAGGTAAAAGTATTAAGTAAGACCTTGATGTTGTAAGTTTATGCTAGGTCACTCTATCAATTATTTATATATTGCTGAATGTCTAATTAAGTTAAAGACTTAAATCGTTAAATAAAAGTGATCATTTGATTGATAGATGTACATGGCTTATAACTCATCTCTATAGAAATTTGGTATAAGCCTAGCATGTAAAAACCTATTTACCTTATTTCACCTATTATGATAGGCCATGATGAAATAAAATACTAAAGGCTATATATAGGGTTAAGATCTTTGATCTATTGTGCCACTAAGGTTTTCTTCTACCTTTCCCTACATTCCACTAGTGAGAAAAAAAAAAAAAAAGATAATGCTATAGACTAGAAGATTAAGCTTTTGAATAACAGTTTTCTTATAGATTCATGTATACTTTCACATACATTGTATACTTTCACATACATTGTAATTATATTCATTGTGGTCTAATTTTGCATATTGACATACGGAAATTTAAAACTTGTATTTTCAACACTTGTTTGATTAATTTAAGGTATACGATTCCAAATAATCTAAATTCTTGTGATTTTTAATGAAAGCTTAATAGTTGCATAATGTAAATTAATCAAGAAGCATAACTTTATAGCTTCCATTCTTAGAATCCTGGTACATAGTAAAAGAGATAGAATTTGACCTTAAGGAAATGAGAGCTATAACGGTACGGTATGAAGCAATAAAGTAAATATGAGGGAAGATAATAATTTGTATTCAATAATGCTACTTATACAACTATTCAATCAGGTATTTAAAGCCTAAAATCCTAGAATTATTAAGGAAATAGTGTAATTTTAGAATAGAGAAAATGCAAAATAAACTAAATCAAGATAAACTTTCCTTTATAAGCAAAAAGTCTTTAGAACCAATATACTTTGAAAACACACAAATTTGAACTTAAAAATGGAACCAGACGTTGTTGTGGTTTATACTAAGCAATAGTATACTTAAGTTAGTGTTTGTTGATATACTATGAGTTCCATAACTTCACACGTGCAAAATGTTATGAGTCTTCAAAGCTAACCTATTTACAAACTCAAAATCAACTACTCTTTTGCTTTTGGTTTGCTTTTGACTACTTTCAATTGGTATTTGACCGTTTCTCAATGATTCTAGACAACTTATGATTTTTTCTGATTCTACTTTTGATCCTTGTCCCTTTGCTTCCATAAATCTAAGTGCTCTATAAATGTAAGCCTACTTCATCTACATTATATATGGTCATACTTTTATCATCATAACTTACATTCTTATCAACAATTATTGAAAACAATAGACACATGGGTATTCTTTCAAATCCTATTCCATTGAATTAATCAAATGAAGAAATGAAAACTTTATCATGATAAACATATATACAATAAATTAGGGAAAAATTATTTTATATCTCATTTGACTTGATAACTGATCTCATAATGAACATGATCAAATGAAATTTACCATAGTTCATACCAATGGTTTCAAAATGAGTAAGAAAAACTACCACGTTATTATAGTGCCTCATAGATATCCATAAAAAAGGGAAAAGGAAAAAAAACATGTAAAAAAAAAATTCATGGGAAAATATTCCTAAGAATACAGTAGACAAAATTGCCTCTTCAAGAGGTTGTTTCTAAGACACAGAAATTGTCTCTTCAAGAGGTGATTTCTATAGGGATATATATTCCCCAACCCACATCGCCATCATTTTGCACTTCCTCTTCCCTTTTTATCATTTCCTCTCTCTAAAGCATGCCAATACTTCCTTAACTAAATCCATCATTTTGATCCATTTCTTTTAGCTAATCAGTCGTAGATTTGGAGTAGTAGCATGGTGTAGATCCCAGTTGTGGCAAGATTTTTCAAAACAGGGAGACAATTCGCTTGATCTCATCACTTTCTCTCCCCAAACATCTAAATTGAAAGCGTATCGTTTTTTCTTGTTTTGATTTATTCTAAGCACATCTTATTTGAAGAATTAGTGTTCTTTCATGATACATTATGGTACATTGTTGTATACTAGCATTTTTTATACATGATGAATCATTCGTCTTTTCTCTAACATATACATGTATTGAATATTGTTCTATACTCGATTGTCTGTAAGCTTTATATATATATACACATATATATATATTGGTATAAATTTAAGTTCATTAGTATATTTTATAGATACATGTATATATATTTTTTATAATGTTATGTTCATTAGATAGTATATTTTATATGTACGTGTATATAGTTTTTCTTTGTGTAAATTTGGCTTCATTATTATATTTTATGTACACATGTGTATTAGGTGATATGTGTACAAATAATTATTATCGAGGGATGTAGACGAAGTGGTGTTAGTTCTTTATTTTTTTCAGTTGGAGTAATCTAGTGTTGTTAAGAGATTATAATAGTGAAATCAATTTAGGTGCTGTGTTTGTGAAATCTAGTAGAGTGTGTCTATTAATATAAGATAGTATTTTTATTTTCAAACACTGAAGTTTATGAAGTTGATGTAGCAAGCGAATGTAAAATGGATAATCTGAGGTTGATTTGTTATGTCAATAGAAATATTATGGAAAGAGAGCATAGGGTGCAGTATGATAGGCGCACGAGAATAGTAGTTGGAGTTCCATTTGAAGCTACATATAACCAGTTGGTTGGATTGATATGTAATCGGCTTTAAGTTAACATGACAACCTACCAGATTAAGTTAATTCGTGGATAACTCTTTGTAAGTGAGACTAGGGACATGTTTTGTATCATCCTTATTAGCAATGATTATGATGTCCAAAAACTAATGGCTTCCTCAATAAGACATGGTAGAATCAACGATTCAGCAAAGTTGTATATTGAAATTCATAAAGTGAACCCACCACCGATAACCCTACCTCCCCCCACCCCCATAGTTGAGTATGATGTCGAAGGGCATGGCAATAATGTTAGAGTGCAAGTTGAAACTTAAGTGTTCGAATCTCGACTAGTCCCACTGAGTCATGTGCTAAGCAGTAATCGCATGTCTCGCAAACCTAATGTATTAATCACCAACAAGTCTAATAGAGATATTGATGTGGAGAATGAACTGGCTTGCAAAGACATTGATGAAGATTCCAATGATATAGATTGTAATGCTGACGTTAGTCCAATAGAATGTTGGTTACTAGAAGTGGAAGAAGCATAGGGGTCACGTGGACAAAACGATTGGATGCATGGGTTAGCTACAATCTTGGACGCAGTTGAAATGTCAAAACTCGTGACTTTTTACACAACAAGTGTTGGGGATGAATTGATGTCGTTTGAGGAGAGTATAAATGATGGCAAATGAAGCTTCAGCAATGAATTGAAGGTGGGAATCCAGTTCAAAAAAAAAAAAATCTACAAATAGTTGTAAGGATGCATCATGTTATGAACCACCATGACTTTGTTGTAAAGGAGTCCGAACTTACATTATGGTCTATCAAATGCATTGATTGGGGAAAGGGAAGTAAGTGGAGACTTAGAGCTTGTAAAAAGCAGCATATTAGATGCTTTGTAGTAACCAAGTTTGTGGGTCCACACATGTACCTCAATCTTACTATAAGCTAGGACCACCTGAAATTGGACCATATCTTACTTTCTAATAAAGGATGTATAAGAGTCATCAATCATTAAGGTAAAATACTTATAGGCAACCATTTGCAAACACTATGGGTATATTGTGCACAAAAAGAGAATTAAGGAAGCAAAGTCTAAAGCGATTGAACATGTTTATAGAAAGTAGGAGGAATCATATGCGGTGTTCCCACATCTACTAAATGCCATCCAAGAGGCTAATCTCGGTAATATGGTCGGATGGAAATGGCGAGACAGTGATAATGTCGGGCATGTGTTCTTCAATAAAGCCTTCTAGGCATTTGGACCGTATATTGAGGCTTTCATACATTGCAAGCTTATCATTACTATCAATGAATCATTCCTTTATGGGAAGTACAAACATAAACTATTGATTGCAACCAGAGTTGACGGTTAGAATCACATTATCCCTCTAGGTTTTGCCCTAGTTGATGAGGAATGCCAAGGTAACTAGAGTTGGTTCTTGAAGTATGTGCTCATGCATGTTATAACAGATCGCACTGACATGTATTTGATTTCAAACTGTCAAGTTAGGATCCAATCTACAGTTGAGGGAGAGAATGTAGTATGGCCAAGTAGTTGGCCGTAGTGTATTCAACACGTCACCAGTAACTTCAACAATCGGGCTAAGAATAAAGATTGCAAAGAGCTAATAAAGAAGGGTGCTTACCAGTTATAATGTCAAAAGTTTCATGCCTACTATGATGAGGCCAAGACAATGAGCCTTTATACTAGAGTTTACTTTAGAGAACTACATCTTAAGACGTAGACACTTGTGTACAACAAAAGAGCTCGATTTGGTCATGGGACGACCAACATTGTGGAAATTTACAACAGTATTTTGCAAGATTCTGGGAACTTGCTCATTGCTATACTATTGAAGAAAACTTTCTACAATTGTACTGATTATTTCAAGAAATGGATGATCGAGTTAGTGGAGCTAATGGGCATTGGCAAAATACTTACTAAATATGCGGAAAGAAAGTTTGACGGGTGGCACAAAGTGGCCAATGATCATCACGTATGATTTTTTACTACAATAAGCAGATACTCGGGGTCATTACTGCACTATGACCTACATTACACAGGCCAAAGGGAGAGAATAGCCACACTGTCGCACTTAGGACTCGGTGGTGTACCTACAATAAGTGGCAAACATATAAGATTCCATACTCCCACACTATAGCTATTATAGGTAATATAAGTATGGACTATGTTGCATATATTGGGCATTGGTACACATTATAGAATCAACTATGTATATACATGCGTTCCTTCATGTCATGTGTTGACAAGGTTAATTAGTCTTATCTTAACATTCTTGTATGGCATCCAGTTCAAACTTTAGATAAGGTTAGGAATCTAAGGAGGCCATAAGAGAAACTATTCCAGAATGAGATGGACATTCAGGAGGGGTTGTTGACTCATGCGTATAGACTATGTGATGGGGATGGACATAATAGAAGAAGATGTCCATAGTGAGGGAGACAATCAACTTCGAGTAGATCCACTTATACATGCCTTACTTAAAGTAAAATGCCACGTTAATGTTGATTGATGTTATATATTGTAATATATTAAGAAATTTTCGTTTTGCTTACATTTTGCTTTTCATTGATGAATGTGATAGTAAGCTTACTATTTATTTATTTATTTTTTTTGGACTTGTAGGGGCAAATAGATCCAAACCGGCCAATAAGTCCAGGACCAGCCGATAGGTCTGAGCTGTGGGCTAGTCAACTAAGCAATAGCAAATTGAAAACATACTGTTCATATGATCATTTTGTGTAATGTCTCTACGATTAACACTTCTTCCTTCAACATAAGAGAACTACTAGCTTAGGTACCATAAATGTGAGGCGATATTGAGGCATCAAGATGGTGAGGAGATCCCCACATGATCCCATATCTGGAGCAGTTGGGTTTCATTGGTGCGCAACGGTTTCCCTTCATGCAACTAGATTGTCACTTGATTACCGCCTTGATTGAGCAATGGAGGGAGGAGACACATAAATTTCACTTACACATCAGTAAGATGACGGTGACCTTACATGATATATCTCTGCTCATTGCTGTCCCTATTGATAGCAATGTAGTTACAAACGTGATGGTGTCTACAAGGTGAGGTGAGTTATGTCATCGCCTACTAGGAATTCACCTACCAGAGAGTTTCATAAAGTGTGCATGATTGAAATTGTCCTGATTGAAAGAAAATTTTACTGATTTTCCTTTTAATGCAAACAACGTTATAGTGTAATGCTATACGAGGGCACATATCATGCAGTTGATCGAAGGTATGCTGTTTTTAAATAAGTGGTGCATCTCGTGTTCCTCTCTTTCCTATCAAACCTTACCACAATGTGTGGTCATACCACTAGTTGTGTCTCACTTGTAGGATAGAGGCTAGAGAGATTAGTAGTCCATTGGTGATTTTTCAGGTGTGGGCATAGGAACATTTCCTACACATCATCCCTTTACAATACCAGATTACACTAATGGTCGACAATTGACCACTTATGAGCTTATGAGGGGCGGAGTTCGATGTCACAGAGCTACCTACGCATGTAGTTGGCTAGTATAGAGATACATTCAATAGACAGCATTTGGAGCAGGTATGTATTTAACAAAATTAGTTACTTGTTGATGCTCGAAGTCTTACCTTTTTTTAATTTCATCATTGATGCTTACTTTAGGTTGTTTGGATTCCTTACACATATAAGGATGTGGCCAGACTCCCCACATATTATTGGGATGGGAGTGATGTGTGGCTAGCCTAAGTCTCGTTGATATGCTTCTACATTGTTCGGATGTACTATCCTGACCATATGACTCACTAGTTTGGTGAGATGTATGAGATCCTAATCCACCTTAACATTAGGCGAGAGTTACATGAAATCAACTTAAGGGGCCAAATCGAGATTAACTAGGTGACTATGCATGCAGCTTAGATAGTACAGTAGGAGCAACAACAAAAATGGATTGTCCAAGTCCAACCACCACCTGGTGTACATCTTAATTACGTTCCATGGTACTAGCGAGTTATTCGTAAATACATTGATAGGTTAAGGGCTTGTTAGAT
Organism: Lumnitzera racemosa; assembly: GCA_024138005.1. Lineage (NCBI taxonomy): Eukaryota > Viridiplantae > Streptophyta > Magnoliopsida > Myrtales > Combretaceae > Lumnitzera > Lumnitzera racemosa. Next base: position 43,845,240 of record JAMXBC010000008.1, on the reverse strand, counting down.
GTATATATAACGTATAATTTCTATTTCGATTACTCATTTGTTTTTCTAATTATAAGCTAATTAAACTTTTATGTTGGGTTTGTAGGCAGATTTCATACATAGCTTGACACATATGTTATACTAAGACATTATATTTGAGCAATATAGGGTTGATGACCTTATCTAAGAGATTATTGAGGTCTACCTAGGTGACTTATCTACAACTGATCTAAATGTAGATGAAGACTACTCCTTACCAGACGAGCTACAGTAAGAAAGGGACCATCAAGGACATGGTCATCATCAAGGGGGAAGCCAAGGACATAGACAAGCCGACATGCAAATTCAAGATGATATGTCTCCCCTATACTACACGTTGCTAGCATGTCCTAAACTGCTAAGATTTGAGTTTCGCAGACCATTCCATAGGGAAAGCTTTAGTGGTCATACGCGTTGTACCCTTGTTATGGGAGCGACCTCAAGCAATTAAGTCCATACTCTCCCTATACCATTTATGAAGTTGGTTAGAGATCCTCATGATGACATAAGTGAGGAAGTCACACAAATGCACCTTATTTTGGTCCCCATGCATGCAGTATTTTTGGGTGCTTACAGTTAGGATTGAGCACAAATTACCTAGTTAGATGTAAACTAGGTGATTCTACCCCAAGCTGATGCAGGTCCTTAGAATGTTCATCTACTTATGCGATAATGGTACTGACGTCATTGGCTTTAGATATTTTACATTCGAGTTTGTATTTTATCTTTAGTTTCTATACACTATGTAGCTATTTGAAAGTTGAATTACAAATTCCATAACGCTTTCATGTCTTTATAATTACAAAGTATTTATATGTTTAAAAGTACATCTTGAGGAGGCGAATTTAGGTTAAAATTGGTGATTTTGAATTAATCTAAATTTATAGCAGTAATCGATATCGCAATGTCAATTCTTATAAATATAATACAAAAGGTTCTTTATTGATTCAAATGGTGTACCTATAGGATAAAGAAAGAGAAAAAAACCGAACATCTAACTAATATATAACTAGATGGAATTTGATTTGAGCTATACTAACTGATTTAAAAATAATTTTGTATTGAGCCAAGAATTAAGGGGTATATGTAACATAATAGTTAGTTGGGGGTGGGGATTGGGGTTGGGGTTTAGACTATTTGTTTTGAACAAAGAGGGGATTTTGTATTAATCCAATCTAAGAGTTGATTTTGTTTATCGTATTCTTGGGACCAAGAATGGTATTTTTGTAATTCTTTGTTTTTTACTTTTTTTTTATCTTTCCTTTTCCCTATAAAGAAGGGTAAAATTTAAAAAACTTAACATAATTTTTTGTTCCTTTTGTAAATTTACTTACTTATATGGAAGGATTTAGGGGGTAAGGGCCCCAGCCCCACAATGCTTGGATAAAGCTGATTTTTGAAATTTTTTAATAAAGACATATATTATATGCATATTTTAAAGAGCAAATTATGATATAACATTATATGTGGATAAATGGTTAAATGTATATTTTTACAAATAAGAAATCTTAGATTCAAATTTTACAACTATGATTTATTATTTTAAAATGTATTTATTATTTAAATGACATTCTCTTTTTGTTTTTTAGTCCCGATTGTATGGTTTTGCGTCCACTTGTACTTTATCTTTCTACAAATGCATGGCATGTGTTTTTCTTGTAAAAACAATGCTAACCATGGTTGAAAAAATGGCATACAGCACACGTCTCCCAGTATAACCCCAAATCATGCATATCTCACTAAAAAGGTTTAATCAAACAAAACAACCTACAGTAGACATAACATGAATTTATGACAATATTTTGCATAACATTTTTACATACCGAATTTAAATTTACCGGTAAACATCATTTAATGATATAATACATGTTTACTGACATTTAAAAAAAGTTATATAATTACTAATTGTAAAAAAAAAAGTTATCAAAATACCAATATTACATAGTAATAGTACACCAAAAGTAATATCGTATTTTAAAGACACGATATATATATATATATATTAATATTGTATCTTTATAAATATAAATACACTCTAAAGAATGGCTCATTTTAAATATGTGATATATATGTATATATATATAAATATTAATATTGTATTATATGATATAGTATTCGTATTTTGATAATATTTTTTGTATAATTTTTAATTATGTAATTTTTTCTTTAAATTTTGACGTTATTTAACGCTGTCACATGTATTTTGTATTCTGTAATGAAACGGAGCTTAACCACAAGACCAGCCTTTTATAACTGAATGACAGGTTATTCAACCATTTTTCTTCATGAAGCTTTAGTCGGAGCAAACTCTTGAAAAGGAAATGTGGACATGTATTAAAGTAGAGGAACTAATAAGTTAATTGTCGTAAACATATATATATATATATTTATAATAAGAACTTCCAAAACCATCAACATCACTGTTTGATGAACAGAGAATTACAGAACTCATCTAAAAAAATAAAGAAGGCTTATATTATCTCCAACTTCCTAAATATATCTTAAACTATATTAAACAAATAGAAACAATTAAAATAAAACAAATCGACTAACCGAACGAGATGCGCTCAATTTGTTTGCTTGGAGTGAACACTGAGAAGTGGACTAGTCATAGTATTATGATAGGTGAACTGGCTACCACTTTTGAACCTTAATTTGATGGCTATTTTTCTTCATCCACATCATTTGACTTAATTAAATTTCATATTATCTGATGCAGCTAAAGACAAAAATAATGATTCACTTAAATTAATGTTTTTGTTGGGGGGGGTCCGGTTGGGAGGTATGTGTTGTGGTGTCACTCCACTAGCCAATTATAGATGCACTTAAGGTAAAGGATTGAATGATGCGCAGCTTGCCTGACTAATACGACATTGGGCATTATGGCTACTAGGAGTAGGATGACCCACACCTTTGGATCGACGGAGTCTCGTTGGTTTAAATAGCTTTTACGAACTAAAACTAGGGGCATTGATTTGATTGCAAAGAACTCTATGGCGTCCATTCGGTTTGACAGTATTTGAAACAACCAAAAAGCCAGGTTCGCTGGACGCGACCACGTACAACTCGTTTGGAAATAATAATTAAAAAAAAATTTGGGGATATATGCATTTCACTTTTTAGATTATATACTTTCTTTTATACGATGTTTAACATAATAAATCTTTAGAAATAGTTCTAAACCTTTTTCTTTTTTTCAATTCATTTATAACAATATTGTTTGCAACACCTTACATGAACAAAAAAAGTCACGTTAATGGAAAAGGAAAATGAAAAGAAAAAGAACATATAATTTGTAAAGTTAAAATTTATATTCATCCTTTCATTTGAGTCCTTTTTTTTTTTTAGATATACTGTAAAGTCCTAAATTTTTTTAAAATATATAGTATGAGTAAATCTCCGTTTCAAAACTTATTTGTAAAATTTTCACCTCATACGAGTCCTTTTTTACGTGCATAATGAGAAGAATACATGGAATTAAAATAAAATTGAAATCTTCTCTTTATTAATTAAGCGGAGGCTAGTGTTTTAACAAAAGAAAAATTAATTTATTTGCTACTCATATAGGAGCTAGTATTATATTAATGTATTGCTTTGTGTCATTCAGTCGTTTTTGAATAGGATATACGTGATCAAGTCCAATAATAGGAAATTGTGTAATGTATTATTTTGTCAATGATCGTGAGTCATTGACAGCGTAGACTTGCTAATGGTAAATTATATTCACGGGTGCATGAGATAATTGATAACAAGGTTGAAGTCTAACGTTCGACTCATGTTTAAACTAACATTTGGGATTCAATAACCTTTTTTTTTTTTTTTTTTCTTTCCAAAACTTGTTCGGGCCCTTGTAGGGCTTGATTGCTCGCGTCCACTTATAGTTATACACAGCATGGTTTCTTAGCCCAAACAAGTAATAACCAATTGTGGGATTAACTGAAATATCAGCAATACTCATTTATCCAAAATGAATTGGAAGCATACAAGAGAATCTAATGAATTTTTCTTCAAAATCTGCAAATCCACTGGTTTACGGAGCGAGATGTTTTTTGAGTGATTGAGATTTTTCTACCCAACCTCCCCTTGATATACCTTACTCCCACCATGCCTTTACTCTTTTTCTAGTCCTATTTTTGCACCTCATATACCCCAAGTGCAGTACAAAACCATCTATCTTATTTGACATTTGACTGATTAACTTCCCCTCACGTCGATGTCTTCTCCAAGCCAATGTACTCTTCCACCATAATGCAACGTCTCCCATAAACATCAAGGTAGTCAACCTGACTTTAGTCTCCTCATCATAATTATAACACTCTAATATTTCCCTCCACCATATGTTTTAGTCAATGTAAGTATCTATTGACTTGCTACCTTTTAAAAGGTGGAAGTTTCAATTTAATAGTATCTCTTTATGCCTCTGGTGCTCCCTCTCAATGATAGTTCCATATTTTTTGCCATATCTCTCAAAGCCTCTATAATAGTTATTTTGAGTCCATTAGCAACCATTCTCCTATCATTATCACTACCGGCCTATGACACATCTCCACCTAAGCTACTATGACTACTCTCTTTTGACATGTTGAAATAAGGCATATGGAAACTTTTTTAAAAAAAAATTAGGGCCAAATTAGAAATTTATCTCTTTGTGGCAACTAATGATATGTATAGCTATTGTTGACGGTCAAATTTGGTGAATTGGAGATTTGCTTGCTAAACAAATAAAAGGCCTACAAAAAGAAAATAGATTAGGCTGTGGGGGTGTTGGAGCAACTCCTACATTGACACTTTGATATCTAAGTAAGATTTAGAGTTATGAAAATAAGTGTAAGTAAGAGGTAATAGTAAGACAGCAGGGGTTCAAAAGAAGACTCCTTATTAGTAGTCAAGTTCTATTTGTAAATAGTAACTAGTAACTACTCTTGGAAATCGTTGTCTTCATGTTTGTCACATGCCAAAATCCTTCATCTCGTGGACCACTCCCTGATTTCCAAAAATGTGGGCTACTTTTAGACAAGTAGTGGGAAGTTACCTGTGTAATAATCCTCAACTATTTACACTTATATTTGAATTTGAGCTCTTAGTAACTGTATCAAGCTCCTAGCCACTTTCTCAACCTGCCCACAATCGTCCCAAGATCCTTTCCTAATTACTGCCCTCATCCGAGTTTCCTAGCCATCTAAACCATAGAACTTCCTAGACTATTCCAAAGGCATTTAGTATAAAGTCTAATTTCAAGCCTATGGGGTTGGGTAATGACCTTCTTAGGTCACTAGGAGCTCTTCCAGAATTTAAAATCAAAATCCCTATTAACATTTGCCCTTCTAAATTTCCTTGATTATAATCACTAAGAAGAGTGTTCTATTGTTTTTTTGGCTTCAGTATGTTAGTATTTTTTACCTATGTAATGTTAGTTATGCTCCAACCCTTGCTCGATACCAATCTTCTTTATTTTGATATTCTAACTTAGCATCAGTTTTTATGCAGTAGAAGAGTTGTGCTCGCTCATCAACAATTTGTATTATATCTATTGATATTTGCGTTGATGTGGCAATCGTGACATATATTGCAATAGAGTGGATTTGACCATGGCTACTCATCTCTTAAATGGAATGCTATCATACAACTACAACAAAACAACCTTTAAAACATGGAACTGAGCACATGCGGTTATTTAAACCCCTTAATCTTTTCTCTCTCCAATTTTCGCAACAATTATTTTCTCATCTCATTACTTCCTGGTTCTTCCTCTTGTACACTACTATTTCTACCTCTTAAAAGCTCTTCCTTCATCCTTTTTTTCTTTTGGAAGCTTGTCTATTTAAGGTAATTATGTCTCATATAGCATTAGCTAGTTTACACTCCAATAACACCTTAAGCAACCAATATCTAGTTCAAACCTCTTCTATGCACTTTAGAGTGGTTGGAGTTCCTTCTTTACAGCAAGCATAAGGCATGAAGAATATGGCAGACAACTATCCATGGAATCTTTCCAACTATATTGAGTTAGGAAGGACTAAAACAATTAAAGCCTTTAGGATTCGAAAAATCCCCCTCAGTAACTACTCTAATGATGGTGAAGACAAAAATGCCTTGGAGCCCTATATCATGAAATCTCATACAACCTTAGCACAAATGGTGTGAAAAGCACATTTATAGAACACGAGTTCAAAGATATCAACTTTTACTTCCTTTTTGCCTCCCAATATTGGAAGATTGAAAGGACACAAATCTACGAGTGCATTACTTCTTTAGGTGATCAAGAGTTTGCTCTCTTCAAAAAATATTTCGAAGCCAATCCATGTTTTCCCTTTTCCACATTTGAGAAGGCTTTTTTGCTTACCATCATATTTTTTTGAGCATGTTAACCCTTGTTTCCTATAGACTTCTTATAGCTTTTGGATGTATATATGAGGAGTTAGAGGTTAAGGTAACCTCGACCTTGTTTAGGTATTTCTTTACAATTAAATAGGGTAAGGGATGGGGTTGGTTTTACATCTATGCCTAACCTGAGAGGAATATTTTGTTCGAATTGGAATCTTTTATCCATGATTAGAAGAAAAATTAAATAGTCACCAAGTCAGAAAAGGACTTAGGATTTCCCCTTTTTTGGTGCCATTCGATTCGATAAAGCGACATTAAGGAATTCTTGCCTAACGATATAGTTGCTTTTAATAAGATCATAGAAAAGAATGGCTCCCAATATTTCTTATGAGATACCAATGATATTATAAGCAAATATTACAGGGGGCTCTGATTGTTCCTAAAGATAATGTAGGGGCTTTAGAAAGTGTGAACGCTATTCGTGCTAAAGAATACGTAAAGGTACTATGGTTGATTAAGGTATTATCTACGACAATGTGTTATGCTAAGTCGGGCTTGCTATGAAGAGATCTTAACTAATTGCTTTAAAAGATGGATGGTCTTCTATGCCTGTGCTTAACACGGTGTTCATAAGTTGTTCTTTTCCTTTCTTTCTTACTTCCGAGCTAACCTTGCTTTAACTTTAATGTATAGATGCCACTTAAGAATCTTGATTTTAAGTATGGTTGTTAAAATCATAATTTTACTGTTTATTTGAATACATAGAATCGTACAAAACCAGTAAAATCGTAAGTTTGTAGAAACGTACATGAAAATGCATAATTTTAGTAAAAGTCTGCACATAAATAATTTTATATCCACTTTAACTAAGAAAAATATTATAAAATCATAAACTTGTTGAATTATATTTTTGACTCACTATTTTAACAATTATGATTCTAAGGATCTGTTCACTTGATTGAAAGTCGAACAGCTTTCAAAAAAGGATGGTGGTGGAAAGTAAACTACTTTCCCCTAGAAAAAACAACTAGCTGCAAAGTCGTAACGATAATCTCACAAAAGAAGTAAGGTCGTTGAAGTTGAGCCACCAAGGAAGCGGCCTAATATTACATCAAAAGAAGCTCCTATTCAAGAACTTACTAAGAGAAAAGTTAGTTTGGTAGAAGTACAAAAGAAGAACACCGGCTGACTTGAGGGTGGGTCTAATAACCTTACAGCAATCGAACTCCCTGTTATGATCCCGTATATGAATACTTCCCTTAATGAAGGGTCAATATAGGCAATTATGCTCTTAGGAATGGTAGGATTGCCTGAGAGTTGTTGGAAGGGATCAAGCTTCGTAAAGACATTAGCCCTCTCACAAAAAATGTCGAATTCTACCAATTAGGTGGAGTTGATGACCTAGAGCAAATAGCTGTTGCCAAAATATATGATGTAAGATCTCATTATAATAACGTTGATATTTATGACCTACTATTTATATTCATGATCTTGATCCCCTGCTTCAAGCTTCATAACACCTGCTTTTAATTATCAACTCTAAACAAGGAGAAGAGGGGGGGTGATAACTCAACATGCTTAATATCATATATCATGTTGGCTTTGTGGTTACTCATTATCTTTCTTTTTTGGATCACTGAGAAGGCTAAAGAGCAAATGGCTAAGGCAGAAGCCGAATTCATGGAGTGTAGCAAAAAGTAGGGTAAAGAGAAGGAAAAGTTGAAGGAAGAGATTGGCAACTTAAAGAAGCATATCGATAAGAAGATAAGCTATGTAAAGAAATGGAGGTAGCCATAAAGAGCTGAAAAGGAATGTACAACTTGTCACCGATATGCTTGGAGCTCAAAAGGAGGTCAATGGCCTCAGAAGTAAATATACAAATGAGATCCAACAATTGCGCAACCGCTTTGATGAGCAAGATATAGTTATGAGGAGGTTCTTCAAGAAGTTCAAGATAGCGTGGAGTATATGAGCATGCTTGAGGAAAAAATGTTGGATGGCATAAACATGGCGAGAGTTGAAATCTCAATCCACCATCCTTAGTATGACCTTAGTTGCTTAAGCTTTACTATTAAAGGTATTGATTAGGAAGCTTCTAAGCAGAACGACCAACTTGTGAATGAGGAGGCTAGTTAAGTTACTACCTCTCAAGATAGCCAAAATGCTATTGCCCTTAAAGATGACCAAAGTGTCATTGCCTCTGCATCTACATCAAACTCATCTCTAACCCCCCAACAATCCCATAGCAAACAACTAATTTCATTTCTTCTTATCCATTTTTGTAAAACTTTTGAAACTTTGGTCAATATGCTAACCTCTTCATGTACATATATTTTTTTGTGGTTTGACTAATCATGTTGTTATTTTGTTGAATTTATGAGCATTTGCAATCTATTACCAGTGTTGTAAGGACTGAGAAAAACCCTACTGGTTGAATTGGTTTGACAGCGAACCCATAACTTACATGGTTCAATCATCCTCCAAGAACCAGAATGACAATGGCTCAGTACAACATTATCAGACTTGGCAATCAGACCAAAGAACTAATTGACCTAACAAAAGGATTGCACTATTTTATTAAAAGTTTGAAATTGCATTTCCATAATTAGTGCCCTAAAAAATCAAAAACATATACCTATAGTAATACATGGTTCCCACTAAAATGCCATCGATATGTCCTTAGGTTAGGCAAGCCTCTATTTATTGGCAAACACTAAAAGAAAGTGTTCTAATATAAGTAATCTAGGACTAGTTATGACAGGCAATTAACTATATTCCTTTATAAGTTCAGGAGAAATATTAAAATACAACATAAAAGATGTGGGACTGCTCATGTGTGAACATAACAATATTATTTTTCTTGGCCATAACTCTCTACTGGTGGTTAAATAAAATATGAAAGGGCTGGCTCCATTTTTCTTTCCCATTTTTTGGTCTTTTTAATTTCTTAGTGATCCCTTTACGAAGGAGATGAGAAGAGATGGATGTCATTGTAGTATGGGAAATGAAAGAAGAAAAAAAAAAGCATAATTTGTTTATTAATGGTGGTGGAGTCCTCATACGAAATATTGAAATGCCGATTCATACTTATATTTCATTTTGATTCTCTTACTTGCACCAACATAATTTGTTTATGTTACTTTAGGAGGAACATAGGTTTTTGTGATTCCTTTTTCCTATGTATTTATTTATATTACTTTGGTCTCCCATATTAACTTATAAATTTTATAAGTAGTGATGCACATTTCACCTTATTTTATCTTTTAATTATAGTGAATGCTTAAGATTTAATTTATTCAACCTTGTAATTTCGTGTTTCTTAATTTTTAAAATTAAAATATGGTTAGCATAACTGTTAAAGTTGAAAGTTAAAAATATAACTCTATCAGTTTATGATTTTATAATATTTTTCTGACTTAAAATGGATATAAAATTGTTTATAAGCAAACTTTTAATAAAATTATGAATTTTGATATACAAATCTATAAGCTTATGATTTTATAGATTCTATACAATTGTACGCATTCAAATGAATATTAGAATTGCAATTTTGATGACCATGATGGCTAATGTTATTAATATTTTATTGACCTCAATTAGATCCATAGTTAAACCTGATTCGACCTGCAGTTGAACCCGCTTGAACCCCTTGACCCTTGACTATGTATCGATCAATCTTTTGGACCAGGTTTGACAACATTGTTTATTAGTAAAGCCTTCTATGTTTGGGTTATATTATTCTAATCCTTTTTTATAGTAGTGACTTATGGCTTTAAGGTAAGCAACTTGTTGTCCATGCTTATTGTAGGACTAAGCGTATATGATTTTTAATCTCTTTACGATCTGCACTTTGAGATGTCTCATTCTCATCATCCTTTTTTTTTTAACTAGGATTTAGGGATTAAATGATATTTAACTTGCTCATCACCTGTAAAAACTAAGGCTTAGAGATGTCTATATTCTTAAACTTGCAAGAGTTAAGATAAGACTCATTAGCAATGTATATTTTTGTGGTTGATAGGAGGTAAGTGAAATTATCAACTTTATAGTATAATGGATGTAATTTAAATGTCCATCCCTTAAGGACTACCTATAAGCATGACTACTAGTACTTATCCATTTTCTAATATTTAACTTAACAAACAAATTCAATTAATTCAAGACAACTCAATTAAACTATTCTAATTTAAAATAAAACAAACAACAAAATATAATACAATTAAAATTTCACTACAAATGTATGAACTTAGTATTCAATTACTGATCCTTCTAGAATAACTACACAATTTATCAATCTCATTCTTGTTAATTAAACTGTACGAACTCCTAATACGAGTTAACAGGACTTGCATCTCAAATCAACTCTTAATCTTAAGTATATCTTACCCAGATCTCTTCTACAATAAAATATCTTAAGATTGCATCAAGCTAATAGATTCTACTGTTAGGATGTCCTAATTCGAAGAAATCAAGTAGCTATACGTTTTAGTCTATTTGATTACTTTTAATTATACTAGTTTGTTTATTATAGGATCTCAAAGACTCTAAAGCAAGCTCAAACATTAAATCAACAACCTCAATAAATATTAATTCAAAGACAACAAAACATAGTGCAATTAGATCTCAATAATAAGAAGTCATAGATTAATACTAAAAGAAAACTAATTACATAAAAAACTAAGATTCACAATAAATGAATACTAAAACTAAATTTAAAACATTCAAAAAACAAAGAAAAATAAAAAGGAGAAATCTATTTTATTAATTGTCTATTAGTTGTCTCCCTAATTGCAAAGTTTATGAGGCTAGTTATAGTATAAAAGGAATCTTGAAATATATCCCCAATGTATCTTTGAAATATCTTTTGCATGTGTTAAATTTTTTATTTATTTTTTCCAAATCTAGTTCCAAATAAAAGATATATAGAAAATTGTATGTTTATGCCTTAAGATCACGACTATGATCCCTATACATGATCTTCTTCTTCGCGTGCAACTCTTATAATTCAATAAAATTCTTGGATGAAAGGGATATGGTCAAAGAAAATGACTATGTTCTTACATGTGATCCTCTTTGAACTTTAATTCTTGTCTTATCTTCACTTGCTTGAGTAGCTAAAACAATGCACTTCTCTTTTAAAGCTTTGAAACTTCATCAAATTCTTTGAAAAACTCATCAAAAGCTTCTACAAAATGAAATAACAAGCAATTAAGCTCCAATTTATCTAACATTAACACAAATAACACATGTAAGGTGTACAAAACTACTCTAAAATATATAGGCTATATGAGTGTTATTGGTAGGCTAAAAGCATAAGCCTTCCTTCAACCTTGATTGATTTCAAATTTTTTTTGCTCAAATTAAAAGAAAGCAATGTTTAATAGAAGCAAAATGCAATACTATAAATACCAAATGGCCAATGTATTTCATTATCAAGACCATTACAACACATAAGATGGAGCAACACATAAACAAGGATGATTTAATGTGGAGACAAAGAACCAAACATTCAAGTATTAACAATTGGATAACATCATTGAACAAATGTACCAATCCACATAACATACAGATTACAAACAATAAAGGCACTAAACTAGAAATCCAACCATTCATCTTCCCCAAATAGGATGCTTAAACAAAGTATGGCCTTAAAATATCTACCTTTTAAGCTCAAGGGATGGGTTGACCATCTAGCCTTTCTAACCTATAGGCTCTTCTATTTCCAACAACCTCCTTCACCATAACCGATCTTTCCATATAAGGGTTAATTTGCCTTGACTTTCTTTGGCTCCTAGTGCCTCTAACTTTCTACAAACCAGATCTCTTGGTCAAAAACATTTTTGCTTAACTTGCTTGTCATAATATCATCCAACTCATTGCTAATAGGCTAACAGATGGGCTTTTGCTAATGCTCTAGTCTCATAAATGGTATCAAGATTTTCTTAAAGTCCTATGTCATTACTGTGAGGGTCAAAAGCTCGAATCCTAGCACTTGCAATTTTTAGCTCAATTGATAAAACAGCTTTTAACCCAAGAGTCAATCTATAGGGTATTTCTCTAATCGACATTTAGTAGGTAGTTCAATAACCTTACAAAACATTTGGTGATTTCATCTACCCACTTGCTTCCTACTTGGTTTATCCTTTCCCACAAATTATGAAGGATAACCTTATTCATTACCTTGGCTTGCCATTTCTCTAAGGATGTGCGATGGAAGTGTAGCATAACCTAATGTAGCTCTTCATAGAACTCCCCAAAGTGATCATTAGCAAACTGCGAGCCACTATCTATGATTATAGCATAAGGAACTTCGAACCTGGTTAGAATGTTGTTGATGACTAAGGCTTTTATACTCCTTTTTATGATGTTCACCATTATCTAAGCTTCTTCCCACCTTGTGAATTAGTTCACTACCACAATGATATATTTCCCATAATTAGTTACCTCAGGAAACAGACCTAAAATATCCAACCGACTAAGTGTAAGGCCAAGGTCGATGAATATAATTAGGTAAGCATTTGGTGCTTACTCTACTAGGGCATTGCTTTGGCACTGATCACAAATTTTCACTAACCTCATAGCATCTTCCATTACAGTAAGCCACCAATAGTTGATGCTTAAGGCCCTCACATATAGAGCACCTACCTTTACATGGCTACTGTAAACACTAGTGTATAAGTTGGATAATACTTGGTCAACTTCACTTAGCGGCGAACGTTTCAAATATGGCATGATCAATCCCCTCTTATAGAGTTCTCCATTAATAATGGTAAAATTTGTGGCCTTATAGATTAGTTTCCTAGCTTCCTTTGTGTCTGTAGGGAAAAGCCCTTCTTTTAAGTAGCCAAGAATGGGATCCATTTAGCAACGCTCCACCTCCCTTAACTGTACCTCCAAACACTCTACAAATCGCTTCTTAATACTCTTCTCATGTAGATATTCTATGAAGACCTTCTCCTCCTACCTAAGGAGAGTTGTAGAGGTTAGTTTTGGTAACTTATCTATCGCATAATTCTACGATTGGGGAATCTTGATCACATGCTATTACTTAAAGGACATCTCGAGCTCCTTAACCAACTGTAGATATTTTCTCATGTTCTCATCATTAGAGGCTCATTCTTGGACTCATTGTTACTTGTTAGGAAACCAAACTTTAGTACGTATGAAACTTGTTCACCCATTGGTCCTCTTAGTACAAATCCAGTCTACTCCCTTCATAAGTTGATGACCTATCCACATAGAGCACCCAGGTGGATTCTCACACTAAGTAATAGGCTCCTTACTTCTTGTTAATTCTACAACAAAGTCAGCTAAGATCCGAGCTTTATATGCTTCCCTTGGTTGATACTGTATAGTAAATGCACTAAGCTCTAATGCATACTTTACCATCTAACTTAAAGTGTTCGACCTCTGTAGTCACTTGTTTCAAAGGTTGGTTAGTCAAGATCATAATCTAATGTACTTTAGATAAGGTTAGAGCTTTCTTGCTTCCATAATACTACCAGGGTAAAACTTCTCTAGCTTCATTTAGCGTAGCTTTGGACCTTATAAGACATGGCTTACATAATATAAAGGTTAGTCCATTCTCCTATTTGCTAGAAGAAGCAGGGATAAAAGAGCCCGATAACTAACTAACAAATACAAACACAAAAATTCTCCATCAATACACTTAGAAAGTATTGAAGGTGTGGTAAGGAATTTCTTTAACTCTTAAAATGGTTCTTTACACTATTCTAGCCACTTAAACTTGAAAGGATTCTTCAATATCCAAAAAAATTGAAACATAGTTCTTTACACTCTTAGATATAAAGCAATTTTAGGTTGCAATTAAACCTTTCAACCTTTATACCTCCTTAATCGTCTTTAGTGATTCCATGTCTAAGGCAACTTGGATCTAGCTTCTATTCTTCACTACATCACCATGCAGTCTAAAAATTTCCCTAATGAAGCTCTAAATATACAGGGGTTCAGCTTCATGTTGTGACACCTTAGATTATCAAAAGTTTTCTCTAGGTAAGAGAGATGATCATCGCAAGACTTGCTTTTCATTATCATATCATCCATATAAACTTCAATAATCCTGTATATCTAGGGCTTATACATGACAGGAATTAAGCTATGGGACCCTTGACCCGAGCTTGAGCATGAGGACTTAAGAGCATAATAAGGGGCCTCCTTTCATATTAACCTACATATGAGGAATCCAAGCTACTCTTGACTACCAACCTGCCACAAGTGCTAAGCAGAGCACCTTCCTACTTGTCAATGACTAAGTATTAACTTGAGGACTACTTTATCAACAACTCAACCAACTTGTTGACTAGCTTAACCATGCTTATTCTGACCTCCTAAGAGCACATTTAAGCTGACACAACCCCAAAGAGCTCGCAAACCAGCTCTACATCAACAGAATCTGACTATACCTTTTTTTTCTGCTTCTACAAAGCCTTTCCTAATGATTATCAGCCACGTATCCTAACCGTCTGTATGAAGGATTCAGCCAAAGAAGCTTTTACTCTACAGTTTAATTATACTCCTTTGTCTATTTCTTGTATTTTACTTATTTTAGATAATACCCTTTTTGTCTTTTCTATGTTTAGTATGTTACTCTAGAATTTTGGCTATAAAATGCCCCCTTATAAGTAGCTATAATCATCATCTTGACATATTATTGAATAAACACTATCCCTTTTTGTGAAACTTTAAGCTTACCCTATTTACTCTTATGCTACCCATTAAGTAAGCCTAGGTAACAAGTGACCTCATTGAGCTACTTATGCATCATATTGAGCTAGTTTGTGAGTTTATGGAGGTTCCTTGCTACGTCATATCCTTGGAATCATTCATGGGTTTTTCTTATTCTATTTTATTTTCACAAGTTCATCAACCTACATTTTAAGCTTTTTATGAGCTTAGACCTACCCCTTGATAATGTTGCCTTTATCTGTCCTTAGCAGGGTGTATCATTTTGATATTAAAGTGGAGCTTCGTTTTGGATAAGTTACTATTGAGCTGTGTAGTTGTTGTGGAGTATTACTATATAAGTATATGTAGAGTTAGTATTGTTACTTATGTGGTTGTGTAAGAGTTAGCTATAATGTTATAATAAGTAGTGGAAATGGTATCACTATTCTCTATAGTAGTTACTGCGTGGCACTCTATTTTACTTTGCTTTAAGCCTTGGGAAACAGAGCGAGCACTAACTTATTTCTATTATTCATCGAAGTAGCTGTCGTACTGGTATTTTGTAGTAGAGTATATCTAGATCTTTGTATTTGTATGGAAGGAATTATGTATGTGTATATGTATGACTGATTGATTGAATATAATGTACATTACTTCTGGGTAATAGTGAGAATCTAAGTATTATATGTTTTATTGTGGGAACAAGACCAAGTTGAGAGAAGATGACTAATTCTAGTGTAAATGTGAGAATCACATATGATAATAGTGGCATTGTCCACCATGATCAACAACCCCAATACACCCTTAGAAGTTCTTATGAGTGGTTCAATGAAGTGACTCACTTATAGCTTATTTAACTTATGTTATTCCTGAATTAGCCTCTTGACTTGTTGAAGTCATCTACAACACCCCTCAAACTACTCCCGAAGTTGGTGTTGTAGCCCTTAATGCTCAACCTGCCTAAAGGCAATTCTCAACTCAGTAAGACAGAAGTAGAAGAGTAAGAGGACATGAGCGAAGGAGGATAGACTTAAGCAAAGTAGATGAGGAAAATGAGGATGAGTATAGCAAAGTGGAAGTGAAAATACATGTACCCTAAGCCACTAACCATGTGAAGCTTTAAATTCCAAGCTTCAACAGTTTTGGAGATGCTAATGACTACCTTAATTAGGATGAGAAGGTAGAAAAAGTCTTTGACTACTATCAATATGAGGACCACGATAAGGTGAGAATTGCTGCTATAAAATTCTCTAAATATGCAACGGTGTGGTGGAGGAATTTTTAGACCATGCAAAGGTAAGATGGATATAGAGAGGTTAGTACATGGCTTGAGATGAAAAGAGTTCTTAAAGCTAGATTTATACTAAATACCTATTTGTAGTATACTTTTACTTAGCTCCAAGGGCAAGGGAACCACCCTGTTGATGAATATGTGCAAGAATTTCAAATATTTATGATTTGATGTGAGGTCAATGAGCCATTAACCAAGATAGTACCCAGATTCCTAATTGGATTAAAGTTAGAGATATGAGATGTAGTAGAGCTACAACATTTTGTCACTTTGATGAGGTTATAAGAATTGCTTAATGTGTAGAGAGATGGATGGAGAATAGGTTGATTTGACCTCTAATAAGCCAATTTGTCTAGTCCAATCTATCGATTCATGGAAGTCACTGAGTTTGATACAACACTGAACTAGGTAGATAAACAGACATCATAACTGAGCAAAAGAGTCGACTTGGTGATAATAAAGCACTAAAGAGGACGTTTGAGAAGGGACAAGGATTAAGGTGAAAGACTAGCCTAATCAAGCATTTTAAGTGTCAAAGATTCGAGTACATAGCCACCCAATGTCCAAACAAATGAACCATGGTTATCAAAGGTAATGCTTTGAGGGTTAAAGTAGATAATACTAATGAGGAGCTTGAAGAAAAAGGGGATTTGGAGAAGAACACTAAGAGTAATGAGGAACTTGTCAAAAAGGATGTATTTACTGAAGATCTGTAATAACCCTAAGAGGGGCCTAGTAGTATTGCCTAGAATTTTCATATCACGTGTGTACCCATGATAAGAAAATCACCTTGTAAAACTCTAAATGGTTATTCGCTGGGGTCTTTAATTTTAATTCATTGACTCATTATATAATATAAATAATTATGGATAACCATTTTTCCACAATTCCTTAGAACTGCAGAGAATCAGTATCCCCTACCAAAATAGTGAAATAAGATAGACAATTCCAGAAAATTCTAAATTTACTAAAGATACTAAATATAATTAAAATATTAATCGTTTTTTGAAGCATTCTAAAGTAACTACATAAGCTTTTCATCATACTAATTCAATGGTAGCACTCTACACTTAATTCCTATCCTATTCCCAACTATCGATCAACTTATAAGGAAAAGAACTTTTGAGGTGTAAGCTTACGCTTAGTGAGATAAATAACTCCGTCCGTACCACATGGCAGAAATTTATCAGATGCACAATCATATGAATGCATGAACAATCAGTATGTTGGACGATCAGTATGCTAAACAACGCATGCAGTAACCTAGGAACTGCATATGACTTCGAATCATGCCTCTTGTAGTCGGGGTTTAGAGATAATTAACTAATTTAAACCAAAATCCGAGTTCTAGACCTTGGGTTTTAATTCATTAGCACTATTGTGCTTCAATCAAAACAAAACTATGTATATATATACATATATATATATATATATATACTTTCATTATCGAATAATAAATTATATTTTCAAAGTCCCAAGTCTAACGGTGTAGTGGCCCCTGCAGTCTACAAACACACACCCTAAGCGGAAGCCACAAGACTTGGCCCCTTGCCAACGGTTGGCGTCTTCTGACGCCTAGTAAGCCCATCAGCTTGGAACAGAGACTCAATATAAATGATGACATAGCTAGTGCCCAATCTTGCAGGAGGTACATCCTCCTGTGAGTCCATTCCCATCTTCTGCGTGAAGAGGCAGTCGGTGTTATCCGTATGCGATATAGGGAATGCATGATTCATTTTGATTTCTTAATCGTATAAGTGATTAACTCGATTTTCAAGGTGATCAGACAATTTCATTCCATACAATTCGCATGTATATATTAGTACAAACAATTCCCATTATTATAAATAATTAATAAGTCATCGCATTCATCCACAAATTCATACACATGTATTTCCCATATCCTACAAGCATCCAGGTTTATATATATAAGTTTAAATGCATCTATTCTACAAGCAAAATCAAGTAAAGAGTCATCGAGAATTTACTCACTCTGCCATGTGGATCAATCAAAGTAATCTGGGGGCAAGTCATCTCCATTCGCAGTGTCCCCTGGTCATTGAAATAATATTTATAAGGGATTGAAATAAACTTAGGAAACTAAGTCAAATTGCCTTAAGTTATACTCTTGACTAGTTTTCGTAACTTTTCTTAGTTTTTACTTAAAAGTTCAATCACATATAACTTTTTTTATTTTCAATCTGATTTTTATGATCTTATAGTCAATCTTCATCGTTTTTTAGTATACTTTAACATAGTGAGGTTAGATTTTAGAAATAAGGTACGCAAATCGATCCATGGGTCAGAATAGTAGCGATCTTCATGTTTTGGAGTGCTTTTGGGCCTTGTATAGTAAATGGGCTTTTTGATAACTTGAGAAATCCTTTGGGCTTGGTCTTAAGATTTTATCCTAAGCTCACAATACTCCTTGAGATCAGATTACAACTTTGATTTATACTCCTAAAGTTAACAACCACTTCATGGGCTCTTTAGTGGGCTTAAGTTGTCAAATGGGCTTATTTTTTGTTCAAACAAAAGTTAGTGACTTTGTTGGGCCTATGGAGTCTTAGGTGAATTTCTTATGGGCTTTAAAACAACCTCCCTTAATATTTTAAAGTGCTAGTCATAATTTTAATGAAGGCCCAACTTAGAGTTCTAGGTTCGGTTTTGAGTTTTAGGTTTTGTATACTTGCTTTAGTTGATCTTTCCACTTTGTTCACTTACTTTTATCATATTTTTAAGTGTCTTTTACCTATGTTCTAGATCTGGTCGTGATGATTCCAAGGGGTTCTCACTTGGTTTTTCAACATGTTTCATCATTTCCTTAAGTTTAAGTGTTAAATCATGCACTTAAACTACTTGTATCCAAATCTTAGCTTAACTTTTTTTTCGTAAGATGATTCTTTAACTCGTGCATCACATAAAAAAATAGAATATCTTACACTTATTACAACTTCCATATCATAGCTCATGTCATACAAAGTTAGTTTCTTCATAAAACTTTATGTGATGAATTTTTCCTTAACTTAAGTCTAGATTTGAGCATGTTTAACTTAATGGAAATAAAATCAACATCCAAATGACTTTTGAATCCTCACGTCCAACATGCTCATCTTCCATTCAAGTTCTTGTTTCAAGATTTTCTTAACTTAAAATCTTCCATTCAAAGTGTTAAACAAGTATCTTTACAAAACAACAACTTTACATGCTCATGTTTCAACTTCACGTAAGGGTTTCATGAGTTTATTTCTTAGAATGGTCTTTGGTGTTATAACAACTTAAAATCATACTCATATCTTCAAGAAATCAAAGTCTTCTAACATAAACACTAACCCACTAATCATAAGAAACACTTACTTGTCCTTAAAGCGAAATATGGTGGTTGTACACAAAGGTTCCACTTAAGCTCTTAACTTTGCTTCCTCCTTTTGCAACTTTTTGAAAACCCAAGTTGCTTGATCTTTTGGAGTGGGGTTTATGGAAGGTTCTGATAATTCTAAAAAAGTTTAGATGTTGGAAGAAAATGATACAAGAAAAAGAAATAGGAGTGCTGTTAGTGGGACTTAGAAGTGGCGGCTAAATGAAGGATTTTTGTAGGGTTAAATTTCTTCTTTTGATTTGTATTTAAAGTGAGAGAAAAGGGAAGTGAAAATGAGAGTGAAAGAGGGAGAGAGTGGCAGGTTTTTGAATGGGAGAAGAAGTGTGTGCAAGAAGCTTTAATTGATTGTCTTGTAGCTTACTCAAAAGTCAACAATTGCAACTATTGATGATGTAAGCATTAAGGAGTGAATAGTTGTGTGTAAGAGAAAGTGATTAATGATTAAAAGACAAGAGTATGGCCCCCCCTCTTCTCCTTGTTCAAATCTGCCATTTAGTATCCTTTGGGGTCATGGAATTGTCTTGTCTCATTTAATGAAGTTAAGCATATAAAATCTTATGAAAAATTGTCCATATGTAGTATAAGTGAAGGGGTGATAAGGAAAGTGTCTTTGATAAGTTATCAATTAATATTGATAAGTTATCATTTATCAATTGATAAGTCATCTAAGATGATTGGTTGGTCTACTTATTTATATATAAGGTTTAGACATGAAGATAAGCAAAATGGTTTTATAGGAAATTATTTTAGGATTTTCATTTTGCATTGTTTTGTACTTTATGATTCGATTCTTATAAAATTGTGAAATTTTCTAAAGTTGAATGAAATTATTCAAATGAAATTATTGATTAATTACTTAGAGTTAAAATTCCTTAATTGTTTTTAGGGTTTTAAGTGACTTTAAAGCTTGTAGTTCTTCAAGCTGAGGTTTTCTCGATAATTGGTTTTTAATTTATTTCTAAATGTAAACTTAAGTTCTCAATTTCGTTGATCCTTGGGGATGTTCGGATAGTATTGTTAATTGAATCATGGGCCTACTAAAAGTAGGGTTTATATTTATCAATTGATAAATTATTTAGGATGATTAGTTAGTTTACTTATTCATGTGCACAAATCTTATGCATGAAGATAAAGAGATTATCTTATATGAAATTCTTTTGGAGTTTGTCTCTTAAATTGATTTGTAAGTTATGATTTAATTCTTATAAAATTATGAAAATTTCTAGAGTTGAATAAAGTTATTCAAATTAAATTCTTAATTAGCCGCTTAGGGTTACAAGTCCTTAATTGTTTTAGGGTTTAGAGTCTATGGTTCTTATACTCGAGTTTTATTAATAATAGGGTTTTGAATTGGAAAATTAAATTTGTTTTTAAATGTAAACTTAAATTCTTAGCTTAATTTATCCTTAGAATCATTTGGGAAGTACTCTTAGTTGAATCATAATTCCGCTAAAAAAATAGGGTTTACAACTTATCCATATATAATATGACTTATAAGTGAAAATAAGGGAATTGTCTTATATGAAGTTCTTTTTAGGGCTTGATTCTCAAATTAATCTATTGGTTATGATTTGCTTCTTAAGAAATTTTAAAATTTTCTAGAGTTAAATAAAATTTATTCAAATTATATTTTTAATTATTCATTTAGGATCGTAAGTCCTTGATCATTCTAGGTTTTAGGGTTCAAGTGAGTTTATGTATGTTTTAGAGTTCGAGTGAGATTATGTATGTTTTATGGTTTTTCACCAACTCAGAAATAATTGACTTACACTTAGGAGCTTAAGGTTCAATTGGCTTAATTATTTAGGAATATCGATTTATTATATAACACACACACACACACATATATATATATATATCATATGATAGATTAAGAAAAGAAAAGGAAATTACTTAATAATATATTTATATATACATATTGTGGGGCTACTTATGTACGCAAGTAAAATAATTTCTGTAAATTTATTAATTTATTCCTTTAATTAGTTTAGTTTTGTTGTTTATTATTACTTGAAATAATCCTTGATTTATTCATTATCAGTTTTATATGATTTCATAAAATTATTGATATTTTTTTTATTCATCACTTTTCAAGCATTAAGATAATTTTATAGAGTTTTAAAAATTTTTTATGATTTGATATTTACGGTTCCTATTAAGTTTAGATTTACATTTTTAAAAGTACGCGCACGTAGGGATTAGGGTTTTCTTGCATGATTAGGGTTTCCAAATTGTATAATATTGTCTTTCAAGTTCGTTTTAAGTTTCAAGTTTAAAATTTTAGTCGATTTTCATTTTATGTGGTCTTATCAACTTAGGGAAATATTTACGATACTCGAGTTCGACACCATATTTAAAAGGTTAAATTTTCAGAGTCTACAAGATCTAGATAAGTTGACCTTAGTGGTTAGATGAGCAATGAGCATTAAACCATCTGTCGAAGAGGAGCAATGAGAAAACTTATTCCATATCACATAGAAAGTGAATGAGCAAATGTATACACTCATTGTGGATAAAGGGAGCTGCACTTATGTTGCATCTACTAATTTGGTTTGAAAACTAAAGTTGTTAACCATATCACACCCAAGGCCATATAAGTTGCATTTGCTAAATGAAAAAGAAGCACAGCATGTCACTTAGCAAGTATTGCTATTGATCTTGATAAGGAACTACTCATATGAAATTCTTTGTGATGTGCTGCCTATATTGGCATCTCACATGTTGTTGGGCCAACTTGGTTATTTGATTGGAAAGTCATACATGATGGATTTGGGAACACATATGCATTTGAGAAATATGAGAGGAAGATCACCTTAAATCCTATAACCCTCGATCAAGTGAGCAAATTACAAGCCAAATCGAAGACCCAAGAAGATCTTAATCTTTAGCTAATCCAAGCTTAGAGAGTTAACTTGATTTAATGAGCTAACATTTTTGTTTATAGGAAGATTATTGGAATTGAAGGAGCAAGTCATGCTACTAAATGAGATTCAAGAACTACTTGGTAAATATGCTAACCTATTTCTTGAGAAACTACTTGAAGGATTACTACCTTTTTGAGGGATTGAGCATTGTATTGAGTTAATACCTAATGTTGCCCTTCCTAATAAGCTTGCCTATTGGATGAATCCTAAGTAAGTAGCTAAACTACAAAGGCAAGCCAATGAATTACTAGAAAAATGCTACTTGAGGGGGAGCCTTAACCCTTGTACTATACTAGCTCTACTGATGCTAAAGAAGGATGGTACTTGGCATATGTATGTAGATAACAAAGTTGTTAATAGGGCGATCAAGAATAGGTACCCAATCTCAAGGTTGGATGATATGCTTGATGAACTGAATAGTGTTAAAATTTTCAATAAGATTGATCTAAAGTCTGCCTATAGTAGGGTTTGCTTACAATCGAACAATTTACGACATTGTTAAGTAGACACCCTTTGAGGTCTTTTACGGCTTTAATCTTGAGCTAGCCTTTGATCACACCCTAGCACCCATGTCCAAGCAAGAACCTAAAGCTAGAGCTAGAGCTCAATCTTTTCAATAGATCTACTAAAAAGTTGCTTAACAAATTGACCGAGTTTCCAAAAGCATGGAGGTAAAGGGGAAAGGAAGAAAGGCAAAGTAGTTTTAACCTGATGACTTAGTATGGGTTATACCTGAGCAAAAAGAGATTTCCCAATAAAGGGAAGAATGAATTATTCGTTTGAGTTGAAGGACCATTCAAGATACTCCAGAAGGTCAACGACAATGCCTATTAGTTGAAATTATCTTTTTAGTCCTGTATAAGATATCAAGAGGGGGGAGGGGGTATGGGCAAGGGTGGTGAATTGATATCTTTAAACTTTTTTGAAACTTTTTCAATAGAAGCTAAAAATACCCCTCTTAATAGAAACTTTTTTTAAACTGTTGGAAAGAGCTTTAAGCAAATTATTGATTTTAGCACATATATCATCAAGGACTTTTTTGTTAAAATCAAAATCAATTTCAAAATCTACTTGAGAGAGTGCCATAAGACGTAGATTTATTTCTTTACATTCTTTTGAACTTTCTGACTCACTTTCTAAATCTTCCAAATCACTCCATGTAACCATCAGAGATTTGAGTTTCTTCTTAAATTTCTCCATCTTC
Organism: Lumnitzera racemosa; assembly: GCA_024138005.1. Taxonomy (NCBI): domain Eukaryota; kingdom Viridiplantae; phylum Streptophyta; class Magnoliopsida; order Myrtales; family Combretaceae; genus Lumnitzera; species Lumnitzera racemosa. The sequence goes on along the minus strand of JAMXBC010000008.1, from coordinate 43,821,415 downwards.
TTAATTGATACTGAACATTCATACTTAATATGCCCTAACTTTTTGCATTCCTAGCAAACAATTTCCTTTTTGAATTTTTTTCACCTCCTTTTCCTTGATTGCCTTTCCTACATCATTAGATCAGTTCTTATTAGTAGAAAATCTTTTAATGAATGTTTTCTAACCCTTCTTCTTTAGCCATTTGTTAAGCTTTTAAGCTAGAAGCATTATACCATCATCTTTTTCTTTAAATGAATCTTTTTCTTTAGAGTCGGCATCTGTTTCTTTGGCTTTGAAAGCTATGGCCCCTTTCTTTGTATCTTTTGAAGTACTTTCCGATTTGAGAAAGTCAGTTTCAAATGCCATGAGCTTGCTACGCAGTTAACTCAAGGTTAGTGTCTTTAGATCACAAGCTTCTTCTATGGCGATTTTCTTTGTATTCCAAATCTTGGGAGGATCCTTTGTATCTTGCGCACCATATCTACATTACTAATTGTTTTTCCAAAAGAAGATAATTCGTTAGTTATGGTAGTACATCTATTAAAAGAGTCCTTAGTTTCTTTATTAGGAAGGATTCGAAAGGTTTCTTATTGTTGAACCAATGAATTAATTCTTATGTCCTTAATTGTCTCCGTACCTTCATAAGTTTGTACTAAAGTATCCCAAATATCTTTAGCTGTAACATAAGAAGCAATTAAATAAAATTTTGATTGTGCAATAGTACCCAAAAGTAAATTCTTGGTCTTTGAATTAAGTTCAGCTTTTGTAATATCATCGTTTACTGTAATAATGATCGGAACTTTGAGATCGCTAATTGAAATGATTTGCTAAGCTTAATAGTCAGATGCCTTCACATAAGTCTCCATCCTGAATTTCTAATAGGAAAAGTTAATTCCATAAAAAAATGATGCCTTACTAAGCTGAATTGTTAAATTACCACTTGGTTCACCTATGATTTTAAACTCTAAATCATATTAAGGTAAAGCTCCAATACTAATTGTTGATCTTGTATAAGATATCAATAGGGGGTGGGTAGAGATGGAGTGAATGGATATCTTTAAACTTTTTTGAAAATTTTTTTATATAAGCTGAAAATATCTCTCTTAATAACTTAATTTGGTGAGCATTGATACTTTAATAATCTAGCACATGATTAATAAGCAACTTAAAGTAAAAAAGATAAAGAGGAGAATATCAGGCTTAGGATTTATAAAGCTTTGGCCTTTTGCCTACTGCTTTCTTCCAACTCTACCATTAGGGACCGAGTTTACTTCACCAATACTGTTCCACTTGATCCACTAAATCAAAGAAAACACGAGAAGTTTACAATCATTAGCCACACTCGACCTTAACAACCATTTGCTCTACTTATTTAGCCTTTCTACAATTTAGGCTAATTATAGATTTATAGAATACAATCAAACTTCTTTCAACAACATATAAAGTTCACAAAGAGCAAGTGAGAACAACAATATGAATCTTAAATTATTTCAAATAAAAATACAAATAATGATTTATGAAAGATTTGCTTCCATTCAACTTTCTAAAGAAGTATCTTAGAATCATTATGTACTCTTTTAGTAGAAATTGTTGACGATCCGAGTATAGTATATGTGTAATTTTTAGCTTCTCAGATTCATACTTACAACATTTAATCACTTTTCCTTTTATACTTACATCTTCCAACGGCTAAATTTGTTGAGAATTGTCTTCAAATCGTATTTATCCTTTTCAATGCCTAGATAATCAATGTATATTTTTGAGAATATCTTGGTGTTTTGAAATTTAAACCCAATCCTTTGAGCTTGTTCAGTAAGACATGCTTGATTAGTAATTCTTAGATAAGCTTCGGATTTGAAATTGAAATCCGACAAGATCTGAAACTAACCTTATCCTTTTCTAATGTAAGATATTATCTTGATTTATCCGAAGATAAATTCACTTGAAAATAATCCCCATGGATTCTTAATTACATCTTAAGTGAAACGAGATTGAGTGTATTTTCCTAATACATTCAACCTAGTGGAGCTAGGTCTTGTTTACTTCGAATTTGATATTGCACGATTTCTTCAACGTGATTTTTCTAAATCAACTATTCGACAACCTTCTGAATAGTATTAATTTAATTTCAAAGTCTGAATAAATTTCTAAAATATTATACTGACTCTTCTTGTAAAAGCTTATGAAACATTCTCTAAATATTTTTAGACTTGTTTCTTTTTCACTCAATTCAAACCTTCTAAATAAATTTCTAAATGCACCTTAATTTGTAATTTTAAACTTTCTGAAGAACTATTTGAATACTTGTACACTTGTTAGTACATTAGCATTTCTCTCTTTTTGTTATCATTAAAATTCATTAAAGATATCTAACATACCTAAAGACTTTAGAGTTTTTGATGTATTTAACATTGCTGATCTCAACCTCTACTGATCTAAGGAAGAGCAGAATGAAAACTAGCCATATTTGATCCCAAATCCCAAATAGCTTAGAGGGAATGATAGGAATTGAGCCTGGGACCCTTGACCTAAGCTTAATCACGAAGACTTAAGAGTGTACTGTTTTCATCCTGACCTATGCTTAAGGAATCCAAGCTGCTCTTGACTGTTGACCTACCATAGGTACTGAGTCAAGTACGTTCCTATTTGTTAATGATCGAGTATCAACGTGAGGATTACTTTATCAATAGCTTAGCCATCTTGCTAACCAACTCGACCGTACTTGTTTCAACCTTCCAAGAGCACATCCGAGCTAACACAATCCTAAAGGGCTTGCAGACCTATTCGGCATCAATAGAACTGACCTTACCTATTTTTCTACTTCTATAAGGCCTTTCTCAGTGATTGTTAACCATAATCCTAACCATTCGCGTGAAGGAGTTTGCCAAAGAAGCTTTTATTATGCAATATCTATTATACCCCTTTGTTTATTTCTTGTATTTTACTTATTTTAGATCATGCCCTTTTTTTCTTTTGCATGTTTAGTAAGTTATTCTAGAATTTCAAGTATAAAAGGCCCCCTTGTAAGCAACCACAATCATCATCTTGAAATTTTATCAAATATACACTATCCCTTTTTGTGAAGCTTTAAGCTTACTCTGTTTATTGTTATCCTACCCCTTAAGTAAGGATAAGTATCAAGTGACCTCACTAAGCTACTTATGTGTCTTATGAAGCTAATTCATGAGTCTACGGAGATTCCTTGGTACATCATATCCTTGAAATCATTCACGGGTTTTGCTTGTTTTCTTTTATTTTCATAAGTTCATCACCTTACGTTTCAAGCTTTCTATGAGATTGGACCCACCCCTGATAACGTCACCCTTGTCTGCCCTTGGTGTGACGTATCAAATATCTTCATTACCAATCTCTAGTATATGGCTCTCGCATTTTTCAAACCAAAAGGGATGACCTCACAGCAATATGTTCCAAATTTGGTAGTGAATGAGGTAGGTACCTCATTAGATGGATGCATCTTAATCTGATTTTATCTAGCAAAGGCATCCATGAAACTCAGTATGGCATCGCTTAAAGTGGAATCAACCAATTGATCTATCTTGGGTAGAGGAAAATTATCCTTTAGATAAGGCTTATTGAGGTTAGTAAAGTCTATGCACATTTACCATTTTTTGTTCACCTTTTCTACCAATACAGAATTGGCCAACCAGGTTAAGTGTGGCTCCTTTATGATAAAATCCACTTTCAACAATTTCTAGACCTCTTCCTCAATAGGGTCTACCTTTATGGGGTGAAATCGCTCTTCTTCTTTTGAATAACCTTAGCATTCGGATCAACATTAAGGTCATTCGTTATTTTGTGCATAGGAATGCCAGGCATATCCGATGGAGACCATGTGAATACGTCTTTATTAGCTTAGAGAAAGTTTATCATGCAATCTCTTAGGTTAGAAGTCATACTTGCTCTAACCTTGGTGGTCTGCTCAAGGTCATCAATTAATTAAACAGTTAAGATTTCCTTTATTAGCTTACCTCTGATTTGCAAATGATAATCTGACTCTAGTTCAATTTGGTACACTTGGTCCTTCTTCAAAGCTTTCAAATATAAAGCCCTTGTCAACTATTAGTCTCTAAACATATGCCAATCCCCATCAAGGTCAAGAACTTCACTTTTAGATGTACTAATACGGACACTATTATCGATGGATACACAAATAATGGCATCACATGAACTAAGGGTGGCTTTGAATCACAAGATGGTCTGAAGCATAAATGAAAGTAAAAGTTTTGAGTAAGGGTTCTTATGCATTGATGATGGATATGACACACCAATTCTTCATACGAGCTCAAGCTACACTTGATATTATACATAAGTGTAACAAGAGGTCACTTGTCACTAGTCTATGCTCACAATGGGCTAGATAAGAGTAAAAGAGTAGGTAGAAACACTTAACTCAAAAGGGAAAAATATTTGGAATATTGATGATAACTGCTGATACAGCTATTATATTTGTGGGCTATTTATATGCCTAATTAGGGTAAGTCCTAGGTTACTTCAAACTATAAAAGGTCCTATTTTAGAATTAAAAAACAAATATAACATGAGGGTAAAACAGTAACATCAGGAAGTGGAATACTCTAGCAAGGACAATATGGATGTCAGAAGATGGGACACATGTCTACTTCTCATTTTAGTGGTCCTAACAGGTGCTTGGTGTTGAGCAGGGTTGAGTTAATTGAGTCAGCATCACATCCATAGCTCAATAGGTCGGGAACTTAATAGGTGCTTACCTGGATTATTGGAATTTGAGAGCTCAGCTTTGATATGTCAGCTTAGCATTAAGCTAATGTGGGGTCAGATGTTTGATAAATCAGGTTCTTGGGAGCTCAAACCTTAGCATTAATGGGAGTTGTTAGCTTCCATAAGAACTTTCTCCTTTTAAGAGATGGTGAATAGGTCGAAAGAATTTAGGACACATGTTAGGTTGGCTCGGAGGATTTGTTCTTCTAAGGTCAAATCCTTATAAGCAACTTAACATACTAGGGCGATAAGTCCTCATGCTTAAGATCGTGTTATCCTCCCTTGATTCCTATCATCCCCCCACCCCTTAGGCTGTTTGAGATTTGGGACTAATCTTGGTTGGTTTCAGGTAACTTATCCTCAAGCATATACGGCTTAAGGTTAGCAATGTTAAAGGAGTTGGAGACTCCATATTCTTTAAGCAATTCAACTCTATTGGCATTGGGGTTGATCTTCTCGATCACTTTGAATGGTCCATCTACTTGTAGGGATAACTTTCTTTTCCTAAGATCAGGGCATCGATCCTTTTTAAGATGAATCCATACTAGATCACTAGGCTAAAATTTTCTAATTCTTTGTCTTCAGCCTCTTCTTTCGAGCTTATAAGTAGTTTGGGTTAGGTGATCCATGACCTTCTAGTGCCTACTTAGATGGCTTCTAAATTTTTGACAGCCTATTGATCTGTAGGTTGATTCGGTAATGAGATCTGGTTGAATGGAAGCTCGAGGTTGTACCTATATACAATCTCAAAAGGTAACTTCTCAATAATACTATGGGTGGTCCTGTTGTAAGCAAACTCGATTATAGGCAAGCATAGGTCCCAATAAGCTTGGTTCCTTCCAACTATAACCCGTAGTAAAATATGTAAGGTTTGATTGATGCTCTAAATTTGATTGTCCGTCTATAGATAGCAAGACATGCTAAATAATAGTTTGTTCCCTAGGCACTTCCAAAAATGGCTTAAGAATTTGGGATCTTGACCTAATACGGTAGTCCTTAGCACTCTATGCAGCTTTATCACTTCCTGTAAAAAGAAAAAAGAAATAGTTGAAGCATTGTTAGTTCGATTGAATGGCACAAAGTGTATCATCTTACTAAACCGATCCACAACCATCATAATGGAGTCCTTCTCTTGGGACATCCTTGGTAACTTTAACACAAAGTCCATACTCAATTTGGTGCATGGTTTGGTCGAGATAGGAAATGGTAAATAAAGTCATTGTTTAGCTTGGCTCTTAGCCTTTCTATAGGTAGCACACCTTTCCAACATAGATTGCACATCCCTCCTCATCTTTTGTTAAAAGAATCTTAAAGTAAGTACTTCGTGTATCCTAATCTTCCCAATGTGGCCAAATAATCCTTCTCCATGTGCCTTGCATACTATTGTCTTTTACATAGAATAGGTTAGAATGCATAACTTCCCCTTCCTGAACAAGTATCTATCTTCTTTGTGGTAGTTGTCAATAGCTCATCCTTCTTCACCCCTATCATAGATCGGACCAAAATGTAGATTATTAACTACTACATTGTTGTTACTATTCTTATACTTTACAACATAAGACAATCTCTTCATGAATTCAACCCATTAGGCTTGTCTCTTAGATAGCTTTGGTTAACTATTCAAATACCTCAATGATTCATAATTTGTATAGATAAAAAATTCCCTTGATAATAGATAATGTTTCCAAATAGTCAGGGCTCAGATTAAGGAATAGAACTCTTTGTCATATATTAAATAGTTGAGTGTAGCTCTTTGAAGCTTTTCACTGTAATAAGTAATAAATTGACGCTCTTGCATTAGTATGGCACATATAACCAATCCAAATGCATCGCATCCTACTTTAAATACTTTGTTAAAGCTGGAAAAAGCTAGAACGGAGGCAATAGTCAACTTCTCTTCTTCTTCATTAAAGCTCTATTGCTTCTTCTCTCCCCATTTGAACTTAATGTTCTTCTTCAATAGTTCAATAAGTAACTCCATGATAGTGTTAAGGTTCTTTATGAAGTAGCGATAGAATGATACTAGCTTATGGAATCTATATACGTTGACTGAATAGGTTAGCATTAACAAGTCAATAATTGCCTTTCCTTTTCCTTATCAACTTGAATACCTCCCTTACTCACAATAAGTCCTAAGAAGATTACTTCAGGTTAGTAAAAGACATACTTCTTCAAGTCTACATATAGTTTTTCAATTTGGATCTTAGTAAAAATAGCTCGAAGATGCTCATAATGGGTCTCTAGGTCAAGGCTATAAAATCAAATTAAACAACAAGAAACTTTCCTATCAATTCTCATAATACGTGATTCATCAATTGCATGAAAGTGCTTGGAGTGTTAGAAAATCTAAATGGCATCACAAACCATTCATACAACCCATAGTAAGCCTTGAATATGATTTTCCACTCATCTCCCATCCGCATTCCGATATGATGATACCTGAACCTTAGGTTAATCTTAGAAAAGATCCTCACACCATGCAATTCGTCAAGCATGTCATCAAGTTAGGTATGAGATACCTGTATTTGATGATGGTCCAATTGATAGCTCAGATATCCATACACATTAGCTAAGTGCCATCTTTCTTTGGCACTAATAAAGTTGGTACTGCACAAGGGCTTAAGGATTCCCTAACATATCTTCTCTCCATCAGTTCATTAACTTACCTTTGAAGCTTGACATCTTCCTTAGGGTTTAATTTGATATGTTGGTTTGTTTAGAAGTGTGGCCCTTGGATGTAGGTTTATGTATGCTCAATTCCTCGAATTGAGGGTACCCTTTAGGTAGTTCTTTAGGGAATAGGTTAGCAAATTCTGCCAATAGATCTGTCACCTCGGCTGGTAGCTTGGCATTTAGGGCTTTTAGCTTAAGTATCCTTCGAATCAATAAAAAGGTTAGCACTTTGAACTTCATCTCCCTTGACAACTCTTCACAAGTCATTATTAGGGTCTCTTTCTTCAAAGTTTGGCTAAGTTGAACTTATATAATCTTGACTTGCTTGAACGATATAGGACTTAATCTCACCCTTCTTCCCTTATGCTCAAAAGAACAAGTATTTCTCTTCCCATCATAGATTACATGCTGATCAAACATCCATAATCTTCTAAGAAGAATATGTGAGGTACTTTACATAACACATCATAGAGCATCTCATCTTGATACTTTCCAATGTAGATCAGTACTATAACTTGCTTGGTCACCTACAAGGCTCCCTTATCATTGAGCCAATGTAGCTTATAAGGTTTTTGGGTGGGGTGTGGTTGACAACTTCAGCTATTGAACCATAGAAAGAGATGCCGCATTAATGTAACTACCACTGTTAACAATAAGGGTACACAATGTCCCATTAACCCTACAATCGATGTGAAACAAGTTTTCTCGTTGTTCGTCTTTTAGTATTGGACTTACATTCATTAGTCCCTCGATACCATGGTTGAAGGCATGAAATTACCCCTTAGCTATATATGACTTCCTCCTCTTTGGATAGGTTGATTTGTTTGGACTCCTTCTAACTTCCTCATCAATGGTTTCAACCTCAAGGTTAAGCATTTCTGCTTTCACTATTATTATCCTTCTGTTCGGGCACTAAGTTGCCATGTGTCCGAATCTTGGCATTTAAAACACTTGATCTTGCTTATCTTTCTTCTTGATCTCTATCCTTTCTCAAATCACCTCGGGGTTTCTTTTTCCTTAGCTTGAGCAGCTAAAATAGGTTGGACTTCATTAGTCTTACTTGGCTCCAATTGCATAAGTCTCCTCGAAACAAGTTGGTTGTGGGAAGTTTGACTAATAGGAACTCGAAATATGCTCATTTGATGTTGCTCTATCATCTGGGTAGCTTAAATGGCTTCGTCTAATGTACCATTGTCCCTTGTCTCTAGGATATCTCTAATCTCATACTTTAATCGACTAATAAATCTAGAGATAGTCTGATTTTTAGGTTCTACAACTTAATAACAATCATTAGCATTTGAAATTCTTTTATGTAGGCATCAACAATTGAGCCTCCTTACCTAAACTCCTACAACTTCTTAAATGTATCTTATAGATAGTAGCTTGGTACAAACCTCCTCTTCATCAGTCTCTTCATCTCATCCCAATCTTTAATCTCCCTCTCTCCTTCTCTTCATCAACTAGCTTGCAAATTCTTCCACTATAGGGCGGCATATCCTATGAAGTCTAGGATAGCCAGTCTCACCTTCGTGTTTTCATGCACCTCATGACACTCAAATTGCTTTTCAATTTTATCCACCTAGTCTAGGTAGTCATCTACATCACTACAATTAGAAAAGCCCAGAATCTGCACTTTTAAGCCTTAGACTTTAGGAGCTTGGATATTTTTCTCTTCTACTTCATAATATTCTTCTTCTTCATCGATTAATTCCTTACCTTCTTCTTTTATCTCGTCCATGGCAAGTCTTCGTCGAGCAATTCCATCCATTCCTCTAGCTCGGTGGGGTCAAACTTGGAAATTAAGTCAATCGAATTGGCCATTACCTTGCTTGGGTATCATATCCATTCGACCTCTAATCGATCACCCTTAGGTCACTACCTATCTTCGTGTATGCTAGTCATTAGGCTAGTTACCAAGTCAATAAATTTGTCTAGCCTTTCATCTGCAGACTAAGGTATATAACCTCTTTATTAGCTTTGACCATTTCGAGCATCACTTTCTTGATTTCCAAGAATTCCTTGAATACTAGAGTTTGACATTGTTCAAGACTTCAATGAACCATTGCGTCTAGTGAGAATCTCGTCTAAACCATACAAAACCTTCCTTGAATCTAACCTTTAACTTCAACTCTATGATACTTGCTTCAACTAAGACCAAACATAATCAATAATACTTAAGACGGTTGTAGAGTAACTAAACTCCACAAATACTCTGTTTCATAAGTATAGAAATAAGGGAAAATAAAGCAGTCTCATACTTACTATAAACTACCTCAGTAATCTAAATCTTAATGAACACCACTTAGCACATCACTACTACAACACAGTCATACAAGAGCACAAAATGCCATAACTTATACAAATGTAGCCAAACTTTAATACTAAGATGATACGAACACTGTCATGGATGGACATATGAGAAGTGGTATTGTACAAACCAAAGGCGGGTTTGAACTGCAAGATGGTTCAAAGGATAAATGAAAGTCAAAGTTTTTAGTAAGGATTCCTGTATACTGACGATGGACATGATGCACCAATGCTTTACATAGGCTCAAGCTACACTTGATATTATGCACAAATGCAACAAGAGGTCACTCGTTCGTGCTCACAATAGGCTAGATAAGAGTAAAAAGGTAGGTAAAAACACTTAACTCAAAAGGGAAAATTGTCTAAACATTAATGACAACTATTGATATGGCTATTACATTTGTAAAGTATTTATATGCCTCAATTAGGGTAAGTCCTAAGTTACTTCAAACTATAAAAAGATTCTACTCTAAAATTAGAAAACAAATACAATGCAGGGGTAAAATAGTAACATTGGGAAGTGGAATACTCTGGCAAGGACGATATGGATGTTAGAGGGTAAGACATGTGTTTGCTTCTCGTTCTGGTGGTCTTAACGGATGCTAGGTTTTGAGTAAAGTTGAGTTAACTACGTCAGCATCACAACTTTATTCAAATAAAAACCCATTTTATTTGAAAACAACTTTATTTAAAATAAAGCCTATAGGATAATTAATAACATCGCAACACCAATTATCCACTAATCAAAATGATAATTATTAAAATTAAATTATGCTATTTTATTCAAATTAACAAATTATTAAAACATAACAAATCATGCTATCATATTCATTATTAACTAATCATTCTAATTAAAATCAACATTAAAATTAAACTAACATGCTTAATATTGAATCATGCAAATTTATTCAAGTCAAACATGCTAATTGTTTATGTTAAAATTAAAAAATTGATGTGCTAATCATCAAACTAAAACTATACTAACAAATTGACATGTAAATTATTAAAATATTAACAAGTTTAACATTCAAATTAAAACATGTTTTATTGACTTTTATCAACACATTATTAAGATAACTAAGCATGCATATCAAAAACACATTATTCATATGGAAACATGGCAACACAAGATTAAAGCATGTATTTTCGTTTTTTTTTTTTTTTCATTCAAACATTCAACATAGTCAAATGGAGATAAAGCTTACTTCACGTACTGACGAAAATAGGATTGGTTTAGTGGTGATCAATTCTCAAGGTAGGACTAACAGCTTCAAACTCTTAAGATGTCAACTACAAAAACCTTAACTCAATTTTTGGAAATCCTGAGCCCTTTTCCTTCGATTTCCCCAAAAACTTCATCTTCGATAATGAGCAAACCCTGACAACAACCTTATGACTTCTTCTCCAAATTCAAGCAAATCCACATGAAATCAAGAGCAGCCAAAGCTTGGGCTTTGTTCTTAGATGAGAGTCTAATGTTCCACTAGTTTTTCTTAGATTAATTTTCTTTATATTGAGAGAAATCAAAGAGAGAGAGTGGGTTGTGTAGTAATAAAGGTTAGAGCAAAAAATTGATGATTGCATTCAATTGGAGAGCTTTCAATATTTTTAGATGGATTAAATGTATAGAGGAGGACCTTATTTATGGTGCTAGGTTGTAAGTGATGCTTAAGAACTTTCATATGCGAGAAAGATCAAATCTTTGGTGGATAAGGGAAGTTTGGGTGTATGTTTCATATTCTTCCAATTTTAGTCGAAATCAATCATGTTTTCTTAGAAATAAGGTCAAATTTGAAACTTTTACAGCTCGTGTAAGATGTGGTCACTTATTTAGTGTTGGGCTATAGCAAGTTATTATAAGAGAAATCACTTATTTTGCTTAATTTAGCTATGGTGCAAGATATGGGTATTTATTAGACACTTGAATTTATTATCTTTATTTCTCCCATTTCCTTCCATAATAATTCAAAATTTGAACATCTTTAAATATGAGACTTCCCAGGATTTTATTTCCATATATTTCTCAAACTTTTAATCAATAAAAGATGCACAAAATCGGGTATACAAAATAAGGAACTTTCCATTTTTATTAGAGTAAGAAGCTTTAAGCTTTTGTTCACGAATGGGAAGGCTTGACTTCAAGCAAAGAAAGGTCTTCAATATTAAGAATTTTTTTTTCTTTTTTCTTTCCTACATCTTCTAACTTTTTTCTTTTTTCTAATATTTTCTGAACTTTTTCAATTTTTGTATTTATTCTATTTTTTTGTGTTTTTCTTCTGATTTTTCTACTTTTTTGTATTTTGTATTTTTTATTTTTCTATATTTTCTAGATTTTTTTTTTGTGTTTTCTAAATTTTCCAATTTTCATAGATTTTTTAAATTATCTAGCCTTTTTTCACGGGATGGGGTTTATAAGTTGTAATGAATATGAAGCGAGAAAAAATGGGGTGTCTATAAGTGATTTGATAAGAACAAATGTTTGAATTGAGAGGATTTAATCAAGAATGATAATACTAAATAAGTGTCAGTGTCTTATTATCTTGTAATTGTGGGCAAAAGATAATTGAAATTACTTATTATGAAATTGATTAATAACATTGCTAAAGCTCATGGGGATATACCCATATTTGGTGGAGTAGGTGAACATACTTGTCAAGGAAATGATATTTACATGAAAATGAAGGAATCTAGAGTAATTAATAAACAAAATATTATAGAATCAAAAGTAGCTCTACTCTACAGTCAGATAAACAAACCTCTCGAAGCTTGTACGGGAGTTGGTTTGACATCCTTAACTATATTTTTGAGATGTTAATGAACAAGATGTACTTCAATTTATTGACAATATCTTCCGTTTCACCTAAGCAAGATTTGAAGTATTTGCTTATAGAACGTAATTAAGGAAAGGAACTTACATTAGTACAAAAATCATGAAAATGAAAAAAATTGGAACATATAGAACTAGAGCTATAGTTTCAATCTTTATCTCTTTGAAAAGAATGGTTTGGGACTTTTATGGAAAGTCCATGGCATTCAAGGTCACATAATAGGGGGCATTACATTCGCTAAAAGGTCCAAAACTTAGGGTGGAAGGTTCATGACTATTTTATGAATTTATCATCAATGGTGTTCTATTTGTTGAAATATGCTAGACCTTTTATGAAAGATATGAACTTATCGTCTTTAATAGATTCTCTTCGAAGAAAGCTATTCTTAGCTTCTTAAAAGTTTGCAAATAACACCATTAAACAACAAATGACTTAAAATATACCTAATAAGCCTCAAGAAAAGTTTTTTCCTCATCATTTGGCATTGTTGTCCCGACTACCTAAGTTAAGTTCTACAAACCCCTTGCTCTAATTTAAGTTATTGATCCTCATAATTTTGATTCCCATTATTATATTGCATACACATAACCACTTCAGCAAAAAATTTAGACATCTATATAATGCTGGTGCAATTTTTTATTGGAGACGAAAAATTATTAAACTTTATCGTGCAAGTAAGTAGATCAACAGTATCTATACAGTTTATGTGTTTAACATTATTTAATGAATGATTATTTAAGAGTACCATGCATGGTATGTTGCAATGTATTTGCAACTTATATTGCCATTGCTAATTTTTCACTTAACAATAGAAAAATTAAATTGGCTAAGCCATAATGCTAATAGAGATACCCATTATACTAAAAAGATGTGCTAAGTTTTATGTATGCCACTATATATTAACTTTAAGGAGAGGTGAAAAGTTATCTTTTTCTTGACCTTAATCGAACTAAGTAATTGGACAGGAAGTTACAATTAGGTTAGGAACACGTTTGATAAGGTTTTTAAGTAGAAGAAGAGTGATTCATTACACCAACTTGGGTTTAGTGTCATTTGCTTGCATATAAGGATCCTAACACCTTGAAGCTATATTGAAGGGAAGTTATTTATTTTTATAGCGATACATTAGAGTAGATAATAATAATGTACATATTATACATACTTATTTACACATTAATCTTAACAATCAATAAATAGTCTTAATTGAAGATTCATAATGGTGCAACATGTCTCTCCAGTACTTTACTATGCCCATTCATTTTTCTTTTCTTTTATTTTTTTTATTAAATTCTAGTATTTTTTGCAAGTCATTGCATCTCAAGAAAACCACTTCCACTCCCTATGTCCTTTACTAATAGTAGTAAGATTTATAGCCATAATAAGCATTAGTTATTTTCTATAAAATTAGTAATAACTTTGTAGCATAACTTTAATAAATTTCCTCTTTGTCACCTTGATTTGGTGATGATATAGTTATTATTTAGTGGGTGATTTTAAATTATCTATGACCTTCAAGCTTCTTGAGGGAAATGAAAAGGCCTTATAGTTTTCTTATTTTTCTTATAAATGCTTCTATACTTATGTAAACATATGTGTATATATGTGTATGTGATTTCGTGTCAAATTTCATAAAAGGTCTAAAATTAAAGGTAGAGTATAGACACCTTTTTTTGCCCTCTTTTAATTTATTTATTTTTTTAAAGAAAATGGTCCTAATTAAAAAAAAATACAAAGTTTCAAAAGTGACTGACTTAAGTTAATCAGTCATTTGGGGTTGGTTCAAGCAATAGTCATAAGTATATAAGAAATTTAATAAATTTAGAGTCATTAAAATCTTCTAGGCTTCGTTGGAAAAATATTCTAATAGAATATTTAAATGGATTTTTGTGTAATTTAAAAATATTTTAATAGGACTAATTAAAATAATAGGACTTTAGATTTATTAAATTTTAAGGAGTAGTGATAAGAAATATGTTTTAAAATGTATGTTTAAACTATTTTGATAAATCGAAGCAATTGGGCTAAGTTAAGCTTGAGTTTGAAGCATGAAATTTAAGTTAGGCTTATAATTAATAGCTTAAGTATATTTTCAACGTTTAACATGTTGAGAAAAAAGGCTAACTCAGATGGCTAGTGAAACTGACTCTATCCACTAACTTCTTTCCAATTGTCGATGTTACTCTTTTATAAATACAATATTATCACCCAACAGTTATAAAAGTGGATAGCAGGTACGTATACACTTTCATGGTGATTTAAAATCTATAAATTTTTATTTTTCCTACTTTTGTAAATTATATCCCAATTCCTTTATAAAATAAATGCAATTTCACTTATTTATGTACAAATGAATAAGCTTTGTTTTTTTTTTTTAAAGCGTGATTTTGAAATGTAGACCTAATTTCGGAAGTAAAAAGTGATACCCGTTAGGGTTTAATAAGGTAACCTTCGATTCAAAAGTCTTTGGTTTTATATATATATTTTTTAAAATTGGTTTTATCAAAGATCGGTAGTTAAGTTGTAACTAATCTATTTGATTGGTTATACTTTAATTCTTTTCTCGATCACAGTCAAGTGACCACTCTAAATGTCTTTTAATTTAAAAAGAAAATTAATTTTTTTTAGCTTCTAATTGAGGGTTAATGTTAAATGAGTTAAAATTTAATATGAAACTAAATAAAAAAATATTAAAACTGAAAATATTAGGCTCCACATAGAGGCTCTACAACTCTAGCATACCGGCGGTTGTCACGTATGGAATGGCACAACTTATATGATAGACTATACGAATCCTTGGTTTATGGCATGACAATATTGAGTCTATATTCTGCAGTAAATTTTATAAAATCCAGTTTTTTCCATTCGCTAAATTGAAATACCAAAATTTCCTTTGCTGATTTGAGTGCTCCAAGTGATCCAACATTGTACCACAAAAGGTTAATGATAAATTGTAAATATAATTTCTTATATTTATTTTATGAGCACTTAATTTTTTTTTTAATTTCTGAAATTGAGCAGTTAGAGCTCAAAATCTTTTAAAAAGGTTCTTTTAAGACTCATACATCACCATATGTTCTTTATTTTATGTAATTTTTACTATTTAATGGTAAAATAATAAAATATAGTTTACAAGGAGTATATTGATGTATCAAACAGCTTTTTTGGTTTTTTTTTAATCCCTTACTACGTTGGGCCCAGTCCAATTAAAATAAAGCAGGCCTTCAAATCCCAATCTTCTATTTAATAACAATTTAAAAACCCGAATTCGTGCAACTCACAACCCCGAAGAAAGACGTTACGGTGTCAGAAACCACTTTACACCTCAACCCCCTCCTTTTTTAAATTCCTAGCATCCCGCTCTTCTCTCTCATTTAAAATTCTCTCTTTCTCTCTCTCCAATGGCGACGAACATCGGGATGATGGACGGAGCTTACTTCGTCGGAAGAACGGAAATTCTCGCTTGGATGAACTCCACTCTCCAATTGAACCTCTCCAAAGTCGAAGAGGTCTTTTCTAAACCCTAACCCTAACTGTTATTTTTTATTTTGAAATTCTTCGGTTTCTTTTTCTCAATTTTGTGTTGAGTTTAGTTCACGATTCGTTGTTTTTAAATTTGCAGGCTTGTTCTGGTGCTGTGCATTGCCAGCTCATGGATTCGGTTCATCCTGGGATGGTTCCAATGCACAAAGTTAATTTCGACGCTAAAAGCGAGTACGAGATGATTCAGAACTACAAAGTTCTTCAGGATGTGTTCAATAAACTCAAAATCACTAAGGTAGACTCGATTTCTCTTTCTTTCTTTTTGATTGAGGTGATTTTTGTTTGATATAAGCATATGTGATTGTATCGAAAATCTACGGTTTATGATGAGCTCGTCGATTGATTGTGTTATTTTTGTCGATGAATACACTCAAGATACAACATCTGTTAGGATCAAACAAGCACATATTTTTTATATTGATATTCTGACCTAAATACAGTAGAGATCTTAAAAGAGAAGTTGGAAATGAAAATGTTCGATGGTGGTTATATTGAGAAAGAGGGAGTTGCAAATGTTCTGTAATTTGGTTTCATTGTTGAATTTATGAATCAATTTGAAGAAGCAAACATCTCAATCCAGTCAAATAGTTATATGTGACCGGATTGATGAGCTGAAGTTGTATAGGGATATCTTTGTTTTCTCTATGTTCTTTTATTGAATGATCTGTTACATATATTTATAACCAATGGTTAAGTGAGCGATTTTGCTATAGTTCAGTTGCTTTCTTCTTCTAATGATGTATACTGCGATGATTTGTAGCATATAGAGGTGAATAAGCTTGTGAAAGGAAGACCGCTCGACAACCTGGAGTTTATGCAATGGATGAAGCGCTATTGTGATTCTACTAATGGAGGTGTTCACAAGTATGTTAGTTATGTTTTAGTTTTCTTGGTCAATTTGTCCTAGTTATCTATCTTCATAGCACGATGGATTCCATCTACTTTATTAGAGAAAGAAGGTAGTACATGCCTACATCATAATTGTTCTTTTTACGAGTTGGATCTCTTGCAACCCTACTCACTGTCAAGCTTGTTATATGTGTTGTTGATTAGTGTTTTTGTTCTCGTTCATTCTGCTGTTTTTTTTTTTTTTTTTTTAATAATATGCATATACTAAAAACAACAGTACTCAAGTTGTATTCCCACTGTGACTCAGCTATATGGTACTGTAACATATATTAAAATTATATCTCCAAAAAAAAAAAAATAAAAAGAATTTATATTCTTATCCGGTTTATCAAATTTTGGTCTATATCAAAAGTTTAAGCAGTGATACTATGACAAGACGGAACATTTTGCTTGGTGAATGATTTAAACATATGATTACTGCAAAATATGTTATCGAGAACTATATATGTCCTTCCTCTTTCTCTCTTTTTTCTTTTTTTTTTTTTTGGATAATGTGTCTGTCCTCTCCCTATGTGCGAATGAGTTCCCATTTTGATGTCTCCATCCCTGTACCCAGTGACCACATGTTATATTACACGTAAGAAATATTTGATGTAAGTACTATCTTACATGTCTTTCTTAATACATGGCAACATATGACTGGTAGGTGTCCAGTAGAGACACCATTTGGGATGTGTAACATTTGGGATGTGTAAATTTTGTCCCTCTTAGTAATTGTGTTTAACTGAGTTTATATCTTTGATCTTGGAATTTTTTTTTCTTTTTAAATTGCGGATTAAGAGGACTATTTCCCCCTTTTTGGTCAATGGATTAAGAGGATTTAGATTATTGAAACATAAAACCTCTATTCAGAAATAGTCATGTTAGCCTTTGTACCTTCTTTCAAGAGTTACATTGAGTTTAAGATTTGTGGTTGTCCACTTGCTCCTAGTTATAATCCTTTGGAAAGGAGAGAAGCTTCCAAGGGTGGTAAAGAAGCAAGCAAAAAGGCGGCACCTTTGCAATCTTCAAGAAGTTCAGCAGCGGCTCCCAAGACCCACTCTTCTCATGGTCCTCGAAAGCAGCATGATCCTTCAGTAAGCACTGCTACTGCAAAAGCACCTAAACCAGGTTTTTGCGTGGGACCAGCATATGATGAGCAGGTAAATCTATGTTTAATCACGAGAATCCATTATTTGTGGGGTGAGATTCTGCTCTAACTGGCTAATCTACATTTTATGAAACAGATCACAGAGTTAAAACTATCCATTGATAGTCTTGAGAAGGAGAGAGACTTCTATTTTGCGAAGCTAAGGGATATTGAGATCTTATGTCAATGTCATGAAATCGAGGATCTACCTGTATGGCCCTGGACCAATTGCTTTAGATTTTCTAGTACTTTTGTGTGTGACTCTTGATTCTTTTTAATTGAATAAATATTTTGCCATGTGACAGATTGTTGGCGCAATAAAAAGGATTCTTTACGCTGTTGAAGACAATGCTTCCGTAGTAGCAGAAGCTCAAGCCATGATTTCAAGCCATGGTAGGGATGAGGATCTATTGAGTCCAATTGCTGAGGTTCCGGAAGAAAGAACAAGTTCAGAGTCCCAGAAAAGGAAAAGCATTGTCAATGTTGATGTAGATGCCGCTGCAATGACTACATCTTCCCCAAGGCGCAGGCTTTCAGATGCTTCTGATGTTCGGTGTAGTGGCTCACCTCTCATGACTTACTGATTTCAATTCACTTTAGCAGGTTATACGTGATTGCCTTATTGTATGAAATAAGCCGATACAGGTGACTTCCTCTGAAGTCCAGATAGCAACAGAAACAACAGGGCTCTGGGGATGAACAAATACATTGAATGGTTATGTAGTGAGATTAGGTGCTGAAGGGATTCCCTTGCTAATTCAAGCTATTTGAAAATATCTTGGCAAAAAAAGATGTTTCTTGATTATGAACTTGTTGGGGACTTGCTAATTCAACCTGTTGGTTCGCATTCAACAAATTCCTAGGCCTTTTAATGTTTCATTCATAATGTTTTAAGCATTAATGCGAACCTGCTAGTGCTAGGTCTCGGCTTTTACGGTGGAACAAGTTCAGCAAGTTCTGGGGCCTTTTGTTTCAGTCATTTAACGCTTTTTGATTGGCAATTTTCAAAATTGTTTGGCAATATATGTTTCAACTGGCGGTCGTAAAACTTCAAAAATACTATTTCTCGTATTGCTCACCATCACTATCCAAAACATGGACATGCCAATTTAAATATAATAAAAAATAAGATTATGGTTTTCACAATTATGCATTTCTTTTGCAAAGCTGAAGGCTAGTTTTAATTTTCAGCACATTTGATTGCAGTTCAATAGTTGGCCTGTTAAGCCATAGAGCTTTTTAGTATTCGTCCTAATTTGATATGGTTGATAATTTGTGTATTTTATTTTTGTGTTTAGAAAATTTTAATTTATGATATGATTCATTTACTAATTGTGTATAATGATATCATAAGTTGATGTGTCTTGTATTTGGTATAGATTTGTTTATTGATTAAAAAATTACAATTAACTTTGTAAAATATTTATAGATAAAAAAAAATGATAATAAGATTTAAATTTTATAAAGAGAAATGATGTAATATTTTCATATAAATTTTAATATAAAACTATAACTTAGGCAAGAGTTTTAGCAAAACAAAATTTTACTAAATATAGAAAAACAAAAAAATTTAAGTTACATAACATTAAGGTTGGTAATTCGTGTTATTTTATTGTGTTATTTTTGTGTTTAAATAGACACCTAGAAAACCTCAACCTGTGATACAATTTATTTATTAATTGTGTATGAGAACTTAAACCCATGACTATATATATCTTGTATTCAAGTTAGATCTATTTAATAATTAAAAAATATAATTAAATTTATAAAATATCTATAGATGTAAAGAGAAAAAAAGAAATTATAATATTAAAACATGATAAAGATAAATGATATAATATCTTCGTTCTTGATATAAAACTATGATCTAAATAAAAGTTTTAGGAAAACAAATTGACAAAATATAAAAAATATAAAAATTTAAGTTGCATAATATAAAAGGATAAAATTTATTAGGCTTAGCCCTTATTTATTTGTACTTGACTCATTGAGTTAGGTAATAAGATTTAAGAAGTTCAGTTCATATTTGAGATGATTTAGGAAGAATCGGTTTGGTGTATTTGAAATAGAGATTGTTAGATTAATTTATCAATCTCTGACCTTTATCAGATAGGCTCATGCAGTTAAGAGGATTGTTACTAGTCTTGGCCCCATTAATAAGCTCGTTTAGAATAAACATTAAATGAGCTAGTTCTATTTTGTCTGTTGATCACTTATATGATTGAACGAATGTTATCATGCTTAAGAGTCTATAAATATATAGTCTTTTCTCCTTATTTGCAACTCTTAGAGAGAATTGAGAAATAGTATTACTCTATAAAACATCTATTTCCTAAAGATCAAACAAGTAGTTGAGTAAAAAATTGATCTCATTTGCTCAAGTTATAAATAAATACTTGAAGTCTCTTAAACCTATTTTGTTTATCACTTATACATTTGAAATGCTGAGATTACTTGCTTCTTCTCCCTACCTTACTCTCTCCTAATCGCCCCTTCTTATGTTCTTTCTCCCTACCTTATTTTCTCTTAATCATTCCTTCAAGGGTTATTCTTGCTTTACTTATTTGAAGCTACGTATAGTATGTTATTTATGCAACATGCATTTGGCTATTTCAATCGAACCCTTGCATCTATACATAACATCACTAAATCAAGTGTAATCATAGATTAAATGTATATTAATGTTTTTACGAGTGTTGATTTCCAAATTTATTACATTGTTTGTTAGATTTTTAAGGAAGAATTTGGTAGATACTTTATGTTACGACCTGGGGAGGCTAGTCGTGGCAGTCGTCGTATACTGTATAAAAGATTATAGATCGAATTCCCTTACAATCGACGGCCTTTTTAACGATACATAAATTACAATTATAACTAACAACTAAGAGTGCGTAAGCATAAGTAATATCATTTCATGATAACAATAATAAAATATAAAAATATAATACATAATCTATTTATATAAGAATTTATAGATAAGGAATCTAAAGCATTTCTTAAGTCAAACTAGTATCATTTGATTACATAATTAACTCTATAATCTAGATAAACTATTACAAGTGTACTCTGATCACGTGCTGTTCCCACATTGACTCCATAATGAACACTAACCTCAAGTTTGCAACGGTTCGACTTTACGAATAACTCTACTTGCGAAAGAAGACAACAAGAATATAAGTTAACTAGCTTAGTGAAATAACCCCCTCTACTATATAACAATCAAGTTATATAATAATTAAGTTCAATTAAGTGAATGTATGTTAATCAATATGCCAAACAAATACAAGCATGTGACTAGATACTACATGCATGTGACTAGGTACTACATGCAACTCAGATTTAATACTTTGCGAAGTCAGGGTTGGAAATACATCGGTATAGTCAAATCTAAGTATCATTATTAGAACTTATTTCATAACGAAACTTCGCATTTTTTATTTAAAATGTAATGATATATCCATTATTAGTTTTATCAAAAATGAGTTTTACGTATAATTGTGAGTAAGTTCACGCAGCTCTCACTCACCCTTAAATAGAGGCCTTTAAACTCAACCCTTAGTAAGGCGGTTGGCGCTTCTAACGCCTAGTAATCCTGTAGGCCAGGGTAAGGTCATATCGTACGTGTGTACTGTACGAAATCTATAACAATCAATAATCAACCTATGCATGGCCTCTCATTACGTCCGTATAATGTGACTGTAGGAATTAGTTATGCGGTGTATGATTATGCTTGTTTCAAGTTAACCTTTTTTAGTTGAGTAAAATCAGGTCTTATTATTCAGTGATCATTCAAAGTCATAAACAATCAATTTCTAGTGAATTTACTATGCAACAATTAATATATTATTGTAATTTAAAGTAAATTCACCATTAACAACTAATTATCATACATAAGCATAAGTCAACCCCATATAACATTAATTTATTGATCATAACTTGTATTCACTAACTACAAACACAAACAAGTATGGAATCATCATGAAAACTCACTCAGCTATAATTGGCTCAAGGGTCGTAATAATCTGGCGGCAGCTCATGGTTAATGTTAAGATTAGTTAAGAATAATAAAAATTTGTAAGTTTGGGAATTTAAAGCTCAATTAGTATTGTAATTTGTAAGGTTTATTCATCTAGTTACGCGAAATTGTCGATTCGAGCTTTTTATCGAATCGCCTATAACTTTTTTGTTTTAGCTCGGATCATTATGAACTTATAGTTCATTTTGATTGTTTTCGAGCGTATTTTCTCATAGCGAAGTCTGTTTTAGACGTTGTAACTTACAGTTTCAATTGTGATATAAAAATATCATAAAATTTATTATTTTAATTTAAAAAATTATAAAATATTAATTTTAGCTTTTTCTTAATATATTTATGATTTAATAATTATTTAAATCATATAATTGATAATTTTATTATTTTAAGAATTTTTTACCTTAGTTACTCATTTTTACTTATTTTTGAGATTTTGTACTTATTATAATAACAATAATAATTATTATTATTATTGTTATTTATTATTTTCTTATTATTCATTTTTATTTTACGATATACATATATATATATGTACTTATACTATATTTGATTAATTTTATAATTTACTTTAATTGGTAATTCCTAATTTATGGTAATATATATATATATATATACCTACTCCTTACATATTCATAAATTTATTTTATTTAGTAAATATTATTATATCATATATATTACTTAATATTTGGTATACTACATATATACTATATGTTATACATATATTCACGCCACATACATGTATACCTATATGTATATAAAATATAGCTTACATGTGTACATAAATGTATAAATACCAAATACATACATATATATATATATAATATACGAATACTTATACTTATATCTATACATATGAAATAAAGATTGTACACATATATACATAGCTAATTTCATGTGTACAACTATATATATATATATCTATATTTATTTTGTAAAAATACTAAATACATACTATATGTGGTCTTATGGATACATACACATATCGTATATTCTACCTATATACATACATGTCTGCATACATATCTTTATACATACATATATATATATATATATCTTAAGTTATCTACTTATGCATACATATATGTATATCTACTTATGCATACATATATGTATATGTAATGAAATATTTAATAAAATACAACACAAATACTTAGTATATAGATGTATATACCATAGAATATACACATATACTACTAAAATAATTATACTTACCTAATTATATTACATTTGCTTCTTCTTTTCAACCTCCTCTTCCTTCTTTTTCTTCTTATTCTTCTCCTTGTTCTTCATGGTTTTCTTTTTTTTTTTCTTTGTTTTGCTCTTCTTTTCTTTTGTTTTTCTTTTTCCTCTTGTGTTTCAACTTCTAGAATTTTTTTCCCTTAAATTTAAACGTGTACAGTGGCAAAAATAAATAAAAAATATATATAATCTAATCTTTTCATTAATGAAGATTGGACAATGTGATCATTTCTAGTTTTTATTTTTGTTACAAAATCAACACTTGGCATTTTATTTACATCATGTGGGCTGCTATGTTTTGATATTTTTCTTTGATTTTTTTTTTAAGGACGTAGCAACAAAGGAGAAGAAAAGAAAAGAAAGAAAAGAGAAAAAGAAAGAAAAAGGAAGAAAATAGAAATTAAAAATAAATATAAGTAATTTTTCTAAACATAAAAAACATAAGAATAATCATCATAAATTAATTTTTGGAATTTTCTGAAAATTTATCAATTTAATTGGTATCCGTTACAATTATAATTTTTACAAGTTATTGTAACGATTTCGTTAAAAATTTTATGCGATTGTGCGATTTAGTTGATAATTGTAATCGACTATAATTATATCACTATTGAGTAATATTTAACTATTTTATAGGCTTAAAGTTGGAGTTTTAGGGTTTTGATCAAATTTGGGTTCTATTTTGGTTAATGGTGCGAAAATTAGATTAAGGGTTTTAATACACGATTTAGGGTTTTGATCAATTTTTAGGGTTTTTATTATTGATGTTATATTCAATTTATTAAGTTTCATAATCTTTTATTGTTACAAGCCTTATCGACTCATTCCACAGTTTAGGACACTTAAACTTAAATTAGGGTTTAGACTATCGATTTTTTAGGGTTTACACCCTATTTTTATCCTCCTGCATTTTTTAAGCTTTTTAGAATAGGGTAAAAGGTCCAAATTTAAAAAAATTAGAAAAAATACAAAAAATAGAAAATTCAAGAAAAAAAGGTATACAAAATAAAAAATAGAAAATGAAAGAAAATAATAACATAGAAAGATTGACGTTTCAGGAAAATAAAAGTAATTGATTATTTAATTTTTGGCATCGGATCCAATAATAATAATAATAATAATAATAATAATAATAATAATAATAATAATAATAATAATAATAATAATAATAATAATAATAATAATAATAATAATAATAATAATAATAATAATAATAATAATAATAATAATAATAATAATAATAATAAGCTAAATTGGGCTTGGTTATTTAAGGTCTAATTTTAAGTAAGAACTTAGTTTAGTGTAGTGTTTTTTTTTATTTATATAAGAAAGAAAGAAATAAAAAAAAAGAAGATGGATTGGACTAGGTTTTAAACCTAGTTCATATGGTTTGGTAATAAGGCCCAAGGCCTTAAGCATTTGATCAAGGACAAATGGTTTTTTTTTTTTTTTTGTGTGGGGGTTAGGTGTGTTAGGCTGCTAGGCGTGCCCATTTTAGTTGCAATGTGTGTATGACATATGTTGGTGCCCCTCCTCTATCCTCTTACACGAATGTGTAGTAGAGTAAAAGAAAAAAATCATGCGACCCCCTTTCTTTTTGGACCAATTAAACTTGATTTTTAGCCAAAATTGATTAAACAAAGAGTAGGAAATAATTGTGGATTCGAAATTCTTTTGAATGGCCTTAATTTTATGTCCAAATTCAGTCATATTCTTAATCAAAATGGGCATTGAAATCACTCTAAGCTTAAAATACGAATTTTCAAATCCTCCATTAATGAAGGTTTCCAATCTTATTTGACCTTGCATTAGTATAAATAGTGCTTCTTAGGCTTCTTATAGAACATAACCAACTCTTGAATCACTCCCTTTAAGCTCAAATCTAAGCTTTCTCACTTTACAAAAGCTCCAATTCGCAAGTCTCTCTCTCTAGCTTTGCCTTTGCCACAACTTGCTTTGAACCAAACTAACATTACGGTTGAGCTCCTTAGGACGTTAGTGTTTGAACCCAACTCCTCTTGCAAGTAGCCATGCGTCATAATGCGAGAGACTAACCCCTATTGTGAAACCTTTGTCCACTATAATAGCCCATTTAAAACACCACTCCAACCACTACATTAACTCATACTAACACCTTCGTCAAGTTCCCTATTGCTCGAAACGTTAAACTAACGTCCACTTCCATCTCGAGCACTACTCCTAGTGACTACTCTTCACTAGCCACCTTGTAACTCCACTAAAACCACTACATCTGGCCACAGTACTTGTCCTAACCGTCCATCCTCAATGGGAAACACATGAAAATGTGTTTTCCTACTTCAAAACCTCTTTGAAACTGCCTAAAAGCAAACCTCCATTGACTGCTACATCTTCTTCTTCCTTCCAACTCACTACCTGTAGAGCTTTAGTTGAATCGAACTTGAATCAGTGATTTGACCTGAAGTTTGACTTGTGCCCTAACTTTTGTGCATCTCCTTTGGTCCAGTCCTCTCTAGTGTCTTATTTTGGTTCTTTTGTGTATTTTATTTTATTTTATTTTCTTTTTCCTTTCTTATTTTATTTATTTATTATCCATGTAGTTGTAACCTTAAAAAAAAGAAGAGAAAAAATGGAAAAAAAAGAGAGAGAAAAAGAAAAAAAGGGTGGAAAAGGAAAAAAGAGAGAGGAAAAGATGTGTTAATCATTTTTATCATTTCAGTAAAAAATAAATAAGAATAAAACATAAAAAATAAAATAAAATAAAGAAAATAATAAAAAATGGAAAATCAATTTATAACTTAGAGAAAAATTCACTTTCTAAATAAATGAAATAAATTAACCATTTTCCAAAAGTAAAATTTCCTTAAAATTTTTCAAATCAACAAACACTTAATCAATTTAGCCCCTTTAGAATTTTCCTTAAACGTAAATTGAATTAAAACGTAAACTCAACCTTTTTTTTTTTAAATGAAAATGAATCTAACACATTAAAGTTTTCGCAAATGAACTACGGAAAGTTTGATCCCTATTAGAGGGGTACGTGGGCACATAGGGGGTGACTTAAAATAGGGAAACCTTTTTATTTCCCCTTTTTATAAATATTTTCCATTTATTATTTTTGTGCAAATGAATTGATTTTAACCATAAGTTTAAAACTAGTGATTGAATTTTGTTTTAAAAAGGGTAAATTTAAAAGGTGAATATAAATTCAAAAAGTTAATAGTGGTATCCTTAAGGGTTTAAAAGATTAGCTCTTGGACTCGATCTTTGGGTTTTCAAACCTGTTTTTGTAAAACTTGGTTTTTCAAGTGGATTAGTGACTAGATTAAATTGGTCCACTTAATTGATTTAACTTAACCCTTTTCTTTTTTGGACTTTAGTTGGGTGATAACTTCAAAATGTTTTCTAAAATAGAAAACCCATTTTTCTTTAACTCTTAGTTGATGATTAATATTAAATGAATCAAGGTTTAATATTGATCAGGTTAAGAAAAATTAATAAAAAACTAGGAAAAATTCAAGCTTGATAGCTTGGCGACTCAATTGAGGAGGTCAAAAGGGCTAGTCACTTAAAAACTTTTTGAAATTAAATTTTCTTTTCAAAATGCCAATGTTATTTATTTATTTATTGGTTTCTTTCATTTAAATATTCTCCATTTTAATTACTATATTCACATTTGCATGTATCATATTTGGGAAATTAGGGGGTTTATTGCATCACAGATGCAGGGTAGATACAGTTAGACTTAGGTTGTCTTAGGACCCTAAGATGGGGGGCTATTATTTAGGTTCTGAGTGTGGTGGTATAACCACTGTTCAGGGTTGATTAGGTTACTCCACTTAAGCTTTAATGTGACCGATAAATCATTTTCTCAAAAACATGTAAGGTTACAAAGCTTAAGCATTTTTAGATCCTACCTTTATTACATATACAATTTTTAGATTGGTAAACAAATAGTAATAGGGCATGTCACCTATGAAAGGACAGAACTCTACCGGAATTCCATTGTACTATAAAAAAAAGTTGTAACATACTTTTCCTACACCACCAAATATAATTTTATCCTTCGTATAAAACTTTTCCATTATAAAATTGTAGTTTCCTTGAAAATTTAGTATAAATAACATTCTTATGTAACAATTCAACTTCTCTCTATTGTAATAATGGAATTTTAGTAAGGTCCCAACCTTAAACCCCTTTTATATTACTGCATTACTATTTAGTCGTCGGTCTTTTGCAGTTGCATTTGTGTGTCCTCATGTTTTCTTGTCTTATCTTGTTTTTCAAATCAAAAGGGTTTCCTTATATATTGTAAAATAAATTTCTAGTTAAGTTACCATCTTAAAGGCCGTTAAATGTATACTTGTAGATTATTTTAATTAGCCTTTATAATAATTAGAAACCTCATAACTTATAAATAGTCTTTCTTACTTTAAAAGAGAATTAGACTTAGTACATCAACTTTTTCCTTCCTTGTTTGTAAATTCACCACTTTATAGAATATTATAGGTCCTCTAATTCATAAATATCCAAAATCGTTCTTATGTATAAATTCTTTGAGTTGTAAATATTCATTTCCCTTTTTGCTTTTAACCAATCACCTTTCTTAAATCACTCTTGTCTCTTGTAAAATAGTCATTCCCCACCCTTGTCAATAATTGGTAGTTAGTTGTAAATATTAGATACTCCATAAATTTTTCTTTATACTTCTTGTAAGTAACCTTTTACATACTTACAGGATGCAGATATTCTTCATTAGTAGATTAGGGTTGTACTTTTATCCTTGTTTTTCTTTTCACTACCTCACTTTAAAATATGCTAGTTAGGGTCATATTAACTCTTTTTTTTTTCAAATTAAAGAAAAAAAAATCTTTTTGAGAATTGCTAATAGGTAAGGATTCTTCTAAACCAGGTTTAAATGGCTAATGATAAGATCAACTCCTTAGGAAAAAGGGTATATAAAATGGCTCAATAATTATAGATATTGGTTTCCATAATTAGCACCCTACAAGTATCTCAAGATTCAGGTCTAGAAAACGACTCATGAGCCTAGAAGAAAAAGTGGTAACATTATAGAGGGACATTTTAGATCTAGAAATGGCCATGGGCCTTGTGTTCAAAAGACTTCAAACAGCGCCCCATTACCATTCAAATGTCACCAAAAGTGAAGGAGCCAATGTTAAGCCAAAAAAGACAGGATCAAGACAAGCTTACTTGTAACGCCTCGAGAAGACAGTTTACTCAGTTCAAAGTTCCAATCACTCGAATCTTTCATTAGTGAAAGGAGGCTAAGTTCTTAGCTTATGAAGCCTTTAATCCAAACTATAGGCCATGAAACTTCAACCTAAAAGCGCAATGTGTTTACCATATGGGTCAGAAGGGGCATTCTATGGAAGGATGTTGGAGGTTGAGAAAAAAAATTCAAGATATGATTGATGCTCAGATAATACAACTTGACATCTCAGAAGCCATTTGTTGTAAGCCTAGCCGTGAAGGGACTTCAAAAGGACTACATACTGCACTTAACTTTTAGAATCATTTGCTACCATCTAATAAGTTGGCCTGTCACTTAAAGTGGTTAGGGGTATCCTCAAGTTAAATGGGATAGGGGCATTTTGAGAGACGGAATTTGAAAATTGACATAATTTTATAATAATGCCCATTTGAGATAGAAGTATTCTGTTTGTCTATCTTTTGAGTTATTGACTCAAAATAATACAAGCGTTTATTTGAAGACTTTTGTTATTAGGGAAAATGAATGTACATTTTTTATATCTCATTTTCAAAGTATAGATTGAAAAGAGGCAAATTGCATCACAAATGACATCCCTGACACACTTTGAGAGTTGAGTGATATCATTGTAAGGCTATTGGGCTCATTGTAAGGCTATTGGGCTCATTCCTTAAAGGAGGTTTGTCTTGAATTTGATAGGTAAATTAAAATGAAGATAGGCATTCATTTTTGAGTATCTTATACACAAAATCCCTTACAAACCCCATTGAGCCTTTTTAATGAAGTAGTTCAAAAATTAAAACCTATAAAAAATTACCCCACAATTGGGTAATCAGGAGGTTAGGGTCATTAAAAAGGAGAAAAGGTTAAAACTAATTTGTGCTTACTCTAGTCATATTAATTCAACTATAATTTTCATCATTAATAACTCTTTCCATTGAAATGAATAAGTGCCTACATCCTAGACACTATACACTTTGAGTTGCAAGTCAAAAGAAGGAATGATTACCTCTATCTTGAATTAAAAAAGGAAAAAGCAAAAATAAAGAAAGGAAAAATGAGAAAAATTTGAAATGAAAAATGAAAAGTTTGCTCGAGAAATAGAACTACATAAATAAGGTGATTAAGTCTAAAGCCCTAAAGCCCAAAAGGATATGGGGCATAGAAACCCATTCTTGAATCGAGACCCACATTTCAAATAAAGACCCCAAAAATATAGTTTAAGCAATTAAGCTTGAAAGAAGCCGGGGAAAATACCAAAGTTTCCCCTCAAAATTTATGATCCCTAAAGAAATTGTAGTTGACACATGGCTTATAGCCTACCTACAATTTTACCCTTCCTTAAAGGCCCTTTTGATTGAAGGAGACAACATAAGCTTGGTAAAAATTACATTTGAAACTAGGGTAAGCACAATTTTAGTTTTCATAAAGAGTTCTTAACTTGTAAACCTAAGTTGGATGAATGAATTCTTTCAATAGGACCTATACATTATTATCCATTTATTTAAACCGATGACTAAACCTTTATTATATTACAATCTGAAAAAGGCTTAACAGATTGATCATAGCGTATCACTTATAGGACGAACTATAATTTTTGGAAGTGTAATCTAAAGTGAAATTTAAGCTTGGAGTGCAAGGAAGTCCTCTTCGACTAAACTAATCAATTATAAGATAGCATTTTGGAAATCATGAGCTCCAATGGAATTATTGCCCCAAATGTTTAGAGAGATGTCTTAAAAAGGGAGATTTGTTAAACAATCATGCAGTTGTCCCTAGGCAAGAAGAGAACGAGCCCATAATTCATTTTGTAGCTATAAGGACCTATGAAGAATCCATACTTATCAGTAACTCTTAAAAAAAAGAAGAAGAAGAAGAAGAAAAAAAAAAAAGATTTTCTAAGCTATCATGTAATAAATGTATGTTTTTCAAGATTTTCTTAGAAAAAAAATGTTTTCAAAAAATTAAAATTTTGCCTTTGTCATCCTTTAGATTAACCTTAACTCACATGCTATCTTTGGAAATGTTGTAAATATTTGGATCATCCTTAATATTAGGAGCTTAGGATTGTTTTGAAAACCTAAGTTATCCTTAAGTTCAGGAACTTAAGGCCATTAGTTTTTCCTTTTAGGAAAAATACTAAAACTCTAAGAGTCTTAGCAATCTTTAGATTAGGAGTTTTGGCTATCTCTAATCCTGTATCTAAGTAATCATTCCTTTTAGGAACTTAGCTATTCAATAGGTTCAATAGGAACCTTAGTGATTCTTATTGAGAAGCTTTGGCTATCTTTGATTCTAAAACTAAGTAACCCTTCCTTTTAAGAACTTAATGATTCAATAGGAACTTTAGTTATTTTTGTTAAGAAACTCTAGCTATTTAGGAGTTTAATCTATCCTTAATTAGGAACTCTAGTTATCTTTAGTCTTGAAACCAAGTAATCCTCCCATGCAGGAACTTAGGTTATTTTATGGAAACTAAGTTTTAAAAACCTAGTAATCCTATTGTTTAGGAACTTAGGTTATTTCACAAGAACTAAGTAACCCTTAAGTTAGGAACTTAGGTTATCCTCAGTCTTGAAAACTAAGTAATCCTATTATTTAGTAACTTAGGTTATTTAACAAGAGCTAAGTAATCCTTAAGTTAGGAACTTGGGTTGTCCTCAGTCTTGAAAACCAAATAATCTTATTATTTAGGAGCTTAGGTTATTTCATAGGAACCTTAAGGAATCAAAGTTATCCTTAGATTAGGAATTTTGATCATTCAATTGTCCTCCTTTGAAACTTCAAGAACCTAAGTTATCCTTTGTTAAGTCAAACTTAAGAGCTTTGGTTATCTTTTGCTCATACCCTTGTTAAGTCAAACCTAGGAACTTTGGTTATTCTTTAAACACCTGAATCACACATCAAAGAATCTTTCACATTTCACCTTTTGCTAAATCTCTAATGAATCCAGTCGATGATAGCTAACTAGTTGTAACGTTTCTTAGGGCCAATTTATTTCTAAGGCAAAAATGGTGTTTCTTTTTGTTTTTATGGTGAAGTATTACTCAAACTTCACCATAAAAAAGGCAGTTGTAGATATTCCATTTTGCCCTCCTGCATTTTTTAAGATTTTTAGAATAGGGTAAAGGGTTTAAATTTATAAAAAAAGTAAAAAAATTAGAAATTTTAGAAAAAAAGTATAAAAAATAAAATATAGAAAATGAAAGAAAATGATAATATAGAAAGATAGATCTTTTTAGGAAAATAAAACTCGTAGGTCAATTTTAGTATCATTAGGTTATATGAAATTGGTCATTTAATTTTTGGCATCGGCTCTAAGTATAACATAAAAAAAGTAATAATTTAAATTGGGCTTCGTTATTAGGGTCTAATTTTAAGTAAGAACTTGGTTTAGTATAGTTTTTTTTTAAATTATTTTTATTTATTAAAGAAAGGAAAAAAGAACTCAAAAAAAAAAAGAAGAAGAAGAAGGATCGAATCGGGTTTTAAACCAGGTTCGTATGGTTTGGAAATAGGGCTTAAAGCCCTAATCATTTGGTGAAGGACATAAGAATGGGGGACGATTAGTATGACCATTTTATTTGCAATGCACACGTGCAATAAGTGCGTGGCATGTGCTTAGTACGTGACTTGGCACCCCTCCTCCATCCTCTTACATGAATGTACAATAGAGTAAAAGAAAACATTACATGACCCCTTCTCTTTTGGGACCAATTAAACTTGATTTTTAGCTAAAATTGATCAAACAAAGAGTGAGAAATAATTATATATTCAGAATTCTTTTGAATGGCACCAATTTTATGGCCAAATTCATTCATATTCTTTGTCAAAAAGGGCATTGAAATCATTCTAAGCTTGAAATAAAAATTTTCAAATCCTCCATTAGTGGAGGTTTCCAATCTTATTCGACCTTGGAGTAGTATAAATAGTGCTTCATAGGCTTATTGCAGAATCGAACCAACTCTTAAATCATCCCTTCTAAGCTCAAATCCAAGCTTTCTTACTCTACAAAAACTCTAACCCGTGAGTCTCTTTTTCTAGCTTTCCTTCACCATAGCTTACTTCGAACCAAACTAGCACTACAACTGAGCTCCTTAGGATATTGGTGTTCAAATCCAACCCCTCTCGCAAGTAGCCGTGCCCCACAATGCGAGAAACCAACCCCTATCGTGAAACCTATAATACCCTTTATATGCTAGGTGATGGAATTCTAAATCATCAAGGCGTTTTTTGGTATAGCAGCTCGGAGTACATTGAAACCATGAAGTTAAGCATATTCAGGTTGGAGTAATTCTAGGACGGGTGACCTCCTAGGAAGCAGTTGCACTAGGGGACAAAATTGTGCAACGTTTCACTCCAAAACAGACAATACCTCGGTGGGAAGAGTGCCGACCAGGCTATTATAAGTAGTATCAAAGCAATCCACCAACTAGAAGGGTGGGGCCTTGCTTAGTGGTTGTCTTGGACCTATGTAGCGAAACTGATATGGGTATCAGTTTTGTAAGGGGGGTGGATTATAATACCCCCTACATGCTAGGTGATGGAATTCTAAATTATCGAGGTACCTTTTGGTGTAGCAGTTTAGAGTACGTAAAGATGCTATAGGGAATTATGTTTGAGAACCTAAATTACTAGCAATTTTCCTATAACTTTGAATTAACAAACTTTATGATATGAAGATTGTTGTGATTGATTAGGAATGATGAGTAAAGGTTGATAAAGTAGGAACAACGAAGTAAATAAGAATAAGTAAAGTAACAAAACTAATTAAAATAAACAAATATAATACAATTAAAATAAAAAAGACATGATCCTTAGTGAATTGTGATTATTTACTCTCTAGTTCTATGCAACCATTCAATCTCAATTATTTTCTAAGCCATAGAGATTTCTAAGCCATAGAGATTCCTAATCCTATTATTATGGAAATTGGATTCTGAATTAGCTGGACTTGCATCTCTAGCTAATTTTTAAACCTGAGACCCTCTCTACCTACATCATTGTTTAATAGAGCATCTTAAGATTAGATGAAGTATCTAGATCCTGCTATTAGGTTTCCCTAATCCGAAAAGATTCAATACTTAATCTCTTAGCTCATTGAAACTCATCTAATTATACTTATCTATTTACCGCTGGCCTTACGACTCGATAGTAAACTTAAACATCAAATTAGTAATTGTAGTAATTACTAATTTAAGATAATGTATTCTACATAATTAGATCATCAAAGAATAATATCATAGATAGAAAGAAGAGTTATGCAAAAAGAACTAGATTTCAATAATAATTCACTAAGAATGATTTAAAAGAAAAACAACATAACAAAAGGAAAAGAGAAAGTAAATTAAGAGATCCCCACTATAATTCTAAGCGATAAGTTTACTAAAGGAGGCTCTCATTGAAAACCTAAGCCTAATAATTTACTTATAAGGAGTGAGATTAGGTTTACAAAGAGAGACTTAGCAAAATAAAATATTCATTGAGCATTGCATTTCCAAAAATAGAAGATCTATTGCAAAAATCGAAGATTTGCTTGTTAGGAGATGACCATGCCCTAGGTATACGACCATGGTGGTTGGAAGTGTACTTATTCTTTTCATAAAAACTTTGAATTTGATGGAAATTACTCAACAAATAGAATATGGTTGGGAATCACGACTGTAGACTGGCCATGGTCTTTCTTTGACTTCGTTGTTTGCTTGAATCTTCTTTGAATTTCCTTCGCTTTATTCCAAGATCAACACTTTTGCTTCAAATTATTCCAAAAAGTGCTAAGAACCCTTAAAACTTGGTAAAGTTCTCTAGAAGTCCTTGAAAATGAAATCTTAATGGATTAAACTCAAAATAACACAAAATTTACTTGATTAAAGTCTAAAATAACACAAAATAACCACAGAAAATGTATTCCATTTTTGTGTTATCAAATACCCCTGCACATAAGCTTTTGCTTGTCTTCAACCAAAACAATGGAAATCAAGGAAAATATTTCAAGGATAAGTTGATTGACCACAATCTTAGAAAAGTGCACCCTCAAAGTTCATTAGCTTAGAAAAAAGTTCTCTTGAATGACCCTTGTTCCTTGTCTTTGCAATGCATTTAGAATACTTTGATAATAGCAAATTGAAATTTGCTAAATTCCAGTAATCAATCTATAGGATCCAAAGTTGGCTACAACACTTAAGCAGGAACTAAAATAGAGATCATAACAACCATAAACTAATAAAAAAGGAGTAATAAGGATTTCTTTACTCTGACTCAAGAGGAGTGAAATTTTCCTTTATTAATTTTATTTTGAAAAACTAGATTGAACGCATGGTACATTAATTCATCATTTGATTATCCCTTTATTTCAGTCAATTTTCATTAGGAGGCTTATCCATTCAATTTGATTTTTCTTATTTGAAGTTCGATTAGCATTGGGAAAGTACTTCACTCTTTTGAGGGACTAAGGTTGATCTTTACTAACTTAGCTCTTTTAATTACTTATGTAGTTGTTAGCGGGAAGGTACCTTGCTCTTCTAATAGGCTAAGGATGACCCTTAACAACTTTCATTAATTTCTTCTTTTTCTAATTGGCAGCATGAAGGAATCTTGCTCTTTTGAGGGACCAAGATCGATTCATACCAATCTTTAGCAATTACTTTATTAACTCAAATCAATTATTTAGTTTACACCTCAAACTACTTTGATTTTTCAAAGAACAAACCTCCTTTATTCATTCAATCTAAAATTTTGAAAAAGAAAGATAGGTAACTATTCTCTAAAATCAAGCTTAGAAATAAAAATAACTAGTCCTTAACCCATTCATATTTATCCCAATCTTGAGTCTAAGTCTAAGCTCAAGAGAATGGTAACTCATAATTCTAAAAATTTAATTCCTTAAGTTTAGAAAAGTATTCTAAATTCATAAAGGATTGGGTAGATTTGAAAAAAAAAAAATTATGCTTGCTTCGGTATATTTGGGGGGTCAAGGGGTGGGGTTTGCAAATTTCTAAAATTTTGAAAAAATAATTCAGAAAAATTTTAACAAAAACTTAAGTGCATATGCAATAGCATATATAATCTATTATTTCCTTACATTTAAGTTGTATATTGTCCTCAATACACATGATCATTCAAATCAAATATCCTATAGAGATAACAAAAATAAAAACAATAATAATAATGAAAGTAAAGAAACTAAGACTTCCCCATTTTTTGGTATTGGTCCTAAAAAATGTAAAGTTTGAAGCTACGTTCCTTCTACCACTTAAGTGCATGAAGTTTTCTTTGCATAAAGGAAATGAGAAAACTAAGAAAAGGGGGCAAAAAAAAGAAAAGAAAAGTTAAGCTAAACAATAGAACTATTAATTCAAGCATCAACGTGTTAGTACCTTATAAACTTACAAAACATAAAAAAATAGAAACAATTATCTAAGAAGAAGAAAGCAATAGTATCTAAGTTATTATAGTCATTCTAAATAGAAAAACATCAAACATAATCTTTTTAGAAAAATAGAAGTTCAAGAAACATTCATTCTTCTTCGTCTTCGTCTTCCTCAAACTCATCCACAACTGATTCTTCTGCATAGTTTGGCTCAAGCATTGGTGGTGGCTGAATGTAGAAGTGGGCCATAATCATTGTCCCTAAGCTAAGGCCTGATCAACCTTAAGTTGCAATGTCCTCTATCTCTTGAAAATCTTCCTCATGAACTTCTTGAAAGTACTAATAACTAAGGAAGACTCAACTTATTGCTTAGAGGATGACAAAGTAGTAGCCTTACTAGTTGGTTAAGGTGGGACCTTAGGTGGTGGCGATGATTGCATATAGCCTTGTATGGGAAAGGGGTTAGAAGGTCTAGTGTTGGCATGTGTGGTGCATTAGGAAAGCTATGCGAACTTGTTACCAAGAGGGTGATGAAAGGATCTACAAAAATAGACTTGGCGTGCCCATTAGTAGCCTAGATCTTAAAGATCTAAGCCACCTTAATAGCGCAATTGATGGGCTGGCTATTAGCAATACCATGTAAATATATAATATATGTTTCATTCACAACTCCTTGGCTATTCCCTTCGACTATAATATTTTTAGCCAAAACATAATGAATCAGCCTCAAAGTAAGGTTAGTGAAGTTTGAAGTTTTTGACTTCTCTAGATTATAAACTCCTCTTCCTCTAGTTAAATCACCCTAGATAAATGATTCAAGTACACCCTAAGCAATTTATAAGGCAATTCCCTATACTCTTGCATCCTGATATAATTAGTTAAGTATAATC
This sequence comes from Lumnitzera racemosa, assembly GCA_024138005.1. Taxonomy (NCBI): domain Eukaryota; kingdom Viridiplantae; phylum Streptophyta; class Magnoliopsida; order Myrtales; family Combretaceae; genus Lumnitzera; species Lumnitzera racemosa. The sequence continues at coordinate 43,784,549 of JAMXBC010000008.1, read as the reverse complement.
CCATATGGATGCCTAAGTTATTAATTGACGTGCTGACTTCCTGGCCAAAGCATTTAAAGTGAATGGAATTCTGCTTGCCTAGAGAGAGGTTCTTAACACCTAACTTAAACGTGTGTAGGAATTTCAGAGTTAACTCCGTACATACTAGCTATTGATTGTGAACAGCCGATCTCATCCTTTGACTATTATCAACTGTCTAAATCTGGCTTCATATCTAACTTAAGCTAATGCCTCCCAATTGAAGTAAGTGAACTCGCCAAATTCCTTTTGGGAAAGTTAGGTGCATCTCTCCTATAATAATGGAAAGTGAAATTGAAGAAGTGGGTTTGTAGTAAATGGGTTAGCGTTCATACGACATGCGTGCTTTTCTTGAGGCATTTTTCTGCAATAAAAAAGAGAAGGAATTTAAATTTGATAAAGGGAATAATTCATGTGATATAAACAATAGCTAATTCAAGAAACTTAATAAAACTCAATTACCACTCCTAGTTAATTGCTAGTTTATTCAATTAAGCACCATAGGTAATGATTAAAGTAAAAGAGGATTTGTATAGTATAATGCCAATTTTACTAAAAAAGTCATAGAATAATGCATTTGTGGGTTTGATCAAGTCCTAGTTGCATGATCCTATTGACAAAGATACTATCATTTAACATATAAAAATTCCTTTAATTTTTACTCAATATAAGAAATTCTTGAAATAGCATAAAATATTAATTTTCAATCTTTGATTTACCTTATAATTTCATAATCTCAATTGATAATGAATATTAGCATTCACCATTGAAACTTGTTTTCATAGTTTGATTGTGCAATTATGAATACTAAATTTCCTAATTCTAAGATGAAATTAGGATATGTGCTTAAAATAAATTCATGTTAATAATTTCTAGAAACTCATGGATTCACCAATTATACAAAAATTTCAACATTCAACAAGTTTCAACATTTTAACATCAATTATGTATGCCTCATAGCATGAATGGTGTCAACTACAAATTCCATCACTTTCCTTGACTTTCTCACTACTTTCTCATATTTTTTCATCCCTTTCTCGTTACTTCTCTCAACGTTCTCTCACTTTCCCACCCATCAAATATGCATGTTTAATGGGGTTTTTAGGTAAATATCATTTGGAAAACACATTTCATCACATTAAAACTCCTAAATCACTCTTAAAAATTAAGATCTAAACACATGCATTCAAGGATGAAACTCTCAACAAAAATCACATTTTCAAACAAATCTAATCACGGATCTAAAAGAATAATCAAGGAAAGATGATGTGCGTACCTTGATGTCATAGAGTGAGGTGCTAGATCGTGAGTATTTGTGATGATTTAAGGCGTATATAGAGAGAAAAATAGAGTAGAAGGGGTGTATAGAGAGAGAAAGAGGGTTTGAGAATGAATAGGGATTATTTTTCCTACGGTATTTAAATTTTAGCAGACTACGGGCACAGTCTACAGCTGTGTAGTTTGCTCATGGTGGGTGTTATATTTTATTTTTCCTTAACCTGGCCACAACCATAGGCATAGTCCTTGCCCGTAGACCTCTATGTACGTTTTCATTTGAAATTCCTTGTGAAATTATTTAGGAAGGGAATACGCCCCAAGTCTACGAGTGTGGACCTTAGTCGTGTTCATCTCCAGGCCTTGGATTTAGATAATTTTGCTTCCTTGACTTGACTTAACTTGACTTATGTAGTTGTATTAGAGAAACTCTAAGTTAGAACTAATAAAAACAAATTGAATATCACTTCAGTTGGATGACAACTATTGCTCATACAAGTCAAGAATTGTTCAAGCAGGGAAAACATTAACTGATAATTTAAAATTTGATACTTGAATTGAATCATGACATAATAATTAATGAACAAAAATAACTAAATTGAAATAAAGCATACCAAATTTTAAGCTTCCTCCTAAAGAGTACTGTTATTTTATGTCATTAGCTTGATGGTTCAATCCATCTTGAGTGTAATTCCTTAATTAATACCTACACGCTTAACTGGTTAAAAGCATACTAATAAAGAAAATACCAAACGAATTGTAGAAAAGATTATTATAAAAGTGCTAAGAGAATTGGAAATTAGGATTCTTGCTAGTTCTAACTGAGTTACTTGTTTTGGTTCCTAGAAACGATGCCAAAAACTTGATCGGGTGTATATTGCACTATAGGCAAGTGCATCTAGTTAAGTTATAGTATATAATAAAACGAATGTGAGTTCGAGTGTCGATCCCACAGGAAATTGCGTTTGAGAACCTAAGTTACTACCAATTTTCCTAAAACTTTCAATTGATGAACTTTTCAATATGGAGATGGTTGGGATTAATTAGGAAAGATTAGTAAGGGTTGGTAAAGTAAGAACAATAAAGTAAATAAGAACAAATAAAATAACAAAACTAATTAAAATAAACAAGCATAATTCAATTAAAATAAAGAAGACATGATCCTTAGTGAACCATGATTATTTACTCTCTAGTTCTATGTAACTTTTCTATATCAATTATTCTCTTAACTGTAGAGCTTCCTAATTTAATTTCTATGGAAATCGGATTTTGAATTAGTTGGACTTGTATCTCTACCTAATTCTTAATCCTAAGACCGTCTCTACCTATATCGCTATTGAATAGAGCATCTTAAGATTGTGTGAAGCGCTTGGACCTCGTTATTAGGTTTTCCTAATCCAGAAAGATGCAATACCTAATCTCTTAGTACATTGAAACTCTTCTAATTACACTTGTCCGTTTACTGTAAGCCTGCACCTTTATAGTGAGCTTAGACGTCAAATTAGTAACCATCATAGATACTAATTGAAGATAATATATTCTACGTAATTAGATCATCAAAGAATAATGTAATAAATAAAAAGAAGAGTTTTTCCCAAAAGAACTAGATTTAATAATAATTCACTAAGAATGATTCAAAAAAAAAAAAAACATAATGAAAGGAAAAAAGAAAGTAAATTAAAAGACCCCCACTATAATTCTAAGTTACAAGTTTACTAAAGGGGGTTCTCCTTGAAAAGTTAAGCCTAAGGATTTATTTATAAGAAGTATAGCTAGGTTTCTAAAGCGAGACTTGACAAAATAAAAGATTAATTAAGTATTGTATGTCCAAAAATAGAAGATACATTGCAAAAATGGCAGATTCACTCATTAGGGGATAACCTTGCCTTAGATACACAAGTGTAGTGGCTGGGCGTATACTTATTCTTCATGTGAAAACTTCCAACGAGAAGAAATTATTTTATGAATGAAACATGGTTGGGGACTACGACGGTAGTCTTTTCTAGACTTCATTCTTTGCTTAATTCTTGTTTGACCTTTCTTCGCTTGATTCTAAGATCAATACTTTTGCTTCAAATTACTTTAAAAAGTGCTTAAAACCCTCAAAACTTTGTAAAGTGCTCCAGGAGTATCTAAAAATGAAATTTTAATGAATGAAACTCAAAATAACACAAACTTTACTTGATTAAAATCTAAAATAGCACAAAATAACCTAGAAAAAGTATGTAATTTTGTGATATTAGTTATTGAGTCTCATTTTGGGGGTTTATCGATTTTTAAGGGTCAAAATGAGAATTTTGGTAGTCAAATATGTATATTCGATTTGATAGGTCTCGAGCTATATATGAAAGTGTTGGATTTTTTCAATATTCTTTTGAAGTCCATCCTTATTATTTTTGAACCATGAAAATGTGGTCTATTTAAACTAATTGTGGGTTCAAATAGGGCCTTAGTTGGATTTAAATTAATTTAGTTATAAAAATCAAATATGGAATTAATCAAACAAGCAATAAAATGGGACTTGAAAACCATCAAATTTGTACTTATTTTCAAAAGATATTTCATATGCATAATTTACTCATTTATTGGGTGCTTCTAGTGGCTTACAAGTTTAATCAAATCTTGGTTGTGCACTCAAAAGCTTTTCCCTTGCTAGTGGTGATATCCAATCAGTTTTCTTCATAACTTGAGGATACATAAGTATCCTATCAGTTCTCTGTAAGTTAAATGAGAGTGGATAAAACAAAGCACAAAACAAGCATAACACACATTCATAAATATCAATACTATAAAATATTCAATATCATAATCCGAGTTATTAAGACAAACTGTCTATGTAAGGAATTCATGTTATTTTCATATATGTGACATGTATCAATATTGATATCTTATGCTCTTCCAATTACTCATTCAGTTAGTTAGCACTCCCAGGCATCTAGACATAATGTCTAGGAACCTAGAGACAACAAGGAGCTACCTAGGAGTAGGACTCCCAAACTTAGTAAAATAGAGACCACCTATTGTACTTATAATGGGTTTTCCCATTTGGGCTAATTTAGAAAAGGTTATATCAAATTAAAAAGCCTAAATAAATAGGAAATAAGCTTAGTTTAACTAGTTAGAACATATACCCACAACGGAGATGTCTTAGGTTTAATCCACAGAAGGTGCAACATGTACTTTTTATTTTCTTCCACATCACTCTACTATGTCATCTCCACATCATCTTTTAGCATACTTCTATGCATGGTGGGCATACTTCAACACACTTATATACATAGTGAGCACACTTTAAGGACATCTTTTCTATACGCTACTATGCATTTAACACCATATTGTGTTTGGATTCCTCCATCTACATGGATAAAATCGAATTCAAACACAAAAGAAAATCATTTCGCACATTAAACCCATTAATTTCTTATGAACATTTTCCATTTTTGTTTTGACCTTGACACCTATAAGTAAAGGCTTCCACTTCACTCTTTATCATCAACAATCATATAGAAATCACTTTATAAAGCTCTAATTTGCAGTTTTTCTCTAATCCCAAAACTCTTTGACTAACACCACTTACAACTACTATCAGAGCATTAGGAAGCTACCCTATTGCCTGTTGTCTTTTCGAAACTTACAACTAACCTACTTGACCCAGAAATTTAAAAGAACTACACCATTAAAGCTCTACAAGAATAAACTAGGGAAGTTTGATCTTGAATAACAAGTATGTAGGCATCTATGGGACAACTTAATATATGGGAAATTTTATTTTTTCCCTTTGTAAATGATTTTTTTTCTTCTCTTTGTAAATAAATACAATTTTATTCAATTCTTTATTTGTAAATAGGAATTATTTTTTCAAATTAGAAAGGTCTATTGAGAAATAAATTTAAATTTAGAAGGTTGAAGTGGTACCTATTGAAGGTTTAATAGGTTAACCCATGAACTTAAGATCTCTAGTTTTTTGAAAATCACTTTTTAAATGATTTTTCTTGCACACTAGTAGTTAGGTTAAAATCAATCTATTTGATTGGTTTTAACTTAATCTTTTTTTGACCTTGAACAAGTTGCAATTCCAAAATTTTCAAAATAAAAAGAAAAAACCAAAATTTCCTTAATTTTTTGTTGATGGTTAATGTCAAATGGGTTAGGGTTTTATATTAATCGGATAAAAGAAAACGAATACCGAAATTTAAGCTTGACTAGGAATAAGATAAAGAGGTCTAGCCACTTAAACCTCCTAAAATTAGATTTATTTTTCAAAATTCCATACTAATTTATAATTCTTTTCTTGTAGATATTTTTTTTAAAACTATTTTACTAATGCTTTGCTATAGCTAACATTTAAATTAACTTTAGGGGGTTTATCTTGCATCATGAATGCATTGTAGATGCAATCAATCTTAAGCCATCTTAGTGCTCGAATGGCTTAGAATGATGAGATTTGAGCCTTTAATGCTTAAGTAACTAAATAGAATGACTTCATGAAGGAGCTTAACGATGTTCTTATAAGGAAATTGCATGGCAAGTACTGAGTGCAAACGCTAAGATCTCGAACCTTGAAGGACAATAGTTCAAGCTTTAACAACAATCATTGCTCAGATTCTATGTCTGATCGACTAGCCCCTTACCGACAAAAAGCCGCTTTAAGTGAGATAAGAGCCCTATATGAGTTACGAATCGGTGTGACCAATTCGTTAAAATTCGAAGTGAAGACCATAGGTAGGATGGTCTGACCTATTATTAGGAATAAACTCCCTAGACTGATTATGAATAGTCGAGCTAGAGGACTCTAAGGACTTACTCGGAGAATATTAGCCTGAAGCCCCATCAAAGACAAGAATACCTATCTTGACCTTGATGTTTCACTCTACTGCTGACCTGAATATTAAGTTCTCAAATGTACTAGCATAGTTCCTAAAGCTACTAAGTAGACGTACTGACTTGTCAAGCAACCGTGCCATGATATAAACAACATCCAAGCATAGCAGCCTTAAATGACTTTCTGAACTGATCTCCCGAGCCAACCACCAGCACCGAACCTTAATCCAAGCCGAATATTCTCTAGTGACCAATTGATTGAGCTCTAATTGGATCTAGATCATGTTGAATTTGACTATAGACTCTTGTTTCTTCCTTTTATCTGAACTATACTATATTTCAAAACACTAGGCATCATGCGACACATGTCTTCTGGCATAACATTCCAAAAGGATTATTTACTTTTCCGTATAGAATATTTTTTGTTTCTTTTACCTTTTTTAGTATTATTCGTGTATCCCAATTGTAAATTACTCTTTTGTCTTTTCCATGTATGTCTGTAACCCCAATAGGGCTAGTATATAAACCCCGTTTGTTATATGTAGAAATGACCTATTGATCATCTTATTTTACAAGTTTTCCTTTTAGAGCAACCTTAGTGTTCTCGTTTACCCTTAACTCTTATTTATTTCCTTTAGTAAGGAGTAGTGACAAGCGACCTTATATTTTGGACTGGTAAGTCATATCTAGCGGATTGTAGGTTGAGTAGGATCGATTGGTGTGTCATATCCAGTTGGTAGTTGTCTGGACTTTGTTAGTCTTCTTTTACTCTTTTAACTCGCTTCATTGTGGTGCCTCTCTGAGTATCCTACCTTGGAGATCCATCAGCTTTACTGGTATTAAATTACAGTTCCAAGAGGGAGTGTATGAAGTTGCAGTGAAGTTTTGGTTCGAGTTTACTGTTTATGGCTATTGTGTTCCTTTCGTAGCTACTTTAATGTATTTGTGTGAAGTAAGTTCTAAATTTTTGAGCTATGCAGTGAAGATTTATGTGTTGGTAAGTATAGTTCCTATTGTTTAGCCTTCCTAAGCTGGGGGGTAGGTTATGGTATGGTATAACGTTTCTCTAATCACCACGATGTAAGTTAATAGACAACAACCCCAAGGTATATCATACCATAACCCACCCGAAAATGTTCTAGAGAGACGTTATGGTCGAGGTAGCTAAGCTAACTGCTTAATTTGACCCTCCTAAGTTGGAGGAGTAGTAGTAGACTGGATTGCTAGATGAAGGTTGGAGTTGGAGAAGATTGAGGAAGATGATGAGGAGATAAATTTCAAAGAGTATGGAGAGGAAGAAGAAGAGGCTGATTATTTCCAAGCATAAGAGTGAGGACACTAAGCTCCTTGAGGACTTAATAATGTTAAAGTCCAAATCCCACCCTTTAGTGGAAGTGGAGATGCAGATGAATATTAGGAATGGGAAGAGAAGGTGGAGAGAGTGTTTAACTGTTATAGATATACATATACTGTTAAAGTATAACTTGCTACACTTGAGTTCTCTGGATACGCTATTATGTGGTGGAAGAATCTAAATGCAGCCAAAGCAAGAGATGGAAGATGAGGTGTAATAACTTAGGAAGAGATGAAGAGATTATTGAGAGGTAGATTTGTGCCTAAAACATACTTGCAGGACTCATTTACAAAATTGCAAACTTCGTCAAGGAGGTTGATTTGTTGACGACTATGTAAGAATATTCTAGATGTTGATGATCCAAGCCTACATAGATGAACTCGAAGCTCGTATAATGTGAAGGTTCATTTTTGGACTTAGATATGAGATTCCCAATATTGTAGAAGTATATAGGTTTTACACTTTGGAAGAGGCCATTAAGGTAGTGTAGAGGGTCGAAAAATAGAGAAGAAATGCCTCGGTCTGACCTAAGCTAATATTTTCTCAAACCCCTATTTTGCGTTGACCTGTTCATGCTGAGCCAAGGAGAGAAATGACTAACCTAATGATGGTTGAGATGGACAGTAGGCCAAAGTAGGCTAGTTAAGGTGAATTGAAGTTAGGTTAACTTCAAAGACATATGGGAAGGAATAGACCGTAGGATGAAGACTAGTAAGGTGAAATGCTTCAAATGCTTGGGCTTCGGACACATGACCACTGAGTGTTCAAACCGACATGACATGGTGCTTTAAGGAGATGTTGTAGATAGCATTGACAAGAGTTAGCCCGAAGAGGAGGAGAATGTAGGAAGGATTGAAGCTGAGGAGGAAGAGCAGACTTGTGTTTATGCCTACTAGGGAGAGGTGATGACTTTAGTGTTGAGACGAGTATTGAATTCCTTGCCAAACTTTGAGGAAGACCAGAGAGAGAATCTATTCCATACTAAGTATACCATTAAAGGACAACTGTACATCATCATAGTGGACAAAAGAAGTTATACTAACATCATCGCATAGTCCTTTGTGTAGAGGTTAAGACTATAGACCTCTGCGCACCCCCGACCTTACAAGCTACATTGGCATCATGATGAGGGTGCTCTACAGGTTATAAAGCAAGTAACTATACTGTTCAATGTTGGGAATGTGTATAAGGATGAAGTAGTATGTGATGTTGTCCCCATGGGAGCTTTACATCTGTTGCTTGGAAGACTTTGGTTATTCGATTGACGTGTTGCTTATGATGGATACAAGAATTATGCCTTTGTTAAGGAAGATTGTATTGTAACCCATAATGATACATTTTGCGAGTAGCATATCTTAAAAAGGAAGACGATGCAAGGGGTTTTAAAGGTGAATGTGTATGGATATCACGTACCAAGACATAAATGCAATCAGGGGTTGAGCTTAAAATAGGGGTAAATACAACTTACAAACACTAAATGTCGATTGGGATTCAAATGAGGGTTAGATGTACCTTACTAACCGGTTCAAATGAAAGGTTCACCATAATCTTAGGGTTAAGATTGATAAGAATGTGGGAAAAGATTAAAGAGTTTAATTAACATTAAATAATCCGGCAAATGTAAGCTCTATTGGCTCAAGTATAGTCTTTCTCGAAATAGGAAAGTTTCACTCTTTGTATGAGGAATATTCTTCACTATGTCTATGTACCGTATGTGATTAATGGGCCTACAAATAAAATAAAGAAACCATGTACAAGAATATAAAACTATGCGTTTAATAAAAGTTGGCATACGGTTACCTAGCCTATCCTGGAAGGAGCAAGATTCGAATTGGGTAGGGTCAGCAATTAGATGTCTGGGTTTGAGGAGGAGCTCTTAAATTCTTGCAGTACTTGGTTGAGACACAAGAAAGGTCTGCCCATAATTGCTAAGTGTTAGAATTAGTCGACACTAGTCTTTCAGTGCCATGCTAAGTGGATCTTTGGCCTCAAGTCTTCGATCTTGTAGTCTCTTAGCTTTTCAACAAACGATGAACTTAGTGTCGAGTGTCTCTTTTTCTTCTCCTCGGTCTTCTGTTATTAGATTGGCCTCAACAAAACTTGATCGATCTTGGCTTAGGATTAGTTAGCCTTGGCTTGGATGTGGTCGGAAGTTGATTCCCATCATTACCGCGGGTCCAAAAGGAAGTTGTCTTTGATGTTAAATATCGAGCACGAACTGAGATACCAAACAAACTTCTCTTCCCCTTTCGCTTTACCATGGGTGTTGAGTGTCGCTGGATTTCCTCAACGCTCATGGAGGTCAAGAAATAGCTCTTTCCATCCTTCCAAATAGTGTAAGTGTTAAGGAAACTATCATGAATCGCTTTCTGATCATATTCCTATGGTTGGCCAAGAAGCAAATTTGCAGCATTCATAGTGACCATGTTGAACTCAATCTTATCCTCATACTACCCTACCTTGAATGTTATCTGAGCTTTCTTATGCATATGGACCATACCCTTGTCATAAAACCACTTCAATCCATAGGGTTGAGGATGCGGGTGGGTTGGAAATTTCATCTTTTCTACTAACTTAGCAGAAATGATGTTAGTGCAGCTTTTCCCATCAACAATTAGGGAATATGTCTTCCCATTCACTAGACACTGCATATGAAATAAATTTTCCTTTTGTTTGGGATCTGCCTTCAGGTCAGCTCATGTCACCATAGCTAAGAGTTTATCCAGGTCCTTGGCATAGACATCTTCTATCAACTGGTCTTCCAAACTTTTGTCACTCTAACTCTCGATTTGTACTTGGGTCCTTCGCCTTTCAAGACCATGACCTTCTTATTTGTGCATTGGGATGTAATGTGTCTGTAGCCTAAGCATTTGAAGCATTTCACATCTTAAGCCTTGTTGTGGGGGCCTTTTCTTTCTCGACAATGTTCTTCTCAACATGGATAAGTCAGCTAGGCCCTCCTTTCTTCATCGTCCTTTTTAGCCCTTTTCTCTCATCATACCTCTTAGGCTTAGGGCTACCTTTTTTAGGTTGGCTAGTTGGCCTTTGATTCCTCTTCTTCTGTCTCTCCACTCTTAATGCCAAATTGATTAGCTTGTCTAGAGAGTTGAATGCCTACAATTCAACTATGTCGACAATATCAACTTGGAGTCCACTCAAGAACCTAGCAATGGTGTTATACTATGGCTTGGCAATGTCACATCTCGTCATCAGAGTTTCGAACTCTTGCAAGTATTCTTCAACAGTGTTTCAACCTAGCCTTAGGTTTTGAAAAGCATGGAGCATCTCTTGCTTGAAGTAAGTTGGTGTGTTGGTTCATCAAACGCTTCATAAGCCTCCAAGTTCGAATTAGCTCTTCTCCTTCAGCATCTTGCTTAGTGACTAACTTATCCCACTAAAGACTTGCATATTCAATAAGGATTAAGGCAGTTTAAACTTGGTCCAGTCATTACACTCATAGCACTCAAACAGCTTCTCGACTTGAGGAACCAAATAAAGGAATTCTTCAAGTTGGCTACTTCCACTAAAGGTTGGCAATTTAAGCTTAATATTATCAAGTCTTCGGCTAGGTGCTCGGGGTTCTTCCCTTACATTTCGAGCTAGTTGGTTCACCTTAGAACGACTACTTCTATTGGAGCTCTGCTCGGCTACATCTTTTCTCAACTTCGGCTTTCTTCTTAAGGCTCCTTGATTTGCTTTGGAGTCAACACTCCTTTCATTTCTTCTCCTCAGTACAAGTTAGTTTTCTCTCCTTCTTGGCTCGATAACTCTTCTAGGCTATTGCTCATCGTTGTCAAGTTCATTGGAGCCACTTCTACTTGTGGGTGTTTGTTCCCTTCTTTCTTCTTGGCCATCACATTTGTAACCTTTGACTAAACTAGTGAGTTCTTGGATAGAGTTGATGAGATTTTGAATTTGATATTCTAAGTTATTAACACGTTGTCTCAAATTTCTACAAGGACTATCACCAGTGTTGTTGACATTATCCTTCGACATTCTTGTCCATATAGTAATTTTCTAGAAATTTAAACAAACAACAAAACATAATTACAGTAACCCAGAAACAACCACTACTCGATTTTTACAGCTATTGCTATTGACAAACACTTTTACAACAGCTAGAATCAACTATTGAAATTAATGTTACCGGAATTAATTGCAGTACAATACCATGATTACTAAAAGCACAAACAATACACTAACTGTGGAACGATGATTATTAGAAATGTTCAAACCACGAATTAGCTTTGAAGAACACTAGTACGCGCGTCTCCCTAAAGCTCTAATACCAAGACGATGTGTATTACAGGCAGTAGATCTTAAAAAGGAAGATGATGCAAAGGGTTTTAAAGGTGAATGTGTATGGATATCATGCACCAAAACACAAATACAATCAAGGGTTTGAGCTCGAAATAGGGTTTGATATAACTTACGAATACTAAATATTACTTGGGATTCAAATGAGGGTTAGATGTAACTCACTAATCGATTCAAATGAAATGTTCACCACAATCTTAAGGTCAAGATTGATAAGAATGCGGGAAAGATTAAAAGTTTAATCAATACTCAATAATCCGGCAAATATAAGCTCTATTGGCTCAAGTATAGCCTTGCTTGAAAGAGGAAAGTTTTACTATTTTTATAGGGAATATTTTTCACTACATTTGTGTATCATGTGTGATTTCAAATATTGCTATTTATAGCAGGTCCCAAACCCTAGTGGTAAGACTATAGGTAATGTACAAGGCCTTAAACCCTAAAGAATTAGGCTCATAAATAAAATAAAAAAAAGTACAAGAATACAAAACTGTACGTTTAATAGTTTGCATGTAGTCACTTGGCCTATCTTGGAAGGAGCAGGATCTAAATTGGGTGGGGTCAATAGTTGGATGTTCGGGTTTGAGGAGGAGCTTTTAAAGTCTCGCACTGCTTAGTCGAGACAAAAGAAAGGTCAGCCCATAATTTTCGAGAGATAGAATTAGTTGGTATTAGTCTTTCAGTATCGTGCTGAATAGATCTTTAGCCTAGAGTCTTTGGTCCTGTGGTCTCTCGGCTTCTTGGTAGACGATAGACTTGGTGTCGAGTGTTTCCTTTTCTTCCCCTTGATCTTCTATTATTAGATTAGCTTCAGTAAAACTTCATTGGTCTCGACTTGGGATTGGTCGGCCTCGGCTTGGATATGGTCGAAGGCTAATTCCCATCACATGATGTGAACCCAAGTGAATAAGACCCATAATTAGCTCACTCGAGATAGTAAGAAGGCCTTAGTAATGAGCTAAAGAAAGCTTTGAGCTATTGAGAAGGTCGAAGAACATATGTTCCTATTGATTAGAAGATTATTGGAGATGAAAGACTTTGAAGAAAATCCCTAATGAGATCTGAAGGTTGATAGTTGAGTTTGTAGATCCGTTTCTTGAAGAGTTATCAACAGGACTACCTTCAATCTAAAGCATAGAGCATTGTATTGATCTATAACTAGGCATCGTCCTATCGAATTGACTTTCCTACAGAATGAACCTTGAGCAGGTTACTGAGCCAAAAAGGCAAGTGGATGAGCTCGTAGATAGATGATATGTGAGGGAGAGCATGAGTCCTTGTGTTGTACCAGCTCTACTTGTCTTAAAGAAGGATGGTTCATAATGCATGTATGTTCATAGCTAAGCTATCAACTGTATCATTGTTAAGTACAGATACCTAATATTGAGGCTCGATGACATGTTAGATGGGCTTCATGGCATTAAGATATTGTCAAAGACTAACTTTCGAAGTGGCTACCATCAACTTCAAGTGACCAAGTGATGAATGGAATATTGCCTTTAAGATGAGGCATGAACTCTACAAATGATTCGTTATGTCGTTCAGACTTACCAATGTACTGAGCCAATTCATGAGGCTTATGAACTATTTGATGTGCCCTATAATCGGACAATGTGTGATTGTGTACTTTGGTGATATATTGGTGTATAGTGCCGATCTGAAAAACCATGCTCAACATGTTTGAGCTGTTTTTGATATTTTAGAAGTTATTTGGAAATCTAAAGAAGTGTACATTTTGTTAGGGCAAAGTGGTTTTTCTTAGGTATGTGGTATCAGGAGAAAGAATTCGAGCAGATGAAGAAAAGATCTGAGTTGTCCTGGAGTAGCCAATGTCGAAGAATGTTATTTAAGTATGAAGATTTCATAACCTTATTTCTTTTTATGGGCGTTTTATTAAGAACTTCAGTATCATTACTGCCCCCTTAACTGAGTTAACAAAGAAGAGTGATGGATTCTGATGGAATGACCAAGATGAGTAGAGCTTTAGAGAGATCAAAGAGAAGCTCTCCTTTACCCCTGTCTTAGCTTTACCAGATTTTTATAAGTCCTTTGAGTTGGAATGTGATGCATCAAGCATTGGCATTGGTGTAGTACTAATATAAGAACAATGCCCAGTTGCCTACCAAAGTAAGAAGCTTAGTGGTGTTGCATTGAACTATTTTATGTACAAGAAAGTATCATACTCTTTCTTTTGAGCTCTTACTATCTGCCAACACTAATTATTACCATAAGAGTTTATTATTTGCACTGACTAAGAGTCATTGAAGCTAGGAGTTAGAACAAACTTTCGAAGAGGTAAGCTAAGTGGCTAGAGTTTATGAAAGGTTTTTCATATATGATTTGTTAAAGGAAAGGAAGAACCAATGTGGTTTTCGATGCTCTGTCTCATTAGCAAACTTTTTAGACGAACTTATTGGGTTTTCACTTGTCACTAAGTAGTATACTCATGACCTTCATTTTGGTCCTATTGTAGAGTAGGGAAGAGACAGAGTTGCTATAAGAGGTTATTATATCCGAGATGGTTATCTCTTCAAGGAAAAAAAGCTATGCATACCTAGCTATTCCATACGTGAGCTATTGGTTAAGGAAGCTCATAATGGTGGATTATCTAGTCATTTTGGAGAGACTAAAATAGCCAACTTGTTGAAAGAAAATTTTTATTGGCCTAATTTGGCCAAGGATATCGATAAGATAGTTGGTAGTTATAAAGTGTGTAAGAGGGCTAAAGGAAAGAGAGAGTCTCATGGAAAGTATATGTCCCTACCAACACCAACCTTATCATGGGTCGACCTCAACATAGACTTTATCCTAGGGTTATCTTGGACATTTAGGGGAAAAGATTTGGTTTTTGTTATAGTGGACTGTTTCAGCAAAATGGCACACTTTATCCTATGCCATTGGACTAACGATGCTTTATATATTGCTCATTTGTTTTTGCACGAAGTTGTTTGATTACATGGAGTGCCAAACACTATTTTTTCAGGTTAAGATATAATATTCTTGAGCTATTTCTAGAAGATTCTTTAGAGAAGACTAGAGACTAAACTTGTGTTCAACTCTAGTAGCTACTCTGAGACTGATAGCCAAACTGAAGTAGTGAACAGGAGGCTAGGCAATTTACTCATAGCTGTCGTAGGAAATAACTTAAAAGGTTGGGATTTGTCTTTATCTACTGGGGAGTTTGAATACAAATGAACTATTCATAGCATTATTGGAAAGACTTAATTTGAGGTCATTTATAGCCTCAATCCTACTATTCTACTAGATATAACCGATACCCCACAACTACCGAAGAGAATCAATCTGGAGTCAATTGAGCCTAAGAATTGCTATATTAGTCTATGATAAGGGAGATCGCTAAGTTCAACCAGAGACAACATGAGATTGGTAGTCGAGGCCAACAAGCTATTTCTTTTAGACTAGGAGACTTGGTACGAAGTCACCTTAGTTGAAACCAATTTCCACACTTGAGATAGAGTAAGCTATCTCCATGAGCTAATGGTTTATTCAGGGTCTTGAAGAAGATCAACCACAATGCTTACTAGATCGAGTTACCTAATAACTATGGTATTTCCTCTACTTTCAATATGTTTGACTTGATTCCCCATTGAGTAGAAGAAGAAGACCCTATAGATGCCTAGGAAGAACAAGAGCCTGAGATCACATTAGATTTGAGGAGAAATCTTTCTAACCTCCAAGTAGATGATAGGAATCAACTGCCCTAATCGATCACACACAACCAAGCTAGAGGACTCTAATGATTTATACGAAGAATATTAGCTTAAAGCCCTAGCCAAGATAAGAATTTCTATCTCGATCTCCGTGTTTCACTCTACTACTTACCTGAATACTGAGCTCTTACGTATGCTAGCATAGTTCTTGAAGCTACTGAGTAGACATGCCGATATGCCAAGCAACAATTCCATGACATAGACAACATCCGAGTGTACCAGCTTGAAGTGACTATTTGAGTTGATCTTTCGAGCTAAACACCAGTAACTAACCCTAGTCCAAACCGAATACTCTCTAATGACTGATTGACTAAGCTCCGACCTGATTGACTATGGACTCTCTTTTATTCATTTTGTCTAAATCGTAACATATTTTAAAACACTAGGCACCAAATGTGATAAGAATCAGCTTCCTACTATCCCCAAGTCGAAGCTGACCAATCCTAAGTTGAGGTCAATCAGCTTTTACCAAAGCTAAACTAATAATAAAAGGCCGAGGAGAAGAAAGGGAGATGCTCAATGCCAAGTTTATCATCGTTTGAGAGGCCAAGAGACCACATGACCGAGGGCTTGAGGCCAAAGATCCACTCGGCATGGCACTAAGAGACTAGTACCGACTAATTCTAGTACTTGGTAATTATGGGCTGACCTTTTTGGTATCTTAGCTAAGCACTGTAAGACTTCAAAAGCTCCTCCTTGAACCTGAACATCTAACTACCAATCCCGTCCAGTTCGGATCCTGCTCCTTCCAGGATACGGTGAGTGACTTCATGTTGACTTCTATTAAATGTATAGTTTTGTATTCTAGTACATGTTTTCTTTGCCACCAGGATTTAGGACTTGTTATAAATAGCAACATTTGTAATCATAGAAAGGTAGTTCACATAGACATAGTGAAGAATATTCCCCATATAGAGAGTGAAACTTTCCTCTTTCGAGCAAGGCTATACTTGAGCTAGCAGAGCTTGCGCTTGCTGGATTATTGAGTATTGATCAAACTCTTTAATCTGTCCTGCATTCTTATCAATCTTGACCCCAAGATTGTGGTGAACCTTTCATTTGAACTGGTTAGTGAGTTACATCTAACTCTCATTTGAATCCGTTTATGAGTTTTATCGAACCTTATTTTGAGCTCAAAGCTCTAATTATGTTTGTGTCTTGGTGCGTGATATCCATACACATTCACCTTCAAAACCCCTTACATCATCTTCCTTTTTGAGATGCGCTGCCTGTAATATGCATCATCTTGCTTTAGGGAGACACTCATGCTAATGTTCTTCAAATTAAATTCTTGGTTTTAACATTTCTGATAATCGTCGCTCCGTAGTTACTGTATTGTTCGTATTTTTAGTAGTCTTGGTATGGTGATGCAATTGAGTTCAGTAACGTGAATTTCAGTTGTTGGTTCTAGTTATTATGGAGGTGTTTGTAAGTAGTGGTAGTTGTAGAAGCCAAGCAATGGTTGTTTTTGGCCTACTATAATTGTGTTTTGTTGTTGGTTCAATTTTTTGGAAAATTACTTTACGGACAAGAATGTCAGAGGATAGTGTCAATAACCCTGGTGATAGTCCTCGCGGAAGTTTAAGATGACATGTTGATAACTTAGGATATTAGATTTAGAATCTTACTGACTTTATCCAAGAACTCACTGGTTTAGTCAGAGGCTACAAACATAATGGTCGAGAAGAAAGAAGAGAATAAACACCTACCAGTAAAAGTGGTTCCAATGAACTTGACAACGATAAGTGATAGCCGAGAAAAGCTATCGAGCCAAGAAGGGAGAAAATCAACCTGAGCTAAAGAGAAGCAATGATAGGAGTATTGACTCTGAGGTGAACTAAGGAGCTCAAAGAAGAGAGCTAAGGCCGAGAAGAGACATGGCTAAGCAAAGCTCCAACAGAAGTGGCCAATCTGAGGTGAATCGACTTACTAGGATTGCAAGGGATGAACCCTAAACACCTGGCTGAGGACTTGATAATATAAAGCTTAAGTTTTCGACCTGAAAAGTTCCTTAACTGGGTTCCCCAAGTTGAGAAGTTGTTCAAGTGCTATAAGTATGATGATCTAATAAAGGTTAAGTTGGCTTCATTATCCCTTCTTGAATATGCAAGTCTTTGCTGGGATAAGTTGGTTGTCAAGCTAGATGCTGAAGGAGAAGAGCTAATCAGAACTTGGAGGCTTATGAAGTGATTAATAAATCAATGCTTCATGTCGACTTGCTTTAAGTAAGAGATGCTCCATGCTTCCAACACCTAAGGCAAGGTCGATATACTGTTGAAGGGTACTTACAGGAGTTTGAGACCTTTAAGACCACACCATAGCGAAGTTCCTGAGTGGACTTCGAGACAACATTGCTAACATAGTCAAACTCTAACCGTTTAACTCATTGGATGAGCTAATCAATTTAGCATTAAGGGTAGAGAGACAGAGGAGAAGGATGCATCAAAGGCCGATTAGCCAACCTCAACATGGAAGCCTTAAGCATTAGAGGGACGCCGAGAGAAAACGACTAGAGAGGAAGATGGAGAGAGGTGAATCAAGCCGACCTGTTTATGTTAAGAAAAAGATTGCCAAGAAAGAGAAGGCACCTGGCAACAAAGGTTGAGATGTGAAGCGCTTCAAATACGTAGGATACAGACATATTACATCCTAATGCCAGAATAAAGGGGTCATAGTCTTGAAGGGTGAAGGGCCTAAGGCTTAAGAAAAAAGTCAAAGTGACAAGAGTTCGGAAAACTAATTGATAGAAGAAGATGTCTATGTCGAAAATCTAGATGAACTCTTAGCCATGGCAATATGAGTTGACCTGAAGGCAGATCCCGGACTGTCAGGACCCTAAAGGGGGCTTAGTAGGATTACTTAAAATTTCCATAACATATGTGCACCTATGATATGAAATTCGTCTTAAATGTTAGAGATTGCAAGACTCTAAATAATAAATCACTAAGATTACTGATTTTTAAGAAATAAATTTTGTAACATAACATAGCATATAAATATAAATAACTATAGATATCCGATATCCCACAATTCCTCAAAACCGCAGAGAATTGGTATCTCCTACCAAATAATAAGACAAGATAGACTAACATTATAAAAAAAAAATATATATACAAGAAAAATTAAATTATAGTAAGTTCTAACATATAAATATTTTCTACAAAGGATGCTTATATATCATCTAAAGAGTACTCAGCTACTTCTGATACTAGTATACATATTTTCATCTCGTACTCAACACTCGAGACTTATCCCAATCCCATCGTAAGTAAACTTGCAAAGGAAACTAAGGGGGAATGAGCATAAAATAGCTCAATGAGTTTGTCCCTCACCACCATCATTCAAGTAAGTTATCACACATGCAAGTAAGTTATCTACATACAAAATGAATATAGGCACGATGAACACAAGCAACACATCCATAGGAGTCTGGAACTATGGAAGGTGTAAAATTACATTATCTATACTTCAATTATCCCCTGTACTTACTCGCATAGGGCACCTCAACTTACCCGCATAAGGCTACCTAGGGGTACTACCCATCTAGGCAACATTCGACTATTACCCTAGTAGAGAAAAAAAAGAGTTCCAATCTAAATAGGTAGATCCCAAACTAGGACCATCCATCATCCAAGCCCCCTCGAGCACAAATATGTGAGTCCTTTCGCAGCCACAATTACCCAAGGTCTTACAAGCACAATAAAGCAAGTCTTCTTGCTATCAATTGGAGATCCTATGCTAGTTTTACCTTAATGTTAAAATATTATTTATGGCTCCACGAGCCCTTATAGAGATCATAAAAAAATATGTTTAAGAGTAGAAAAGCTTTTTCCAAAAACACTTTTCTTAAGATTTTTGCAAAGTTAGCACTCTCCATTCATACCTTTATTAGGTCATAGACACGCGACGAGTATAATTGGTTATTTTGGTTTGATACTTATATTTATCAATTTAAAAAGGTGACTACACAGATGATAGATAACAAGCGAAGCAATCATTCAGACATATAAGCAACAGTAAGCAGCAAAACCTCATACAAATAACACGCACAAGCAAGTAGCAGGTCATTGGAACTCCTTCACCTGGATTATTGCTCATTCTCCAAGCCTTTGGAGTTTCCAGAACTCGATATTGAATGCCTAAAAAATAGTAAAATTTATAAATATTTTGAGAAGTCAGACTCATTAGTTAACTAAAAGTCTATTGTAGTTTGTTAAGTTCCCCTAATATAACCCAAGTATAATGTGTAGGGTTTACCATATTCAATGGGGTTAATAGTAACTATTTTCTTATATTTGTAAGTTATGAAACTTCCTTTATATATTTAGTAACTTTTCATTCTAATTCCAATATTTGCGAACTTATGGTCATTTTTCATCGTTTTCGGACGTACGTTTATACGCTGATGTCCATTTTAGACGTTAAGACCCGTGTTTTACGATATGGTCTAAATTTATTGAAATTTTATTTTATTGAAGTTTAATTATTCTTATTGCATATCTTTATATCTTATTCTAGTATTTAATGATTTCATTAGCCATTAGTTTCTTACACTTAGGGAATTTTATATTGGTATTACTAATTCACATACTTAATTAAGTTTAATTCAATTTAGGAAGTGTATTAGGGTTTAAAGGATCTTCGACCCCTAAGTACATGTATACATATATATGTTATATTCTAATGTAATCTTATAATTTATCATTTTATAAGCTTATGCTTATGTCATCGCTTAAGCCATCAATTGCTTATGTTATCACTTATGTCATTATTTGCTTATGTCATAGCTTATGTAATTATTTGATGATGTCATAGCTTATGTAATCATTCTTTACACATAAATATTTATATATATATATATATATATATCCTTATGTACTCATGCATACACTTTATACATATTTTATATACATACCTATACTTCTAACATACTAATATGTATACTTATATACTTATACATATACTTATATTTATACCACATTTATACTTGTACATATACCCATATATATATACGGTCACATACGTATTTTTATGCAAATTTCGTATGCAAATTTTGTGTTTTAAGGGTGTATTTAGCATGGTATATGTATGTATAGTTAGTATATGTCTTATTTTAAGTTATGTACATAATGGATTCTTATATACAAAGGTCTTTATACATGTATTTCTCTAATATACTCTTATGTACACATACTTAGAGACATATACACATGTATCTTCTTCCATGTGCTAAGACTATCCTACACTTCTAAACATAAAGCTTGAAACTTTAAGTCTTCCACAACATATATGAACACAATACATATCTACTTAACCTAACCTAACTCTTCATCTAACTAGTAAAGAATATGAAGCAACACATAGTAACATAAGAATATACCTTAATTTACTCTTGAATATGGATGCAAAGTTTGAAAATGAAGAAAGATGAAAGGGAAAGGGAAGGGGAAGATACGGTTGGGAAAAGAGAAGAAGAAAGGGACTTTGTTTTGTGTTCTTTTGTTTTTAAAAAGGAAAACAAGTGGCGTCTAGGAAAGGGAAAGAAGTCGACGGAAAAAGAGGAAAAAGGAAGGGAAAAGCCGAAAGAAAAGAAAAGAAATCATGAGAAGGAAGAGATATTTTCTTAAGTGAAAGTGACATTTTGTTGACTTTTCCACATATTGACTTTAGTCAACCTTTTGACTTTAGTCAATATATGTATATGGGTATATATACAAGTATAAATACGGTATATGTATAAGTACATATATGAGTATACTAGTATACATACAAGTATAGTAAAGGTATAAGTATATACTTAACCTATGTATAAGTGTACATAAGATACTTAAGCATGAGGTAAGGGCTTATGTAAGCAAATAATAATGTAAGCAATGATGCAATTAAATGATGACATAAGTATAAGGTTATGAAATAATAAATTTATAAATATCAGAAATAGAATGAAAAAGTTACATACAATTAGTGATAAAGTCTAATCGGATTAAAATTGATAGTAATTTAAGTATAATTAGGTAAATAGATATCTAGAACCACTAGTTAATTCAATTGTTTACTATCGTTATTATATTGTAATGATTAGGTGATCCTGATGTGGGGGAGGATCTTTCGATTGATTACTACGACTAGAGCGAGTCGTCATAGTCGAATGAGTACTCTCGATGACTTTCTACTTGTTTGTGCTTGTAGTTAGTGTATTTAAATTGAATATCAATAACTTGATGTATGGGGTTTTAGGGTATACACGTGCTTGATATTGATTGATTATTGTGAGAAATATTATTAAATACAATAATTGATGATTTGATTGTATGATTGATTGTTATATGATTTGAATAGATTACTGATATTGATTGATCACCTCAGAATTTGACTTGATTATATTTAGCTTATCTTAAATTAAAAGGGTCATGCATTATCCATGCTTTGCATTACTTATTCAAGCCGTCACTTCACGCGAAGGTAAAGAGAGGCCTTGTAGGGGTTGTTTATATATATTAAGGTGCTTCTGTACGGTGTACTCATATAACATGACCTTATCTAAACATACAAGCTTATTAGACAATGGTGACACCAACCATATGGATGAGGGTTGAGTCTAGAGATCTCCGTTGTAGGGTGTGAGTGTAGACTGTAGGGGCCGTCTCATTGCTAGACTTGGAATTTTATGGACTATTAGATTTCTTAGAAATGGAAATGCATTTTGTGAAATACGAAATTCAAGTTATGGGTAAAAACCTAGGTGCTAGAGCCCGATCATGATTGGTGTTGATGTATCTCTAACCCTTATCTTGGAGAGCGTTAAAATCCGATATTATGTATAGTACCGATCAACTGCATATATTGTTTGGCATACCGTGTGTGTATGCATTCATATGGTTATAATAATTTGATTGATAACTTACTTGCTAGTATAGTATGAGGGATAGCTCACTATGCTCTTGTAGCTCATTCCCCAATAGTCTTTCTTTTGTAGGTTTACTTACGATGGGATTGAGATAAGTCTCAAGTACTAAGTGTGAGATAAAGATATGTACATTAGTGTTAGAATTAGTTAAGATCTTTATAGGTGATACATAAACATTCTTCATAGAAAATATTTATATGTTAGAATTTAGTATAATTTCTCCTGTAGTTTTACAATGTTGGTATATCCTGTCTTAATATTTGGTAGGGGATACCGATTCTCTGCGATTTTGAGAAACTGTAGGATATCGGACATCCATAATTATTTTTATTTATATGTTGCAATAAATTAATTACTTAAAAATCAGTAATCTTAGTGATGTATCATTTAGAGTCTTATAATCTTTGATTTGCAAGACGATTTTCATATCAAGGATGTACATAAGTTATGAAAATTTTAAGTAATCCTACTAGGCCCCCTTTAGGGTCCTGACAGTATGTACTCTTTGTGGAGGCACCCACAACATAATGGATTGTCAAATAGTATTCCCTTCACCTCCATCTATGAGTACGAGCTCTGAATAAGTTAACTTTGTTGGCAATTTCATCAAGGGGAATCATAATCCATATTCGAAAACCTACAACCTTAGTTGGAGAAATGGTGCATCACCAAGGTCGAGTATACTGAGAAACACCGTAATGAACAAACTAAAAAGGAAACAAAAAAGAAGCTAGCAAAGCCTTGGTAGCTACCGAATGGATATAACTCACCATTCAATCTTACTTGGCCTATAGTTTACCAAATATGATACATCGGTCCAAACTAACGAATCACTCCTCACTACTCTTTGCTAAAAGGAATAGATAAGAGTTAAGAGATAACGAGAACACTAAGGTTGCTCAAAGATGAATAACTCTGTATTAGAAGTTGAATGAATGCGTATAAGGAAAGTGGGGGTTTATATACCCGTTCACTAGGGTTGCTTTAAATATATGAAAAGACAAAAGGGTATTCTACACTAGGTACATAAGACATACTAAAAGGGATAAAAGAGATAAAAGAGATAAAGAATAATCAATACAGAAAAAAAATAAAATCATTCTAAAACGTTGTGTCAGAAGATACGTATTACTTGGTGGCTGGATTTTAGGGATATGATACAATGTAGGTAGAAGTAGAAATGCTTTATAATCAAGGGCCGACCTGATCTAGATCAAGTTAGGAACCAATCATCCTTACAAAAGGCCAGCTATCTTGAAGTTAAATGCTAGTAGGCTAGGTCGGTAGCTCGGCTAGGTTAGTTTTAGGCTCTCTTATGAATTAGGACTTCACAGTTGGGTAGGAGCATGTTAGATACACGTGAGGATCTAAGAGATAGGTCAGCAGGAGGATAGATCTGGATAGGAGTCCCCATCTCAGCTATGGCTTAAGGCTAGTATTTTTCGTGTGAGCTCTTGAAGTCCTCTAGCTCAGCTTCTTATGATTGGTCTAGGGGGTTGATTCTTATCATTTGCCTAAGGTTTAAAAAGATTTATCCTCAAATCTGAAGTAGTTTCTGCTCATTCTCCTAGGGCGCTCGCATGTTCTTCTTCTGTTGGTTGATGGGGAATTAAATTGGACATATTGAAGGTAGAGGAGACACTATAGTCATTAGGGAGCTCGATTTGGTAGGCGTTATGGTTGATTTTCTTAAAGACGTTGAATGGGATATTAACTCAAGGAGATTGTTTGCTTTGTCTTAAGTATAGGAATTGCTCTCGGTTGAGGTGAATTCATACTAAGTCTCCTGGCTAGAAGGAAATAGTTTGGCAGCCTTAGCTACCAATCTCTTGTTGTCTTTGATTAAACTTAGTGATCTTTCTCATGATAGACTGGTGTAGCTTATGCAATTCTTGGGCTCAGTCTACTCTAGATTGACTTTCTTCAGTAACTATTAGGGTGGCAATCATATCCAAGGGAATGGTAGGGTTGAAGCCAAAGACTACCTTGAATGGGGTCTTCCCAATGGTATTATGGACAATTCGGTTGTATGCGAACTCCATGATCGATAGGCACGGATCCCAATCCCTTAGGTTCTTCCTTATGACAACTTTGAGTAGATTACCTAGTGTCTTGTTCATCACTTTAGTTTGGCTATTAGTTTGAGTGTAGCTATTGGAGCTAAACAATAGTTTAGTCCCAAGTCTCCTCTAAAGAGTCTTTTAGAAATAGCTCAAAAATTTTGTATCTTGATCTAAGACAATAGTCTTCGATACTCCATATAGTTGAACAATCTCCTATAAAAACAAATCAGCAATATATAAGGCATCGTTAGTTCGATGGTACGGAATAAAGTGCACTATCTTGCTGAAGCGGTCTACTATAACAAGGTGGAATCTTTTCCTTTGGATGTTCGAGGCAACCCTAGGACAAAGTCCATACTGAGGTCAGCCTATGGTAAAGTAGGCATTGGTAGAAGCATGTACTCTTCATGGGGTTCTCTCTTCCCTTTAGCATGCTTATACACTTTACAACGATCGACTACCTTATGGACATCCTTGGCCAAACCTAACCAGTAAAAATTCTCTTTCAATAGGTTGGTTATCTTGACTACCCCAAAGTGGCTTAAAAGTCCACCACTGTAAGGTTCTCAGACCAACAGTTCATGTGTGAAGTTGTTTGGAATACATAGCCTGTGGTCTTTGAATAGATAGCCATCCTTAAGATAATATCCTCCCATAACTAGTCCTTTGCAACACTGTTTAATAATGGAACTGAAGTGAGGGTCATTAGCATACGGCTCAGTGATGAGTGAGAATCCTAATAGTTTTGTTTGCAAAGTGGTCAGCAAGATTTGCCGTCGTGACAGAGCATCGACGACCACATTTATGCTTTCCTTCTTGTGCCGAATGACGTATAAGAAATCTTCCATGAACTTTAACCACTTAGCTTGTCATTTCAAAGGCTTGTTCTAACTCTTAAGATCCTTCATTGGTTTGTGGTCAATGTAAATAATAAACTCTCGTGGTAGTAAGTAGCGTTATTAAGTGGTAAGGGCTCAGAAAAGGGAGTACAACTTCTTCTCATACACAAAATAGTTAAGGGCTGGGCCACTCAGTTTCTCATTATAGCAATTGATGGGCCGTCATTCTTGCATCAAGGTAACACCAATTCTGATTCTCGATGCATCACATTTTAATTCGGTTTATCAAAATTTAGTAGTGATAGGACAAGTGCTAAGGCAAGTTTTTCCTTGATTTCTCTAAAGCTTTATTCAGCTCAATTGTTTCACTTGAATCCTCAACTCTCCTTTGTCAACTTGGTCAATAGGACAGCTATTGTACTGAAGTCCTTAATAAATAGTTTATAAAAAGAAGTTAGGCTATAGAAACTTTAAATTTCAGTGACATTCTTCAACATTATCCATTCCCGAACAGCTCGGATCTTCTTCTCATCTGCTTAGATTCCTTGCCCTGATACTACAAACCCTAGAAAAATCACCTTACTTTAGTAGAACATATGCTTCTTCATATTCACAGACAACTTTTCAAATTGCAAAATGTCAAATACTTTACGGAGATGTTGAACATGGTAATTCAGGTTGGCACTATATACTAATATGTCATCAAAGTATACGACCACACATCTTCTAAGTAGAGGGCACATCACATGGTTGATTAACCTCATGAATGTACTTGGCGCATTCATAAGTCTGAATGGCATAACTAACCATTCGTAGAGTCCGTGCCTAGTCTTAAAGGTAGTCATCCATTCATCGCCTAGCCTCATGCGAATTTGGTGGTAGCCACTCCATAGATCTATCTTTGAAAATATCCTTATACCATGAAGCTTATCCAACATGTCATCGAGTCTCGGTATTGGGCATCTGTACTAAACAGTAATTCAATTGATTACTTGGCTATCGATGCACATACAGCGTGAACTATCCTTCTTTGAAATGAGAAGAGTTGGTATAGCACAAGGTCTCATGCTCTCCTTCACATATCGCCGTTCAATGAGTTCATCCACTTGCTTTTTCAGCATGGTACCTTTAAGACTAGGCACGGACTCTACGAATGGTTGGTATGCCATTCATAAGTCTGAATGGCATAACCAACCATTCGTAGAGTCCGTGCCTAGTCTTAAAGGTAGTCATCCATTCATCGCCTAGCCTCATGCGAATTTGGTGGTAGCTACTCCATAGATCTATCTTTGAAAATATCCTTATACCATGAAGCTTATCCAACATGTCATCGAGTCTCGATATTAGGCATCTATACTAGACAGTAATTCAATTGATTACTTGGCTATCAATGCACATATAACATGAACTATCCTTCTTTGAAATGAGAAGAGTTGGTATAGCACAAGGTCTCATGCTCTCCTTCACATATTGCCGTTCAATGAGTTCATCCACTTGCTTTTTCAGCATGGTCGCTTGCTCAGGGTTCATCCTATATGTAAGTCGGTTAGTTAGGGCGGCACTTAGTTGTAAATCAATAAAATGCTTTAGGCAGTTCTTTTAGAAATAGATTGAAAAACTTAATTAGCAAGCGTCGGATTTATTCTGGGACTTCTTGTAATTCCTTCATCTCCATCAATCATCTAACCAACAAAAACATTGGTTTATTAGTCTTCTCAACAGATCAGAGCTCCTTATGGCTCATCGCTAAGGCCTTTTTTCTTGCTAGCTTGGGTGAGTTGATTATGAGTTTCATTTACTTGGGATGAGTTTAGGGGTTGCAACACTATCTTCCTTCCATCCTTAGCAAAGGCATAGGTGTTCTTATATCCATCATGTGTAACATGTTAATCGAACAACCAAGGTCATCCAAGTAGCAAGTGTGAAGCTCCCATGGGAATGACATCGCACACCAATTCATCCCTATATACATTTCCAATACTGAATGGCACAGTCACATGTTCAGTTATGTGCAAAGTACCCTTATCATGAAGCCAATGTAGCTTGTAAGGTTGAAGATGCTTTGAAGTAGGCAAACCTAACCTTTGTATAAGGGATTGTGTAACAACATTTGTACAACTTCCTGCATCCACTATGATCGTGCATAATTGACCATTGATGGTACACTTGGTATGAAATAGATTCTCTCTTTGGTCTTCTTCTGAGTTCGACAAAGAATTTAGGACTTGCCTTAAGACTAGGGTCATTAGTTCTTCCTCGTCCGCATATACATAGGTCTCCTCCTTCTCTATAACCTTGGGCTTCCTAACATTTTCTTCCTCGAGCTCACTCTCGTTGATGCTATCCACTACATCTCCTCCGAGCATCATGATGCGTCGGTTCAGACACTCAGCAGCTATGTGTCTAAAGTCTAAGCATTTAAAACACTTCACCTCACTAGTCTTCTATCTAGAAAGTTGGCCTTTCCCATAGGTTCTCGGCGTCAGCTTAACCTTAGGTCAGCTCAATTGTCTGGCTTGGCCATGCTGGTCTACTCGGTGTTCAACAAGTTGGTCATTCCTTTCTTCGGCTTGGTATGGCCTCCTTAGTTTGACTTAAATAGGTTAGCGTAATACGGGAGCTTGGGAGAATGTTTGTCCAGGTTGGCTTAGAACATTTCTCCTCTACTTTTCAACTCTCTATACGATCTTGATCACCTCTTCTAAGGTATTAAAGCTCTGTATTTCCATGATATTACAAATCTCACAGTTGAGCCTATAAATGAACCTTGATACTATACGGGCCTCTGGTTCTTCTACGTCGGCTCTGATCATAAGCATATAAAATTCTCTAACATAGTCATCAAAAGATCGGCTTCCTTGGTGAAGTTCGTAAAACTTGGTAAACATATCTTGTAGGTATGTTTCAGGCATAAATCTACCCCTCAATAACCTTTTCATCTCGTCCCAAGTTCTAACACCTCGTCTCCTATCCCCTTCTCATGCTACATTCAAGTTTTTCTACCACATTGTTGCACACCCAGTAAATTCTAGTACAGCGAGTCAAACCTTAACAGTATCCATATACTCATAACAGTCAACACCTTCTTGACCTTTTCTTCCCACTCTAAGTAGTCATCAGCATCTCCATTTTTACTCAAGGGTAGAATTTGAACCTTAAGATTGTCTAACCTTTGAGGTACTCAGCATCTTTGTCCTCATATTTGGTAATAATCAACTTCCTCTTCTTCACCAAACCCTTCAACATCTAACTCCTCATCATCTTCCACAATCTCTTCTAACTCCAGTCTTCATCTAGCAGCTCCTCCAGCTTGAGGAGGTTGAATTGGGTGGTTGGTTTGATTAACTTAGCCATAGTATCTCTTAGGGGGTACCATCCTGTAGGTTGTGTTACTATACACCTTGGGGTTGTTGCCTATTGACTTGCATTGTGGTGACTAGACTCTCAACAAGGTTTATGAATCTATCAAGTTTGTCATAAACAGACCCTTGGGTGTTACTACCATTATGACCACAACTAAGTTGAGCACCACTCCCTTAGTCATCGATAACTCCCTAAACACTTGAATCTGACATAGTATAATACTTTTTCAAACAGATTAACAAACTACTAACAAACCTTAATACCTAATAGTCACTAAATAGAATAGAAATAAACTTGCTTTGTTTTCATGATGAAAGACAGAGTAACAATAAAACTAAATTTACGGACACATAAGCATACTATAGTAGCTACGGAAGGAACATAGCAACTATAAACAATAAGGCAAACAAAAACTTCACACACTTGTTCACGAAATTGTGCTCTGATACCAGCGAAGCTGATGTGTCTCCAAGGTTGGACATACGAAGAACACCACAATGGACAAACCGAAAAGGAAATAGAAAAGAAACTAGCAAAGCTTGAGCAACTACTGAATGGATATGACTCACCACTCGATCCTACTCAGCCTACAATTCACCAGATAAGATACACCAATTTGAACTGAAGAGTCACTCATTACTACTCCTTGCTAAAAGGAATAGATAAGAGTTAATAGATAATGAGAACACTAAGGTTGCTTAAAGATGAATAACTCTGTATTAGAAGCTGAATGAATACGTACAAGGAAAGTGGGGATTTATATACCCGTTCACTAGAGTTGCTTTACATGTATGAAAAGACAAAAGGGTATTCTACACTAGGTTACATAAGACATACTAAAAGGGGTAAAAGAAACAAAGCATGATTAATATGGAAAAGAAAGAATCATTATAGAACATTGTGTCAAAAGAAACGTATTGCTTGGTGGCTAGACATTAGGGATATGATTCAACATAGGCGAAAGTAGGAATGCATTACAGTCAGGGGCCGACTTGATCTGGATTAAGTTAGGAGCCAATCATCCTAGCAAAAGGTCAGCTGTCTTGAAGTTAGATGCCAGTAGGTCAAGTTGGTAGCTCAGCTTAGTTAGTTTTGGACTATCTTCTGGATTATGACTTTACTATTAGGTGGGAGCATGTTGGACATATATGAAGATCTGAGAGATAGGTCTGCAGGAGGTCGGATTGAGATAGGAGTCCTTATCTCGGCTATGGACCAGTATTTTCCATGTAAGCCCTTGAAGTCCTCTAGCTTGGCTTTTTGTGATTGGTCTAGGGGTTTGATTCTTATTAAGAAATCATCTAAACTTTTCTTAGAGAAAGAATTAAAATGCTTACAAAGCACTGCTTGGCTTTTCATAGCCTTTTTAGCCACTAAAAGAGAAGAAGCCGAGTATGGAGGAGCTCATGACTAGTTTTATCAAGAGGGCTAACATGAAATTTGAGAACCAAGATGTAGCTACTCATAATTTGGAGGTGAAAATGGGTTAGATCTCGAAGATGCTTAGTAATTACCCTCAGGGTTTACTATCTAGCAGTACTGAAAAAAAAAAAAAAACTAATAGAGGTGAATGCCATAACTCTCAAGAATGGAAGAGAGTTAAAGGAGGTTATACAGAAGTACGTAGAGCATGTTGAGAAGAATGAGGAGCCATCCACCATAAATGAGAAAAGAAAGGAGGATTAGGTAGGATTGGAGCAAAAAAGGAGGTTGAAGCTACAAAAGTTCAACCACCGGTTATCTAAATTTTTTGTTGTTTTCAAATGGTTGCATATCAACATCCCATTTATGGATGTGCTCGAGCAAATGTCCTTCTATGTAAAGTTCATGGAGGAGATCCTCTCAAAAGAGAGGAAACTAGCTGACCATGAGACTGTGATGCTGATTAAGGAGTGTATAGTTATCCTACAAAATAAGCTGCCTCCTAAGCTTAAAGATCCTATCAACTTCATGATTCTCTACATTATAGGATACTCCTATTTTCATAAGGTCCTTTGTGACCTTAGTGCCAGCATAAATCCTATGCCCTTATCTACCTTTAAGAAATTAGGGTTAAGAGAGTGCAAACAGATTACGGTATCACTACAATTGGCTGATAGGAGTATTAAGTACCCTAAAGGGATTGTAGCATATGTACTAGTTAAGGTAAACAAAGCTATCTTCCCTATAAACTTTATTATCTTGGAGATGGAGGAGACAAGGAACTTCCATTGACCTTGGGCAACCCATTCTTAGCTACTGGCAAGGCTCTTATTGATATTGAAGTGGGAAAGTTGAAACTCCAAGCAGTGGATGAGTAGGTGACCTTTAATGTGTTCAAGGCAATGAAGCACCTGAGTAATAGCGATCCTGCTAGACCATTGATGTGGTGGACCAGTTAATGCAGGAGACGAAAGAGGAGGAGAGTAGATTGAATAGTTATGAGCATCTGGTTCTATCTAAGGATTGGAATAGGATGAGGAAGATGGAGATGAGGAGAGTAAGAGTGATGCATAGGTGGAGTAAGTGGCAAATGTTTGGTCAAGTCTACTAAGGTTTAAAGAGTTAGGAACCAGTGCGATAAAATTGGTTCCATCCATAAAAGAGCCTTTGAAACTCGAGTTGATGCAGCTTCCTGCTCACTTGAAGTATGTGTTTTTGGGTGAGGATGAGACACTCCCTATTATCATTTCAGTGAAGTTATCACCGAAGAAGGAAGATAGGTCGATAGAAGTCTTTAGGGAACACAAGGAAGCTATTGGATGGATGATTGTTGCTATCTAAGGGATCTATCCATCAGTTTGTATGCATTAGATTCTCTTAGAAGTTGATTGTAAGCCATTGGTTCAATCACAACACTGACTCAATCCCACTTTGAAGGAAGTGGTGAAGAAGGAGGTTTTGAAACTCGATGTTAGGATTATTTACCTGATCTCGGATAGTAAGTAGGTGAGTCTGGTACAAGTGGTACCAAAGAAGAGAGGTATAACTGTTGTGGAGAATGAGAGGAATGAGTTGATTCCTACCCAGGCTGTAACAAGATGGAGGGTTTGCATCGATTATTGAAAGTTGAATAATGCAACCTATAAGGATCATTTCCCCTTACCTTTCATTGTCTAAATGCTTGAAGGTTAGCGAGGCATGCATATTATTGTTTTCTAGATGGTTATTCTAGATATAACTAGATACATATTGCCCCTAATGACTAGGAGAATATTACCTTCACCTATCCTTATGGTAACCTTCGCCTTTAGGCATATGCCTTTTGATCTATGTAATGCACTAACCACCTTTCAAAGGTGTGATGTCAATTTTCTGGAAGATGATTGAGAAATACATTGAGGTCTTCATGGATGACTTTTCTATATTTGGCTTTTCATTAGAACAATGTCTAGAGAATTTATCATCCGTGCTTTAGAGATGTAGAGACACTCACTTGACCCTTAATTGGGAGAAGTGTCACTTCATGGTGTAAGAAGAGATGGTATTGGGACATAAGGTTTCTCATAGAAGGATTGAGGTGGATAAGGTAAAAGTTGAGGTGATTGCAAAGTTGCCTCCACCAATGAATGTGAAAGGGGAGCGAAGTTTCCTAGGACATGCAAGGTTCTACTCAAGGTTCATTCATGATTTCTCAAAGATCACAAAACCTCTATGTAATTTGTTGGAAAAGGTGACTCCATTTGTGTTTGATGAGGAGTGCCTTTGAGCATGTGAGTTGTTTAAGGAAAAATTGACCACTACATTAGTAATTGTGGCATTTCATTGGTAGTTGTGTTTTGAGCTTATGTACGATGCTAGTGATGTGGTAGTAGGTGTTGCGTTAGGTTAGAGGAGGAATAGAGTGTTCCAGGCGATATACTACACTAGTAAGATGCTCAATGATGCACAATGAAATTATGCCACCACAAAGAAGGAGCTTTGTGCAATAATATTTACCTGTGATAAATTTAGATCCCATCTTATGGGGTCTAGCGTGATAATATATAATGACCACTTAGCATTAAAGTATTTGTTGGCAAAGGCAGATGCAAAGCCAAAATTAATTAGGTGGATTTTGGCTATTATAGGAGTTCAATCTCAAGATTCGAGATAAGAAGGTAATTGAAAATTTATTAGCTAACCATCTTTTAAGAATTGTGAATGAGAAAGATGAGCTACAATCAATGAAGTGTTCCTTGACGAGCACGTATATGTAGCATCTTTAACATATCTATCTTGGTATGCCAACATTGTCAATTATTTGGTTAGTGGCATATTGCCCTATGGAATTTCTTATCACTAGAAGAAGAAATTCTTGTTTGATATTTGATATTACTTCTAAGATGAGTCTTACCTTGTCAAGATTCATGCAGACCAAGTAATCAGGCGATGTGTTCTTAAGTGTGAGTATGCCGATATTCTTTACCATTGCCATTCTAAATAGGCTAGCGATCATTTTGGTGCTAAGAGGACTGCAGCTAAGGTTTTATAGTGTAGATTTTATTAGTGTACCCTATTTAAGGATCGTAAGGCATATGTGTTAGCCTATGCTTAGTGTCAACAATTTGGAAATATTTCCAAGAGACATGAGATGCTATAAAGTGGAATCTTGGTGATTGACTTGTTCGACGTCTGAGGGATTGATTTCATGGGACTATTCTCCACCTCTTTTTCGAATAAATACATCTTAGATACAATTAACTATGCATTAAAATGGGTTGAAGCTATTGCTTTCCTAACCAATGATCACTAAGGTGTACTTAAGTTTTTGAAAAAGAACATCTTCACTAGGTTTAGCACAACATGTACTATTATTAGCAATGGAGGGACTCACTTCTATAACAAGCAATTTGATAATTTGCTTACTAAAGACAAAGTGAAGCATAAGGTGGCAACACCTTATCACTCTCAAACAAATGGTCAGGTTGAGCTTTCTAATAGGAAGATAAAGTGGATTTTAGAGAAAACAGTCGGTGCATTGTGCAAAGACTGGTCATTTAAGCTTGATGATTCTCTTTAGGCACATCGAACTGCTTACAAAAATCTAATTGGCATGTCCCCATATAGGATGGTATTCGGCAAAGCATATCATCTCCTTATGGAGTTAGAGCACAAGGCTTACTGGGTTATAAAATTTCTAAACTTTGAAAGAGATGCTGTAACTTGCCACTGGTTACTCCAACTTAATGAGTTAGAGGATTTTTGAAATGAGGCATTTGAGAATGCGAGGATCTATAAGGAAAATAGAAAAAGGTAGCATGACAAGAATATTCTTCATAGAGAGTTTAGGGTTGGATAGAAGGTGTTATTATATAACTTTCAATTGAAGTTGTTTCTTAGTAAATTGAGGTCTAAGTCATTAGGCCTATTTAAGGAAACCAAAGTTTTCCCTTATAGGGGCTGTTGAGATTAAGGGAGATTCAAGGGCCCCTTCTCGAGTCAATGGGTACTTGTTGAAACACTATTACGAAGGGGAGAAATTTGGTGAGTAGCAGCTAACGGTAGGTCTAAGTGACCTAGCTTGACTAGCAAAAAAAGTTAGGCTAAGGACTTTAAAATAAGCACTTAGTAGGTGGTAGGCCACTATCTCTTTATTTTACATGTTTATTTTGTATTTTCTTTTTATTTTCTTTTATCTTTGGTGTCTTTGAACTCTTTGTTAAGTATGTAGGCAATATGATTTTGTTTGGCTGAGAGGTAGGGTCATGTTTACTATGGATAGGGTAATTTAACCAGCAAATCAGTCATTACCCCAGGGAAGTCCAGTTTCTTACCTTTTTTTATGCTTTTATTTTGCTTAACAATGAGGACATTGTTTATCCTAAAGTTGGGGGTAAGATATTTATTTTGAAGTTGAGGTGATAGAGATGAATTGATGTGTTATATCTTTATGCTAGTTAACTATTATATTTTTGGTCCTTATAAGTAGTTATTGGAAAATCTTGCACTTGAATTTACATTATTGGATGAAACACCATTTCATTGCACATACACATCTTAAAATCAATTTGCATTTCTAATAGAAAAGTAACTTCTTGTTAAATGTTTTCAATTTTTACACTTAATTTTATTTGATCACTTATGAACTTTTAACACTTGACTAGAGTTGAATTGTGAAATTTGTGTTAGGTGTAGTTATGCATTACTTAAACTTTGATTTGGGATTTGGAATTAGGGCAATGTTACTGATGATGAGTTAGATGCTTGTAATTTTATGCGTACTTTATTGTATATCCATCCCTTAAAAGTCTTTAGAGCTTTATAATTCATAGTAAATGAACAAATGAAAATTTTTTCTTGAAAATCCCTTGAAAAAATCAAAATAGTTAGAGGTAAGAAAAAAATGGTAAATAAATTGTATACATTGGTAAGGATCGGCCTTAGTTCATCATAAGAGAGAGGTTCTTTCTTGCTGCCTACATAAGGAGAAGTTGGTAGAGATTCATTTTGGTCCCTCAGAAGAATGAGGTTTGAATTCCGCTGTCAATGGACTCAATTATAATAGTTGTACTTAATTAAATAATTGAGTAAGTAGATGGTTCGAAGGGGATTCTTAATGCTTAGTAGCCTAAGGTCATCTTGCTTAAGACTTATTAACTGATGAAACTGCTCCAACCCGATAAAAAAAAAAAAAACCTCTAGTGAAAATCAATACTAAGGGGATGATTGGGGGATAGGTAGATGTAATATGCATTTACTTTGAATTATGATACTTTAAGAGATGGAAAAGGGGAGTGTATACATTTTAGTTAAGTATACAAAGTATAGGTGACTTTCCCTTGATTAGTTAATGTTATATCTGATTCAACTTTCTAAATCTTTGTTTAAATGATATGGTAGAACTTTATCTCACATAGATTAACTGTTGAACTCCAGTATTTTAGTGTTCTTAGTGCATGTAAATTGTGATCGAGTGAATGCATGCAATTGAAAGTTATACCTAAATTTGATTAAGTTAAATGCAAATTGATAAGAGAGTCATATCTCTTAAATACTGAATAGAATTGATGTACAATCTACAGTTGGTTTTCATAAGCAAATTATGAAGTTAGGTCAACAATTTCTCATTTAATAAATTTGTTGCAAGGAAACTAAATAACAATGTTATAGATTCTTCTACTCAATATTGCTAACTATTATTAATAACCTACATACATTGACAAGAGAAATCTTAGGTGATTTTTCATGACCCAAAACACAAATAGAAATAAACAACTAAAGGTTTGTTAACATATTTAGCCAATTCCACAATTCTACTTAAACTACATGGACCTATTCCCATCATCATAATGGAACCTCATAATAATTTGTTGCATTATCATAATAATCAATATCATAGCAATAATCTTCATAATTGTCATAACCTGTACCTACACCTAAAATTTAAAGACAGGATGAGTCGAAGCCTACTACAAAATACGATAAACAGATGTACATGATCATATATTTCCCAATCATGCATGAATACGAATTGCAAAATGTAATGACCAACCATTTAATTATCTTTATTTTAATTTACCAAGCAATGCAGGGGTACTCATGACCCTTACACACATATTATACTTATACCATATATTAGGTCCTCCCCAACACCTTAAGAACTAAGGAACAACCTAAATCTACCTAGATCATTTCCACATGAAATTTTACTTGAGACAACGTTGCGCAAGGATCATAGGGGTGCTACCTTAAGGTTTAGTCTTCCCTTGGGCCCAACCAAGCATAAGCAGCACAACGCGATTAAGGTCAAATAACCATTTAATCCATTTTTAACATTTAACCTAGCAACTACAACAAACAAACAAGTATCCCGTACCTAGTCAACTATAACTCTAGGATCCAACTCTATCATACTCTTAAAACCTGACATTCAAAACAAACACCAAACTCAGTCCCCATCTTTGCTATACTGTATCTTCACTCACTTATAACACCTTAAGCTCTCTTTCCTCTAACTTAGGCCCTTAGGAAAATAAAGATCAATTCTTGTGGAAAGAAGTTTAAAACTGTTTATGTTGGATAAAATTAATATAGAAATATGTAATAAGCAATCAAGAATTAGTAACGAGTTTTAGAAACCAAGGGAAAGCAAACAACAAACTCCTTAAGGACAACTATAAACATGACAAGTAACTTAACTTAGTCTCAAAACACGTAATCTAACATTGTCCTCTACTCTTAGCCTCCCAATTTCCCTCTCTTCAACTTAAGGCACTAAAAGATGCTAGGATAAGAGGATAAAAGATTGTTTTATAGAGATGTTTGATGGTTGAGACAAGTTTAGGAATCATTTAGAAAAAATTAGGAAAGTAAGGAAACACCCAAAATACATCAACAAATGAAGGGAAACGTTACTATATGTGTCAGGGGAACCTGACGTCTGGATGTTACTTTGAATGGCATCTAAACGCCAAGACCCTAAGGAATTTTTCTCCCTAGTGTCTGAACACTAAAGGGGGTAGCATCTGGACATTAGTTTGCAATTTGTAATTTTCTATAGACTGCAACGGCATATACCTCCTATAAATCAACCCTAAACCTGGCATTATCGAAAACCACCACTCTTAGCATGTTTTCCTCGGCATCAACACAACCCTACACCTCTCCAAACACCCTCTAAACATCATACTACACCAAAATCTCATATCAAACTCTCACATTCATATTAATATTTCCACAAAACAAAGCATATAAGGTATAAGCAATGAATCTTACCTTTAGGGATCCAAATTCGCACTTCCACCAGTAAGATCTTATAGAAGAACCCTCAAAACTCTACCCTAAATTCATTTTACTCAATGCCCTATAGAGAAAAACGAATTTCTATTATGATTTAGTCTAAAACCATAGCAATATCATGGTTTCGACACTTACCATTGATCTCTACCCTCTTGATCTTACTAAAGCGTATCAAATTCCTTCTCTTAAATTAAATCTCATGTAAAAACCTTAATCTACCAAAGCCACGTATGAGATGCAAATACAAAAAAGGGTTTCTATAGACAATAGGTATGCTTTTATACCTAGGGTTTTAGAACTTTTTAACATTGCTAAATTGCCCCCAATTTAAAATGAAAATACTAATGCATACCCTTAATGAAATTCAATAATCATTTTCTTATTTTTCCTTAATTGTTATTCTTTGTTTTTCCCTTTATGTTTGGTTTTACAATTCTCCCCCTTTACAAAAGACTTTCATCCTCAAAAATTTGCCTAAATTACTAAAATGAAAATCTCTTAATACTTCCCTCTTATCTCTTCTTGCATCTTCCATGTAACTTCCTATTTTGATCACTTGCTCCACTATATCTCAACATACTTGCTCACTTATGATTCTTGAGATCTACCTTTTCATCTTCTTGTAGCTTTCCCATTATAAGATTAAATTTTCACATCCCTATTATTCTCTTGAATCAAATAACTTTGTGGTTCTTCATAAGGTCTTGTTTAATCATAAACTCTATCAGTCTCCATTATCAAGAGTTCTATCTCTTTTATCACTTGGTCTACTTTGAACTTAGATACTTAGTTACGGTTTAGTTCCTTCTACCTAGATTTAACTAGTATCTCTCACAATAACATTTTTAGATTTATGTTTATGCAACTTTTATTTGTAAAACTTTCTTGTTCTCCTCATTTCTCTTGTTTTACAATCCTTCAATTAAAATTTACATCTCCATATTTCCTTCTCTATATAGACTTAAACTTCTAATAAAGATCTTTTGATTTTCTAACTTCATAACTACTTTCATTTGTCTAGATAATAGAATTCCTTCTTTCCATCATATGATTTTTGGAACCATTTCAACTTGCTAGGTCTTGTCCATTCACCATAAGTTTCTAACTTTATAACTACTTTCACTTATCTAGACAATAGAATTCCTTCTTTCCATCATATGATTTTTGAAACCATTTCAACTTGCTAGGTCTTCTCAATTCACCATAAACTTCTCAGCCTAGACTTTAATGCAACTTTCTTCCACCATACTTTCTTTCTTTGGACTTTACATGGTAGATCATTCTTAACCTTATAAACTGCTTTTGCGCACTTGAGCATTTATCCTGTTATAAGATTGAATTCCTAAGTCCCTATTAGTCTCTTAAATTTAATATTTTCAGGTTTTCTAGAAACTCTCCATTTTAATTTGTAAATTTCTACCAATATCCAATATCAAAATCCTATAGCATTTATTCCTTGATCTACTTTGACTTTATTATCCAAGTTGAGATTACTATCTTAATACCATCAATTTATAATTGAATCTCCCAAAACAATAAAGTTGTCTCTAAGCATCCTTCATCTATAAAATTTTCCTTTGCTCTCTTCATTTTATTTATTTTGCAATCCTCTAATTGAAGTTTGACTCCCTAAAATTCCTTCACCACATTGTCTTCAAATCTTCAATTACAATCCTTAAATTTTTCTCCATACTACCAAAAATTATCCTTCATAACTAAATACTAAAGTAAACTCTTTCCATATATACACATTTAGGTGACAAGTTCACTTACTAGTTTCCAAACACTTCCTTTATAATTACTTTTTAGTTTTGTTGATCCATATGACTCTACCTCTTCTCTCTATTGCATTAAGTACTCCTGTACCCATATGCAAAATTCTTATTTATTCCACTTCTTATCTACTTACAATTGACTACAACACTCTAACCTCTACTTTAACATCCCAATGTCAGTGCACTTCACTCCATTACCTTGAGTTCAACCTCTTATCACTATAGTGTGCTAATATAATTAACAATAACATCTTCACAGTCACTTCCTTTCCATCACTTTATCATCAATGTTGCACATTAACATATTTGTAGCATGTTGCTCTATTGAAGGGAAACCATTTATTGAGTCTTGCAAGTTCTTAAATGACTCTTAAACTCAAAGGTGGAGAACATACACTCCTTCCTTCTTTACTTAGTAATTGTCACCAACAACACTAATGTTAAAGGTCACTCCACCATTTGTCTTCTTTATTCGTCCTAAACTCATTATTATTAACAAGCTATTATTGTTGCCCTTATACTGACTCAACAAAACTGACATGATACGCTATGGCATTAGAAGGAAGGAATATTCATTAGCTCCAATACAAATGTGTACATGCTAAGTTTCCTTAAGTCTTTTATTCAACCCCATTTTAAATTAATTTTATGATCTATATTTTACTTATCAGTTTTATTGACTTCATTAATTTGCAATTAATTATGTTTGCATAATACTATTTTATGTTGTAATTGATTTCGTTACGTTACCATTCACTTATATGGTTTGGTGAATTGGTTTAGTATTTAGGACTTTTATGTATCTATTAGAGTTTTGCTATCTATTATCATCATTATCATTATCATTATCATTATCATCATCATCATCGTCATTATTAATATTAGTTTGCAGGGTATTTATAGTTGAAAATTTTTCATGCCCTACCGGTTTATCTCTTGAATCAATGCTTTGTCTTATTCATTATAGATTTGTGACATCAGTATGTCTTTTACACTTGTATGCCCATTAATATTATCATAATAAATGTTTTGGTCAACTAAGGAGGTACTTGATTGAATTAACAAGTGTCTTAGTCAATTTCTAATTTTATTTAACCTTTATCGTTATTAAGGATTGTAAGTCATATATATAATTCTTGGTATGTAATTTGCTATATATTTGATTGTATCATGTGTGTACTTAGACTTAATTTTGTTGGTGGCTTCTCAAATCTTTTCTTTATGACTACTATAGATTAAAGCCTTCTTTCACTTATTACTATTTATATTTAAAGTTATTTTATGTTCATACTTAACTTTTAATTATTATGCTAAGCTTACTAGGGATAATCTTAACCAAACTGCATCATTGCCCTCCATCTTACAAGCTCCTTCAGCTTTGTACATATAATATTTGACAACCCAGGAAGACAAACAAAATAAGAGAAAAGTAATCCCAAAAGTAAAGTGTGATCAAGCTAAGTAAATAAATAGACATTTAAATATATATGCAAAACATAGTACTAAATTGAACAATATACAAAAGGAAAATATAGAACTAAAATCATGTATGTAAAACAAAATAGCTACAGTAACAATTTACTTTGGCTCTATTCAAATCTCCCTATTTTACCCACTCTTGCCATTTCACCGCTGAACAAATTATTTCCAAAAGATTCATAACTAACGCTTTTTTATGATAATTCATTAGTCCTAACTTTTATATGATCCATAACCTATGCTCTAATATCACTTTAACTGTAATGCCCTAAAACTCAAAACATTGCAACCCACCACATGTCTCTAGCCTCTATTGACATGTCAGGTATTTCAAAATAACTTGCTATCTTCTCCACATAAATATTAACGGTCAATAACTTGTAATAACTCTAATATATTTTCATAGATGTTCTTAACATCCATAATCCACCAAAAATCTCACTATGAGATCAACCTTTGAATAACCTTATTTAATGTACACCCTGTAGCTAACTAGTGTTAATAACCCACATACTCTGATAAAAGAAGTTTCAAGCAATTTCTCATGACCCAAATACAAATAGAAATAAACAACTAAAGGTTTGTTAACATACTCCGTAAATTCCACAATTCTACTCAAACTACATGAAGCTGTTCTAAAAATCATAATAGAACTCTTAGTAATCTGTTGCATTAACATAAAAATCATTGTCATAGTAATAATCCTCATAATCGCCATAACATGTACTTGCACCTGAAATTTAAAAGCCCAATATGGAATACAACAAGCACATGAGTGTGATCATATAATTCCCAATGACATACAAATACAAAATGCAAAACGTAACAACTAACTACATAATTATCTTTATTTTAATC
Organism: Lumnitzera racemosa; assembly: GCA_024138005.1. Taxonomy (NCBI): domain Eukaryota; kingdom Viridiplantae; phylum Streptophyta; class Magnoliopsida; order Myrtales; family Combretaceae; genus Lumnitzera; species Lumnitzera racemosa. Next base: position 43,743,049 of record JAMXBC010000008.1, on the reverse strand, counting down.
CAATAAACAACATAGAGATACTTACGACCTTGATAAACATATTATACTTATACTATATAGTATCGATGTTGGGTTCTCCCTAATAGCCTAGGAACGAAGGACTAATCTAAATCTACCCAGATCATTTCCAAGTAAGACTTCATTCGGGATAACATTATGCAAGGATCATCAGGGTTCCACCTCAAGGTTTGGTCTTACTAGTCCTTTGAGTCCAACTAAGCATAAGCAACACAATGCAATTAAGGTTGAATAATTATTTAATCCATTTTGAATATTTATCCTAGCAACCACAACAAATAAGCAAGTATCCCATACTCGATTCAATTACAACATTGGGATCCAACTCTATCATATTCTTAGAACCTGACATTCAAAATAGACACCAAACTCAATCCTCATATTTCCTATACCATATCTTCACTCAGTCATAATACTCTTAAGCTATCTCTCTTTCAACTTAGGCCCTTAAGGAAAATAAAGATATATTCTTGTAGAAAGACGTTTAAAACTGTTTATGTTAGATAAAATTATTATAGAAATATGTAATAAGAAATCCATAATTGGTAATGAGTTTTAGAAACCAAGGAAAAGGGAATTGTGATTTCCTTAAGGACCATTATAAAGATGATAAGTAACTTAACTTAGTCTCAAGACACTCAATCTAATGTTGTCCTCTACTCTTAGCCTCCTAACTTCCCTCTCTTCAACTTAAGCCACTAAGAGATGCTAGGATCAAATATTGTCTTTGAGATTTGTTTGATTGTTGAAATGAGTTTAGGAAACATTTAGAAAGGTTTAGGGAAGCAAGGAAACACCCAAAAGTCATCAACAAACAAAGGGAAAGGTCATTGTACATGTTAGGGAACTTAGCATCTAGATGCTACTTCACGTGGCGTTTAAATGCCAAGACTTTGGGGAATATTTCCCCCTGTCATCTGAACACTAGAGGGGGTAGCGTTTAGATGCTACAATCTGCAGTTTTCTATAGAATGCGGCGACATAAACCCCTTGCAATTCAACCCAAAACTATCGAAAACTACCACTCTTGGCATGTTTTCGCAAACGTCAACACAACCCTACACCTCTCTAAACACTCTTTAAACATCATACTAAACCCAAATCTCATATCAAACTTTCACATTCATATCAATATTTTCATAAAAAAAAAAAAGCATATAAGGTATAAGCAATGAATCCTACCTTTAGGGATCCGAATTTGCACTTCCACCATCAAGATCTTGCAGATGAATCCTCAAAACACCACTCTAAATTCGTTGTACTTGATACCCTATGGAGAAAAACGAATTTTTATTAGGATTTCATCTAAAACCATAGTAGTATCAAGGTTCTGACACTTACCATTAATCTCTATGCTTTTGATCTTGCTATAACGTATCAAATTCCTTCTTAAATCAAATCTCAAGTAGAAAACCTAACCTACTAAAGCCATATGTGAGATGCAAATGTGAAAAAGGGTTACTATAGATAATAAGTGGGCTTTTATACCTAAGGTTTTAAACTTTTTAGCATACCTAAATTGCCTTTGCTTCAAAATGAAATACCAATGCGTATACTTAATGAAATTCAATAATCATTTTCTTATTTTTCTTTTGTTATTATTCTTTGTTTTTCCCTTTATGTTAGGTTTTACAAAAGTTGACTCAAAACTTGTTGCAAATACAAGTTATTGATACCATAGTTGTGTATGTTTTGTAATTTTTATATGTTTCGTAAACTCTTAAAACTAAATAGAATTGTTATAAGCTTTGAATATAAGTCTTCTATTTTCTTATTGAAATTAAATCATGAAGATAAAAAATAAAAACTAGGTCAATTTTTAAAATACTAGTAGTGAAGATGAACTCATAGTTAGTGGGATGATATTTGTATAAATCCAATAGTTTTAGTGTTACTAATTTTATCTTAGTAAATTATAAATAAAACAACACCAAAACATTTGCAAAAAATGATACTTTACAATAGCTACTCTAAAATTTAATATGACTTTTACAAGTATTATCTATGCTTCGACACAAGAAAAATGGTATATCATAAGAAATATATTGGAAGTTACTTTTATACTCTAATATAAAGTTACTTTACAATGTCATACATAATATATATACACACACATACACATATCTTCTTTTTATGAATATATAAGTATAGGATATATCCTATTAACGTTTGATGAACATTGAATATAGGTTAAATGTAGATAATTGGTAAGTTTATAACATATTTAGCCAGGTCAAAAGGGAAATTGAAAGCTTCATGGAATGGAAACTATACAGTAAGGTTCCTTAAGGGTCAAGTCAGAAGGTGTTTAGATAAGAACTCAAAACTATAATGGACCCAAAGAGTAAGTGGGAAGATACTTCTATTAGGAAATCTAAAGTCAACTTGACTCAAAGGATGATTCAAAGGTTAACTTAGAAGGTATTATAGGAAAACTATGGAAGGAGAGTTTAAGATCTGCAACTAGCATGAGCAATTGGAGTTCTAGGTAAGTTGGGATTAATGCTTTATTGCATTTTAGAGTACCAATTTAGAGTACTTGGAGGTTTAAATGTATATTTGTTTGTGCTTATAACTAGTTAGTTGTGCGTATGTCTCTAAATATTGATTGTATTATCTTAGTATAGTGTCATTTGCTAGCTTGTTTAAACTGATTGGTTACCATTAACTTGGACTAACATAAACTTGACCTAAGCCTTAACTTGACATGCATTACAACCCATTAAGGGACGACTAGGATTCTTCAACCAAATATTGACCATTTCAAAAAGGATAGTTGAAATGGTCCATTCCTGACCCTTAATCTAATTAAGTGACAAGAGAGAAGGTTATGATAAGGTTAAGGACACTGATTAGAAGGCAGTTGTAAGGGGAAGGATGTTTCTGCTACATAAGCTTAGGTTGGCTATGAGTTATTGCATCGTATTGGAACTCCTCAAACTTAGATTAGAGCAGACGTAATTTCTCTAATCTTACAACGAACCAGACAACATCGTATAATGACATTTGTTTGATCATGTATTGCATATAACTAACTTAATTGACAACCTTGCTTGCTTTGTAGTGTATGTATACTTTTATTTTCATCCCACTTACTAAGCAGTAGTTATTCACTCTTCTATAGACTCTTTTGCAATTCAAGAGTAGACTTGCGGCGTATGTTAGATCCCAACCTAGAAGTTGATGGGGATTGGGGAGTAAGGAAATAATGAAGATGCAATCGAACTCTTATTCTTTCTAATGTCCTATCTGTCCATAAGTAGCTTATTAGGCCATCACAAATGACCCAATGGTTTCTATAGTTAGTTTGTAAGATAATATAAAATGTAAAACTATTTGACTCATATGTTTTCCTTGTATATCTGAAGTCTTATAATAAAGAATATGTATTAAGAAATTGTCTTATGAGGTTTTTCAAAAGAAGTTATCGTACCTTTATTCCCAATTTACGTTAGTTTACAAAAATGCAAGCATGTTGAGAAACTATTTTATAAGGTTTTTCAAAAGAATTAATATACTACTATATAAGTTTTATGAAAATTCAGGCTTAAGCTAGATTCTTCTAAGCTACGTAATTAGGTTTGCCTTGTGTGAATCATGTCTATAGTAGCACTCGTGAGGTTAGGTTTTATCTTACAATAGTTCACACGGCAAAACTGTTGTGACCCTTGACAATCACAACTAGGGAATACGACTATGGACTTCACTTGTAGTCTTCTCTAGCCTTTGATTCTTGAAGAAATTCTCTTCCAACGCTCACTATCATTAAGTCATTCTTCAAATTCAATGAAATTCTTCTCAAAAAGTACATAATTTCCATTCTTTTGACTTTATTGCTCTATTACATTCCTAAATCAACAAATGACTTAATTAAGTAGCAAAATCATCAAAAATCATAATAAAATGAATCAAAATGACCATAAAAATATAATAAGAAATGTATGAGAAGTCATATTCATTAACTACCAATAGGATGACCATTGGAGAAACCCTCATCCATTTAGCCTTTGGCATTAAAGCAGTACTACTGATTGAGCTAGAGCTCCCCAACATCTAGACTCGAGATTCCGTAGCAAAAGTTAAACAAATTGACCTTTTTGCCAACCTCACACCATTAAGGAGGTTAGAGACATAACTAGTCGACATATAGTTATTAGGATAGGGTAGCAAGATATTATGACAAGAAGGTCAGGCACAAAGTATTTAAGCCTATTTTTACTTGGTTCAATGTACCCTATGCAATCATTACAAAAAATGGATAATAGTTTCGATAACTTGAAGTTTTGAGCATTTTATAAGAAGTACCACATCAATGTCCATTAGACCTTGATAGCCCATCCATAAACTAATGGCCAGGTTGAGGTAAGCAACAAGACTATCCTTAGAGGGTAGACCAAGCTAAAGGTAAGTGGGTGGAAGAACTCCCTCTTATTTTATGGAGGAACCAAACTACCCATAGGACGACCATCGAATCAACACCTTCTATTTAGCATTTCATACAAAACTAGTAGTATCGATTAAGCTAAGGCTCCCTAACATCCGGACCTAAGGTTTTAACATAGCAATTAACCAAATCAGCTTACTCATCAACCTCAACACCATTGAAGAGGTTAAAGACATAGCCAATCGATGTCTAGTTGCTTATTAGCGTAGGGCAGCAAGATATTATAACAAGAAGGTTAGGTACAAAGTATTTAAACCTAATAACCTCGTATCTTAAAACCATCAAGCTACTAGAGCTTAAGACAGCCAAGGCAAGCTTGCACTAAACTAAGAAGATTCGATTAGGGTGAAGGAAGACTAAGGGAACGGGGAATATAACTTAGAAAGACTTGATAATATGTAGTTATTTTTTGAATGATTGTATTCCGTTTCATTTTTTAGATATTATTGGAATTATATCTTCTTTGTACATTGTGCTTTTTTCTAACCGTAACCCCAAATAATCTTGCCCTAAGTATTTTTATTGTCGATACATATTAAAACAATTTAGGCACCGAAAGAACCTAATAGGAAATAAAGATTAGGGAGACTCACAAGTTAGGTCCTTAAGCCCAGCTTAGGAAAGCTTAATTGCTATTAGAAAAGCAAATTAAATCTAAGGCTGCAAAGCCCAGGTGACTAACACTCCAAGGCTCCAAAGCTTGGATAATCTAAACAAACTTAAAGGCTAAAAAGTCTAGATCATATAAGTCTAAGGCTAAAAAGCTTGTAACAACACTTAATAAAAGGCTAAAAAGATTAGATCACGTAACTCTGAGGCTAAAAGGCAAAACCAACTTTCATAAGCTAAAGGTAACAAAGCTCAGACAATCTGCATAAGGCTAACGTGCCTTAGAAGTTGAGACAATTTAGGGACCCAAGACATTAGATAACTCTTACACACTCGAGGCTCTTAAGCTTAGACAACATGAAACCATTAGGCAAGAGTATCTTAAGGCATTGAAGCTCGAGATATCCCAAGGTTGAGGCATTCAAGTCAAACCTAATAATGCTTAGCAACCAAACCCCAAAGTATTTAAATAAGAAAAGACAATATAAAAGTAAAATATAAAGACTAAGGAGATAGAAGATGACGAAGTTCATTTACTCATTCCAAAATTCTTACAATTACATGTCAAAAGAATATACACACAAACACATACATATCAGATTAATTTAGCCGAAGATGTTTCTAAAGGTCCTTTAAAATGAAATTACCTTGGGTGCTTGTATCTGGTAAGACGCGGTTATCGATGGGGCTGAAGGAGTAATAGGAGCCAAAGGAGCAACATCTTGAACCTCAACCTTAGGGGATGCAGAGTCAGCTAGGATAGAGTCGTAGGGATCCTCTATAGCATAATCTTCGTCCTTACCCTCAGAATCATCCTTAGACTACGACTTTAAGGGTAAAGGGTCCATAAAAGAAAGGCATGTCAATTCAAGATTGGGATATGCTTACAATACAATCTTCTAGGTGGTGGGGCATATATAGCTGTATTAGGCAAGTGCACATAGTTAAGTTATCATGTAGAATAAAACAAATTTTTGAGTGCAAGGGTCAATCTTACCAGGAATTAGTTATATGAGTATATCTAATTATTTTTAGCAACTATATCCTTTAAAATTATTCAATTACCTAACTTATAACAATAAAAAATTTAAGAAAATATTCAAAAGATAGAAAAGGAAAGATTGTAATAAAACAAGATATTAAACTGAAGATAAAGAAATTAAATAAAGACAATTAACTAATAATGGAATAATAACGTAATTAAACAACTAAAGAACTAAATAAAAACTAACATAAATCAAGTAACAAAATGATTAAATGACTAGAGAACTAGATAAAAATTAACATCAATTAGTTAATAAAGATAAAGATATTTTCCTTAGTAAATCGTAATTGTTGTTTACTACCTAGTTCTAAGAGATCATTCAATCTCAATTTCTATACTGGACTGTAGAGATTCCTAACCCTATTCCAATGGAAATCAGATTTTGGATTAACCAGACTTGCGTTTCTAACTAATGCCTAATCTTGGAACCCTCTTTACCTAAATCACTTCTAAATAGAGTATTCCAAGATTGCATAAATCCCTTAGATCCTGCTATTAGGTTACCTTAATTTACAGAGATTAAACACCTAATCTCTTCTAATTATACTTGTCAATTTACTACAAGCCTTACGACTCTACAGCAAATTGAGATGTTAAATTAATACCTTAGGTGATATTAATCTAATAACAATAGAAACAATATAATTAGATCACATAAAGTAAAATCATATATTGAATTTCATAAATAAAGATCACCCTTTGAGCGTAGGGTTCAATAACAATTTACTAAGTTAATAAAATAAAGACATTAAAACTAAAGGAAAGAAGAATAAAGACAGAGAAGCCCTTTTGTAATATTCCAAACCCTAACAACTACTCAAGGGACTCTTTCTGTATGCCTAGGTAAAGAACTTATTTATAAGCAATAGACTTGAGATTACAACAAAAACCTAACAACAATAGAAGATTGGAAATCGCAATTTTTTCACACCTGGACTATACTGTTGTGGTAGCTGGCCATGATCATGTTTTTTGTATGAAACTTTGAAATTTAAGAGAAATTCTTGACGAAAGGTTCATAGGTAGGGACTATAGTTATGGTTCTCAACTGTAGTCTTTCCTGGACTTTTGTTCTTACTCGAAATTTCTCTACTTCACTCCATCGTCGATATTTTTTCTCTAATATGCTTAAAATTGTCTAAGAATCCTTAAAATCCTCATAAAGTACTTCTAGAGTCCCTAAAAACAATAAATAATCAAATTAAGCTAAAAAAATCACAAATTTGATAAGAATAAAGTCTAAATTATTGCAAAATTACTATAGAAAATATATGTTATTTTTAAGTTATCACTAAGCCTAACAAATCCCTTTAAAAGATTGCTTCTTTTGGAACTCCTTCCACTTTAGGCTTACCAAGATCGAGCCAAATATTTTCTTCCAAGCCATGAGAGTAACATCATCCTCGACCTGTAAGACAACTACCTACCCATGGAGACGATAGATCTCCTCAGCATAGTTGTAAAAATCACAAGTCAAATATAAGACCCTATGAGTTTATAGTTTTATGATATATTTTTTTAATTAAAATCATGTAGGTTTAGGTTTTTTTAGAATTATGAATTTTAATGTATAATTCTACAAGCTTATGATTTTATTAATTTTACACAATTTATACAAGTTTACTGATTTTATATACTTAAGATAGTAATAAAATTGTGATTTTAACAACCATACTCGGCATAAGCCTTTTCCTTTGTGGTAGCCGATTCTTGAGGTACCTGGTGCTGCTTCTTCTCTTCCCTTGGTCAGTCGAATGACCTTGGCACTAAGTTGTCTGTTGCTACCTTCTATTTTATTTACCTCAACTGGAGCGTCCTTGACATCTTTTGAGGACGAAGTTACCTTCTCCTCCGACTCCTTTCTTTTTGCTTTGGCACCCTGGAGCTACTTTTGGGCCTCTACCATTGCGCCCTTAGCTTGGACCACCTCCTCTTATGCCTCCTTGGACTTCTGTAACATGTAAGATACGGAGTTAAAAACAGAATCAAGACTGCTAGATAATCTCTGAAGGTTGGCAACAAATTTGGCCACCTTCTTCCTTTAGGATCACCACAGGTCCAAAGTCCTCGACATGTGCACGCTACCTATAAGAAGGCAAAATTGTTAGTCGCTAAACAGAAAGAAGTGGGAGATAACTTCATCTAAGCTTTAAGCTTACCTTATATATCTTCATGAACGTCATGAATTCAATATGCTCATCCGACATCTTGCTGCATAGCTTGACAAACATGGCACAATCCCAGGTAGTATAGTGGCCTGCACTAGCTCCCTGCTGGTGCCACCATTATTGAGGCTCACATCACCATTTTATATTAACGAATTACATCAGTAGACGTGGCAAGAGGGCACCTTACTTTGCACCAACGTAGAGCATGGGATAGCTAATGCCTTTTGAAGCTTGGGTACCTGTTGCCTCAGGGTCTCTACCTCTAAGAAGTAGGTCTCCACCTCCAAGATGTCATCACGGAGGGGAGGGGGTGGTGGAGGAGAGATCACGCTAGTTTCTTGCTTATTGGACATGCATCGACCTGACCCATTGTTTCCAGCCCCACCTTGGGTAACTTTCATGAGCTTGACCTTGGGCTTCAAGGGCATGGTGATACGGCTACTATCATATGCCTGCACATCTTGATCGATCCCCTGAAAACTGTTCTTCACGAACTTTCCCTTAGTTTTGTACTTTAGGGGAGATCTCTCAAGGATCTGTTTCATTTTTGCTTAGCCGCCTCAGCCTCAGTTCCTTTTGTGGCTGACTTTGTTGCCTTCTTCTCAACCTTCCTTGCAGCACATTCTATTTGGCCATCTGTTTGGCTACGAAGTCAACAGTGTCACAGGTCGGGAGATTCATACCTGAAGAACAAAAACATTGTCAAAAATCAAGTTAACAAATTCGAAAAGCAACTTATTATAAGACCATGCAGAGCGTAGGCATTGGCTCCTAGTAGCTCGTCTCGATAACATTAAGCAACAACTATGGCTTCACGCCTACCTCGATACGGCTTCAAGGAGGAAAATACCTCTAGGCCTCCTGCTATTCGCAACCTCTTTGTCATTTGAGAAGATCGACTCATCTCGGTGAAGCCACTCCACCGAAGTCTTGGCATTCTAGGCAACCCTACCTCAACGATAGAAATAGTAGAGAATTATGTCTGTTGCCTACTTGTCCTGAGTCCTCCAATGTTTTATGTTGCCAAGTTCAAATGAAGAAGTCCACTTTGTCCAGAAGTCCGGCTTCTTAGTCATTAGGACAAGCATGAATTTCTTTTTCCAATCATGGATAGAGGACTCCAAGCCTTCTAGGATCTTCCGACCTCGACTAGTTAATAGATAATACCGACCATCAGGATTTTTCCTTAAGATGAAGAAGTATCAGCAGAGCGTCAGTGTTGCAGGCACCTTAAGCCAAGTACACATAACCTTGAAGGCTACCAAGAGGCAGATGTTGTTAGGAGCCAGTTAAGCCTGGAAGATGTGCTGGTATGTGAAAAACCACTTCTAGAACTCGGTAAATAGATATCGAAGTCCCCTATGCTGGAATTGGTTTCCGAATTTGTTGGTATGAAAAGGAGATACCCTTGCATCCTTATCCAGTACAAACATAGACATCGGCAATGGATCTTAGAAATACCCATCATTGGCTAACATCCACCTTAGAGATCTCATTGGCTTGATCATTTGGGGTAAGATCTATGTTGGTGGTCTTGTTGAAGATAAGTGCTGTTGATTCCTTATCATTGTCACTATCCAAGTACTCATCGTGAGGAGTGCATTAACCCCCATCTGCTTGAGTTGGAATTGGGTCGTCCTCCTTGAGCTATCGTTGCTTTTTGTCACATAGGAGGTTGTTGTCGTTGCTATAGAAGAGGGAGCTACCCTCTCCATCACTTCTTCGCAAGCATCGCTCTATGTCAAAGTGGTGGTGAACAATTTGTATAATTTTGAGCACTTAATAGAGTTAGCCATCTTGTGAACCTGAGGAAAAAGGTTTAAATTCCTAGGAAGGAGGTTGAAAGCTAGTAAATATAATGGAGAGTTTGTAAACACTAGAAAACACAGTTTAGGCAAAAGTGCAAAAATGATGATTAAAATTCGTTTTATAGTCGAAAGGAGGATTTTGATGGTTATGGGAAGTTTAGAGTTCACTTCATGTCTAGGACTAATCTTTCAGACGCGATAAGACAAGTGTAGAGTTTGACCAATCATGACTCACTGCCTATCCTATTCATTTAATGCATGAAGAATAATCGTGCCCCGATTCTAAAATTCAAATGATTCGTCCTTAGAAAGTTAAGACACCTCAGATTGGGCGTAGCACAGGATCCCAAGGCCTCTTCCATGTGTCAGGCAAATGAAGCTTAGGAATTTAACCTTGGCTCAACCAACATGAAAATTTGTGATATGAAGCAGGCATCATAAGTTTACCCTATGGGGCACCAAAATTGGCTCCCTGATGCTCGAGAAAGCATCACAGTGATGTGTTGGAAGCTACCTAACTCAAAAAGTACCTTGTGAGCCCATCTTCATGCCGAATCTTCTTGCTGATACCTTGTCAATGAGACTGCTCATTGATGAGCAATCTTGAACTATAGACTTTCAAGGCCATTTCAACCAATGTGGGTGTTAGGTCAGCTTACTGCGGCCTACAATTGACTTATGAAGTCCGACTCTTAACCTTAGAGGACTTTTCATGTGCGATCAAGTTCCAACCTGCATTTGATCTATCATAGGTTGAGACATTAGTCTCATCCTTGTAGTCACGATCTATGGCATTTATGCCACAAAAGCTTGGAACAATGGTGGTCCTTCTAGGAAGCTCAGACATTAAACATCACGAGAATACTATAGAATTATTACTTAATGGGAATAACTAAAATGTTATGTCACCTCCGAGAATCTCAAACCATATCTATTTGAAGAGATACACTTTCATGATTGGGTAATAAATAGATTTATCTAAAAACCTATATATAGGAATCATACCCCTCATGTAGAACATTTTACATAATGCACATAAAGCCTCTCTTACTTTCTGCTTTACTTAAATCTCCAATCACTAACTTAAGCATTGTAGTTACCAAATTGGATAATTACTCCACGCCCACTAATCGTACTCTCACTTGTAGACACAAGTTTACAGTTGAGTCCCCAATCTAAGAAGCTTTACCAACAAAAATCATACAATAAAACACAGCATGGACTTACTTGACATTGATGTACCTAGAGGTTACTATAATCATGGATGATAACGAAGTGGATAATTACATATTAGAGGATATGGATGATTCATGATGGTACTCCAAAGGAAGGTGATATGGATGATGAAGAGGATGGCAACATGGTCGCAAATAGGTGAATTATTTTAAATGAAGAGGTAAAATGTGGGTCTATTTGAGTTGTTCTAAATGCTTTTATCAATTGTGATATAGATGATGTACCTTGAGGTGAGGTCAACAATCGATACACCATTAGTAGTTCAGTGATTGGCTTTCTTTATGAAGATCTTGCTATTAGATGGTGAATGGTTGATCTTATCCTGTTATGAGATGCCTAAGATGTTAAGATTATTAGGAATGGAAGCCAACTTACTATACACATACAAGAATTATTAGATGCTATCCAAGAAAGAATTTTGAGACTTTAATAGATGTCCAGTTTGTAATGAGTCAAGATAAAGATTTTGTCCAAAAGAAAGATGAGAAAAGGGTCCTAGCAAAGGTTTTGTAGCATTTTCCATTAACTTTTAACTACAATAAATGTTCATGTGTCAGAAAATCAAGTTGAAAATGAGATGGCATAAAGAAAGCCATATTGTTGCGAAAAGGAGTCTTTTAAGGCATCCATCTCACTTTGAATAATGGAAAATCTTAATGATTAATTTCCTCCATTTGGTCAAGGAGCTCAAAACTTGAGACTAACCCTTTTTAATTTGTTAATGCAAAGTCTATTTCATTATCTTCTTCCTCAACTCTACTTGATTTGTTGATATGCTAGTTGTACTTCATGATCTTGACTAGAACTTTGTAATTTCTACATGAGTTCATGGTTTCAAGTTTTCTTTTATGTTAATTTCTATGTTTCTTCAATGATTATGTAATTACGATTGTATTAATTTTTATTATTATATTTGAGAATAATATAGTAATTTTAAATATTAATAATTCAAAATTTGTCATTAGATTAAATGTAATTGTAAATAATGAAGTAAGATTTGAAAAATGAAGGGCCAATGCAAAGAAAATTAGCTACATAAGGATTAATCATAGTTAAGATCACCAATTAGAAGTCTAGGGCAACTATTAAATAGCATTTTAACTTTTATTTGGTAAATTTTTTGCCTTAGTAGGCTAATTTATTTCATTGATTTATCATAGTATCTTTGTATTTAAACAATAAAATGCTTTTTATGCAAGGTTATTGAAGGAATTTTTTTAGCAAAAAATAGTAGGCATTAAAAATACTTTTACCTTTTCAATATATCTATATATGTTCAGCAAGTAACCTCTTATTCAATACCACATTTTAAACCTATAGTTTTCTCTCTCTCTCTCTCCCCCAACATTCTTTCTCTACTTATTTACTATAGATTTAATATTAGTTTTCAAATCTTATTCATTTTTTTCTCTCCTTAACATTCTCTCTCTACACTATTTACTCTATATATGTGATTTATTCTCTATTTTGTTATCTTCTTTCTCTCTCTCTCTCTCTCTCTCTCTCTATATATATATATATATATATATATATATTAAGTCAATGATCTCTTATGGATTCCACATCTATAATCTAAAGGTTTTTTTTTTTCTTCAACCCACTTTGATTAACTTTCGTATTTGATTTACCAAGGGTTTATATGGTAACACTGGCAATTCAGTGTTATTGTAATGCTTTATAATATAAACCATTGATTTAAGTTGTTTTAATCTATATTATCCATCCCATAAATGAGTTAATTTGTTACTTGAATAGTAGGTTATTAGCTTTTATGAATAAAAAAAACTAATTATTAAATAATATTAAATAATAAAAAAAATAACAAATAAAATATAATTTACAAAACTAAAAGAAAAACCATTTTCATAACTCCACTCCATCAAAGTAAAAAGAAAGTATCTCATAGTAAAAACAACTCAAGCATGGTAAAATCTTGTGTTCCCTAACAACATTACCATATAATTCTTCATTTAGGTATGTTTTCTTTATTCTATTTCCTTCTTATTTAATGAAGTTTCATTTTTCTTTCTTCTTTTAGGTTTAGGGTTTTAGTTCTTTGATTCAACTATAGCGAGAGTAGTTCATAGATTTTCATGCATATTATACTTACAATCTCATTATTATGAAGAATTATAACCTTAATCATGGCATATTGTTGTAGCATTTGTGTAGAAACATTCGGAGGGATTAGGGCTTTTGCAATTTTGAAAAATTACATCTGTCGAACTTTTCTATCAACAATTGCTATTCTCAATCAATAGCTCATGAGGGAAGAAATTGCTTAAATTTGATTTCTTGTTGACAATTTAATGTCACTGTCAATAGGAAATCAAACTTCGATTATTCCCTCTCTTACAAACTATTAATTGGGATAAGCCACTATCGATAGAAAGTAAGAAGGTGTTCTATATTATAATTATACTACTGATGGTGACAAGGATTTATCGATAATGCATGAGAACACAGAAGCCCCAACTTAACGAATGTCGACAAATGAATTTATCTGTCAACAAAGAAAACTAGGTAAGCTTCTGTGTCGTTATGAATTATTAACAATTCAATGTCACTGTTGACAGTGGTAGATGTTATGTAAACTAATAGATAGATTCTATTGACAGTTTAGTGTTATCTATCGATAGTTATATTATTATACATAGCTATCTAATTTTCATAATTCTTTTAAAACTTAATTTTAGTAACTGAGTTGTTAAATGGTACAAGTTTGTGATCATTTGGAGGAAGAAAGATGAAGCAACTGATGCATGCATTACTTATACAACCTGAGATGTCAATTTTTTTTTTTCAATTGTATTGTTTATACTTATATTGTTATTGGAACATCATGATTTTGTTTTCTTGCTTTATCTTTACATAAGCAAAATGAGAGTAGAAAGCTAAAGGTAAATGAATAGTTGGTCAAGGGGGAAGTTAGTGTGGTTATTATTTTATACATTTTGGTTCGCTTAAGATAGGTTTTGGTAACTCTTATATGATTATATTTTTTTTCTTTTAGACAATTATAAGGAGAGCTAGAAAATGGCGTACTCTTCTACCTTAAGCAAAGAGGGAATATGAAAAAAGATGGATGAATAGCTCAAAAGAGTATCATAGTTAGAAGGAGGAATCCAAGGTCTTATGATGCTAGTAAGATTAGATAGGTATTTAAAACTATTAACTTGAGATTTTGTTATCCTTTTAATACTTATTTTGTATTTTTTAATTTTTACAGTACCAGACGAGGTGTCAACCTAAACACATTGCCAATGCAAGTAAGTTGGAGAGAGATTTATGTTTGTCTTATTGTCCTAAAAGCTATTTTATGGACATAAATGGGACAAGTCTTCCTATTACTCCTCTTGATATGGAAAATATTTTTGGCTTGAGTAGTAAAGGTGAAGATGTACCAATAAATCCTATAGAGGAGCTATTGGCTAGTATGGGAAGTAGATTGGGGTTAAAAGAAGATGTTAAGTTAACTATCCTTGAGGAAAGTTTGAAAAAGGCTAAGGTAACTAATGACAAGTTTAAGAACACGTTTGCGATATGAGTATATGGCAAATTATTGGCCCTTCAATCTAGTGTAATGGTGGTGAGAGAGTATTTAGCAATGGTGGCAGATGCAAGTAAGCTACCACAATATAATTGAGCAAAACACATGCTACAGAGAATATAAGATGGTATTCTAAAACATAAGATGACCAATCTAAGTTATATGTGGGGTTAAATTTTGTTCCTCATGGTATGTTTTTTATTGTTAGTAACCCTTACTTACATTTACTAACATATGATTCATTAGTAATGTAGTTGTTCAATATATTATATCACCTATGTGACATATTTGATTTATGACAATTTTCCCTATTGTTTTCTCTTTAGCTATATTTTATTGACAAGTGTTCATTGGGCTTTGTGGTGGTCAATAGCTCATTGTGAGCCTTTACCTCAGTTGAAGACATGGATGAAAGAAAGAGTGAGGAAAGTTAAACAAAAGTTCAACAAGATTCCAAGAGAATTCATAAGCTATTCAAGTTTTACTTTGAAGCTTTAATTGTGAATGCCATTAAAGTCTTTTGTACTATCTTAACCATCATTCTGTTTAATAGGTGGTTATGTAAAGTCCACCAGAACCATTATCTAAAGAAAGATTTCCTGTACTAGGAAGATCAAAGCTTGAGGTTACACTTTTACTTTCCTATTACAATTATCAATCTAGTTTATATTCTTAATTGATTGATATGTAGTGTTAATGTGATTTTTGTGGGTGTTAGAGGAGAAGCTAGATCTTATTTTGAAACAACAATAATAATTAAAGGAAGAAGTTCAAAAGATTAAAAGGGGGGACACCCCATTGCTGAAATCCATGAAGAATAAATTGATGGACTTGATGAATACTATTTTTCCGTCCAAGAAGGCATCTAAAGGTCCAATTGATGTGGAAGAGAGGAATGAGGACTTGGGCAAAGATTCCCCTCTTCTTTAGGACCCTAACTTGAGTGATGATAAATACATGAATGTCAAGTCTTTGCAAGAGATGTTACCCAACTGCAATGAGAACGATCCCAAACAACTACAGTAACCATATATTCATCCGTTTTACATTTTCTCTTACTTAAGTTGTCCAAAAACTATTTTGACTTGAATCATTAACTCTAATTCATTGCAATTGATTAACTTACTTACCTTTTTGTTGGCTTTAGGATGAAGTTGAATATAATGTTGTGTATGGTCAGAGGAAAGAAATCATGGCCGTTTCATTAGAAAGTCCTAGTCATACTTATTTTACCGTATAGCCTTGAGAAATGAGAGAAAAGAGGAGGCCATCAGGATATCAAGTGTCCCCTTACTTAAACATGACAACAATATACAAGAAAAGAAAAACCAATACCCTGGCAAGCACCGCTGAGTAATCTCTTATATGGTCTTTCATTCTTTTCTTTTTCTTCCTCTCTTTTTTTCTCTAATGTGGTGTATTTTCCAATTTTTCTCATTCTTTTACATGTAAATTAGTACATTAAGGAGCATATACAGAAGAAAGATGAAGTTTGCTGGATTTCCATTTCCTACGATGACATATGCATAATTAACTATGTTTTTGATATCGAGTAAGATGCAGGGTAAAATCACTTACCATAAATTGTATAGTTTGAAGTTTATTGTGAGAGTAATATGCTGTAACATATTTTTCTACCATGCGCAATGAAATACCGATGCCATTTGATCATCATGTCATTCTACCGCAAATGGATTTGTACACACTAAGACCATAAGGGTGGTTGTATAATGGGGTTATCGATATGATGATAAGAAACCGGTACCATTCAACATGGAGTAATGACACAAAGAGCAAGGCACGATTTGTTCCCTACACTTTTGCAGTAACAACTCGTCTCTTTGTTGTGAATTACTACGTCATTGAACTTTTCCTAATGAATCAACTTATTAACATTAGATGTAGGCATATGTCTTCTTAAGAACTATTGTTCCGATTAGCTTCCGTAACATCTTACACAATAGCAATCTTTTTAGGGAAAAAAATGATGTGAGAGGATATGTACACTATTGATCTTTATTGTTCCATATGACATTTGTTATAATTTAGGTGTTGAGCCAATATTTAATGTAAGTTTTCATACAAATGAATCCATTAACAGGACATTGGTATTTGATTAAGCTACAAATGACTCATGAGACCATTATGGTAAACGATAGCATGCACACAACACTAACCAATAAAACCAAAACTAAAGTGAAGCAAGTGGTAAGTTGTTTTACTATCCTCTTTTAAGCAGATTAAATATGAATTATAGTTGATATCAAAATATGACTACTTGGTAATGACAATTTGGTAGGTTAGAATTGTGGATAGTGTATTCCGTTTGGAAGAATTTACGGACTAAGGTGTCCATTTGTTCAACAAAGTTATTTCCATTGGACAATTGAAATAAAAGATAAAGTTCCACGACAACAAGATGCGAGTGATGGGTAATGCTCTCATTTTTAATACACTTATTCAATCTATATAATTCGGAGTTTCAATGATAGTAACGTGTTTCATGTATTGTAGTTCTAATTATGGTGTATACGTTCTTAAGTGTCTAAAAGCTGAAGGCCGAACCATTGAGATTGAAGGAAATGTATGACCTATACTATTTTTATACCTTTTAACTTTTACTTAATCCCAGACATTGTCTCGTATATTCTCTTACTAAATGTCCTTGTGTCATTTCGCAGTTTATGACACTCAAGGATTGATTGGACATCTTATTAGAGCTAATAAAGTTTGAATCAAATACAAAGAAGGCTGACACAATAAAAAAATTGTACATAATCATTATGAAAAGACAAAAGAAATCAAAACTTGATACAAAACCAAGATAATATAAGTGAATTGTATTCTTGTAAATTGTTGTTACTTGCCCATTTCTATATAAATCTTATAAATTGTAAATGAAGCATTTTTTTTTTAATAAAGCAATAGTAGTATTATATGGCAAAATTGCATAACTTTTAGTATAAATCCTTAAATTTATTGTTTTCATACTAAACAGTTTAGTACTGCAGTATACTATGAACAGTAAGTGGACGTCTGTTAACAAATTTGAACAAATTGTCGACAGCAATGTTTGAATTATAGCTACTAATGCCATTTACCATAGAGGAAGTACATTTTACCGCGAAGGAACCCTATTTTATCGTGCTCCAAAATTACTTTTACCATAAAGGAAGCTTTACTTACCATAAAGCAATCCCATTTTATTATGTTGCAAAACTGTTTTTACCATAAAGGAAGTCTATTTTACTTCAAAGAAACCTCATTTTATCGTGCTCCAAAACTACCCTTACCATAAAAGAACCTCATTTTACCATAAAAGATCCCATTTTATCGTGTTCTAAAACTATTTTTTCCATAAAAGAAGTACAATTTACTATAAAGGAAGTTCATTTTACCATAAATGAACCCCATTTATCATGCCCCTAAAATACTTTTACCGTAAAGGAAGCTTACTTTACCATTAAGGAAGTCCACTTTACTATAAAGAAACCCCATTTTTCCATGCTCTAGAACTACTTTTATCATAAAGGAGGTTTACTTTACCATAAATGAAGTCCATTTTACTGTAAAGGAACTCTATTTAACCATGTGCTAAAACTACTTTACCATAAATTAAGCTCCATTTAATGTCAAAAAACCCCATTTTATCATGCTCCAAACTACTTTTACTGAAAATGAAGCTCTACTTACTGTAAAGGAAGCTCCACTTATCATAAAGGAAGTTCATTTTATAATAAAGGAAGTTCCCTTTGCCCATTTTACTGTGCTTCAAAACTACCTTTATCGTGAATGAATTCAATTTTTCAATAAATGGATCCATTTACAATGCTTCAAAGCTCTATTTATCATAAAGGAAGTCTAATTTACCGTAAAAAAATCCCAATTTACCGTAATCCAAAGCTACCTTTATCATAAAGGAAGTACACTATATCATAAAGAAAGTCAATTTTACAGTAAAGAAAATCCATTTTACTGTACTCCAAAACTACTTTTATCATAAAGGAGCCAAATTATACTATGGAAAAATAGTGTTGACAGTCCGTGCTTTTTGTCGATGGTATAGGTAATTTAATTAATTTTCAAGAGTTGGAGACTGTTGATAGTCCATTCTTTTTGTCAACAAAGCTAAATGAATTTATTTCTGAAAGTTAGAGACTGTCAATAGTCCATAATTTCCGCCAACTACAAGGTAAATGATTTAATTTCCAAGAGTTGGAGACTGTCGAAAGTATAGGCAATTGAATTAATTTTTGAGAGTTAAAGTCTATTGATAGTCCATTCTTTTTATCGATAGTAAGGAAAATGAATTAATTTTTTAGGATTAGAGTCTATTGACAGTCCAATCTTAGGCAACATACACGGTTATATCCCTCTTCCTTGCATAAGCTACATTGAATCTGTTTTCTTAGATGCTTTGATTGCTGACTAGGACATGCTTTAACTCGATTAACTTTTAGATCCTTAATCCTACTTATACAACATAATAGCTTCAACATATGGCAAATATATATATATATATAATATAATATAACATAAGATGAAAGAGTCTTACTAGATGTCGTACAATTGGATGTTAGGATGGCGGCTACATCATCTGAAGCTTCTTGTAACTCATGAGTCAAGTGTGCAATCTCATTCATTACTCTAAAAAGGGCTATCTTTGGTTTCGACCTTAGATGATAAATAACTCAGCTAGTAGCTGATAGTGCACCATATGAGACTTATTCCATTAAGATTGTATATCTACTACCTTGCACAACTCTATCACCTCCATCAATGGTCTTTGCTAGCTTAGTCTACCTCGAAGATATGAGAATCTAAGGAATATTATTCAAAAACTCTAATTTAGCCACATGAAAGACATGGATAAAAGGAAATCCAATTGCTTCATAGTGTCAACATTCGTAGTTAATACATTGTTCTAAGTTTTTGAACGTCACCTTTGTGAGTCTAGAAGGGTGATCATAGTGGCATAGAGTGTGGATGGTTACCCTAAGTTCACTATCATTACAAAGGTATGGAATCCATAGGGTATCTTGCTCAATCTTTGACCTCGCTCTTTCAAAGGATGCCCTTGGATGGTCACCCTAAGTTCACTATCATTACAAAGGTATGGAATCCATAAGGTATCCTGCTCAATCTTTGACCTCGCTCTGTCAAAGGATGCCCTTGTATATATGGAAGCCACATGGTTTTCAAAACTCTTAAGCATAATACACAAAACCAATTTTATGTGTGTGCTTTCGTAGTCAGCCTTCAATTTTGCATGTCTCAAATTAGATTATACCCTCTTGAAGTGCTAAACTACTTGGTGCATTCAATACCTAGAAGAAATAGAACAATTTCCCTTTATAAATGAATGGATCCCCTTACACCTCTACATGCTCAACATTAAAGCCCAAAAATGTCCCTTCAAACATACATGTGCCCAAGAGAACAGCTTTTAGTACAACTCCTCAACCCATTCATTTCCTTCAAATTTATGCCTTTATAGGATATCTGCCCAAGCAACTTCAAATTCATCAATAGATTCTATATTGAACATGCATCTCTTGAAATCTCGTAGGATCCTATTACTATGAACATGATACGTTGTATTCCTCTGAAGGTACCATGAACATAAGTAGTGCTGTGCTTGAGAACAAATAGAAGTAATGGCTACTTGCATTGCCTTATCCCCAATTGTGATAATAGGCCTAGGCCTTTTGCCTTTCATTACAAGCACAAACACATCAAGCAACTAGCTATATGTCTCTTCCATCTCATCATCTAACATAGCACTACCGAAGATGCAAGTCTAATGATGATGGTTAACATCGACCAATATTACCAATGGTATCAAATACTTTGATTGATATGTGGAATCAAAAGTGATGACGTCTCCAAAACAAGCATAATCGAGCTAACATATCAAATCTAACCAAAACACTTGACTAAGTTCTCCTTCTTCATTCACAATATATTCATAAAATAACTCGAGATCAACTTTCTGTTGGCTTGCTAAGAATGTTGGGCTACCTTGGCATCACTACAAAATTTATCCATCCACTTCTGCTTATTGATATAGTTATACAGGTCTTTCTTCATAAATCTAACTTTTTTGTATCTACTTACGTAATGAGAATTTAACATACTTTTTATTTAAACTCGATTAGTATCCGACACAAACCCATTAGAATTTAAGAAACAATTCTACAATGGTGGCACAAGCTCGTGGTTCTGCTTAGTATTTACAACTATAGCTTCCCAAAGTTCATCCTCCTCTATGAGTTTTACTATAAACATAGCTTTATAACCAATTCTAGTCAATGCCCTTTCCTTTCTAGCTCATTTGATCTTACCAAAATGTTGTTAACCCCTATAACCTTCCTTATGGCACACCTATGGACATAATCTCACCTGCTTTTACTCATTCTTTTTACAATCACACAAATGAGTACTGAACCCATTTATAGCAGCATACCTAGTATAGAAATAATTGGCTTCTGAAAAAGATGGAAACTTTCTACCAATTAGAATTTTAATCGAATGCAAACATATATAGGATGACAAGTTGTTAATGGTAATCATATTGTTGTACTGAAAAGAATCACTGTTTCCATAATCACTGTTTCCATAATCACCAAAGACCAGAATATCACCCAATTCATCATATGCAACATTAGTTTCAGTATCATGGTCATGAATATTGTATCTATCTTCATTGTCACAACTTAAATCAAACGCTTGCCTACTAAAATCCATATTGTAGTTGCAGAAGTTGTTATTGTTGTTCTTTCTGGGTATTCAAGGTACATTTAGGGTTATAGTGTAGAGAATTACATATTTAGTACTGAAGAGAATGGATTTTGCTATAAAAATATCAAAATGTGGAACGTTTTGAATTTTAAAAAAGCTATCAACAATTAAGTGCCCATGCAAATAAGCCCAAGCAAAAATCTATTGACAATATCAAATATCTGTTGAGAATGATGTGCTCTACTTTAGAAAAAACTAACTCCTTTGTAGTAAGATAATCACCAAGCATAATACCATCTCTTTGGCTAATGGTAAACTAAACCGTTAATAGTAATATGAAATCGTCGACAGTCAGGTGCTCTAATCAAGTAATTTAACTCCTTTCCAGTAAAAAATGACTGACCATGGTAGCTTCTCTCTCGTTGGTGGTAACTTGAGCAGTTGACAGTGATATGAAATTGTCGATAGTTTTTCTAAAAATTATTTGATTTATCTTATTTAATATCAATATATACGTCACTATAAAATTTAAACATGTATCGTATAAAATTTTAACACTACATATGAATAGTAATAATATGGCGCACAATTTTCAAACATTATGTTAGATATATCATACTAACGTTATTTATAAAGCACTTATGTATTATCTTAGTATAATGACATATAATATAGTATGATGTACTAATAATGATATGTATGAACTATATGTATATTATGTGCATTGTTTATATATGAATTATAAAAATGTACTATGTACACATTACTATTTTATACATAATATATACTAGCAATGCTAAACATAATATTTCATATCAACAATATTACATATGGATTACCACTAGACATATTATTTGTATGCATTATAATTATATCTAAACTAGGTGGTGTGTATGTTTTAATTTCAATAAATGACAACTCTAATCGTGCAAAAGAAAAAAAAATATATATATATATACATATATATGTATAATATAGTTTATAGACAATAGTATGTATGGGTAACATTCTTCTAGATTTCATGTGCAATTTATCGAACTATACAAATTATGTATGGATTTAATATTTTCCATTAATCATAATATAGTATATGAACTATGGTGTATATAGGTTTTATTCATATGAATTATATGTGAAATTTATTGAATTATGTGAATTGTGTATAGTTCAACTAAATTCTAATAATTATAAATGAAATAGTAAAAATCACAACAAATTATCCTTTTCTTATATAGAACATATGAAACATTCAATTACTTCTACTACATATGAATTTTGTTATAATAATGTAAATGATATGTAAAAAAAAAAAACTTTTAATACATAAATGTAAAAAAGGAGAAGACATATTGTAAAAATAGATATATTAATATTTAATTGTAAAAATGAAGAGGGATATTGTAACAATAGAAATATTTACATTTAATTGTAAGAATAGTAATTAAATGGGATAAGGAAAAATATATAAAAAGTAATATTAAATAAAATGGAAAATGGAAAAACATAAAAATGGGAAAACATAAAAAGAAATGGGATTATAATTATGTAGGAAAAGTAATTAAATAGAAAAAAGGAAGGTAAAACTAAACTATTAACCTTCTATACCACGTTACGTTGTTTAGCATTATTGTAAAAAAATCTTTAATTTACCATAACTTATTATCTATCTTCTATATATATTAAGGCAATAACTCTTTATTAGACTCCATATCTATAATCTATTTTTTTTTTTTTGGCCCCACTTGATCAACTTCCACATTTAATTTACTTATCTAATATTATAAATTGTTAATCTCTTATATATATATATATATATATATATTAAGGCAATAAACCCTTATTAGACTCCACATCTATGTATTATTTCTTGTAATTTCTTTCATCTTCATTACATTTTAGCATGTTGAAAATATAAATCTAAGTATTGCAATTTTTTTCTTATGATATTAAGGTATGAAAAGTTGCAATATGTGAATAATTTACTTCATCAAAATAGGATTAGGAAATTTAGGAGTATTAAATTTGAATCTTATAAAGTATTCATTTGTTATTTTTAATACAAGTAACATGTGTATATAGTTTGAATAAGTTATTGCATTGTATATATTATTATCTATATCTAATATATCTATATTATTAAAGATATATATATATTCTATATGCCCAAGATTTTCTTATTTTCTATATACTTTAAACTTAGTAGTTTATATTTCTGCATATATATCGTAGGTGCATTGCCTAATAGTGTATATATATAAATAATCAAGTGCAACTTTATTTTTTACTTTGAAGAGTGATACTCCCTTTGGGGCATTACACATCTCCTTTTTTATACTCTTTTATTTATTAAAAAAAAAAAACATGGCGCTAAAATCTCATGTGTAAGGATTGTCACAAAAAATAAACTCTATTTCTTACTTTAGCATTTGACATTCCATCACCATTCAACATTGTTACGATCGCTTTAACCAATTCAACGCGATTGCAATTCTGTTCAACCCAAGATCATCTTGCATGGATCTTGTCCCTCTAGGGACAATTATTTAGCCATGAAAGAAGGTAAGTCACATGACTAAATCAACCTTGAAGTGCCAAAAACTAAAAACCAAATATAAAAATCAGACCATCCTTACAAAATTTATCAAACATCTTATACGACACTTCCGAATCTTCTCACAAAGGTAACTCAAGAATCACCAAATCCATCAAGACATGAATACATCACCAGAAAAGGTACACTGCAAATAATTGTTCTCTATGATTACTTTATTGAATCAGATATTATAGTCATCTGATATTGTTATCTGATTTTTGGTTAACCAGGTAGCTGAGCCCCAAAGCGCCCCATCAGTCTTGGCACAAACCTCAGTGGACACGATTGATTATCGGTCCTCGGCAGGGCAGGGGCAAGAGTGTAGGGATGTCCAAGTAATTCACGAGACTAATCCTCAAGGCAATTCTGCGACGAGTGGAGGAGTCCTGGCAGACGCTGCCGCTTCGGTGGCTACCACCCTCCAGGCTGCCAAGAATGCTATCTCGGGAAAATAACGGAGTGCGTCCTCGTATATATGTGCCCCGACGCAAAACCCGTTTAATTACTTCTTCTTTCAGACGAAATAAACCTCGTTTGGTTTCCATTCCACATATGCAGATTTATTTCAATAGAATAGGTATGTCCAAAAGTTTAGGCCAGATCCCACTCGCAGAGTGTGCCTATGGTCTGTAATTGGATTTTTTGGGAAATAAATAAATAAATAAAAGGAGCAAGTCATATACAGCAAGAAATTTTAAGAGCCAAACACCATAACATCATCGTTCGACTATTAGGCATATAAAATCATCCTGTCTTGTGTAAGAAACTCTACGAAATAATACAAAAAAGGAAGTTCTTCCGCACCATCCATATATATATATAAAGGAAAACATGGTGATTCAACTTCATGCCTCATATGGCAACCCGTAAATAATTAGAGTACTTTTAATTTATTCATAGATACAAACGTTCTACCAGGAGAAAAAAAAAAAAAAAAGTGTCTTGTCCTGTTATTATTTATTATTAAGATACATGAAGATACATCTATACTCTGTTACAAATCAACGCAGTAAGCGATCAACCAATAAATTTATGGGACAACAAAGCTGAACTAAAGTTCATGAGTGCATGGCCCATAGATTTGTAACGTGACGGTTGCTTAGAGTATCTTTAGGTGAAATTGACATCAAATGATGATTCCAGTTGTCTAGATGGTTAAATTCTTTACAAGTCTATATTTTTCTCCTTTTGGGACTGTAATTTGTATCTTTTATGATTTGTGCCACTGCTATTAAGTCGAAACATCCTATTTTGCTAATCTAAAGTTCTTAAAAGTCGCGATACATAACTTCTCCATATTAGTTTCTCGTGTTTTATTTGCGGTTATAAGAGAATATGAAAAATAAAAAAACTAAAAAAATTTAGACTTACATCCTTACTATAATCATGTTTGAGTAATCAAGTTATACAATTGCTTTTGCATTTAATATCGAATAGTTTCATCTCCTTCATTTTTTAGCATTCATATCGCTAATAGGTATTCATGTTCCTTTAGTATTCTTATTCATCACAATATGATATGTTGGAATGATTTTGAGGGTGCGATCGTGCGAGTTAGACTTCCTAATAATAAGGGGTAGACAAAAGCTGTTTCAAGCTAAATAAAAAATAAACAGGTTTTCCTTCTTCAATTTGAATTTGATAAAGTTTATAAAATAAATCTGTATTTTCTTTGGTTTGATGTAGTGATTCTATATCAATTTGGATAATTCACAATTTTTACATTTTGATTGGTCCTTTCCCAACCCGATATAGAAAGGGATATGGAACCACACAATCAAGCAGGTGAACTTACTTTATTTAAATCAACGCAAAAAGTACCCATTGAAAAATATTCAATTTTTTCAGCAATATTGTATTTTGTATATATAGTGCACTTGGTTCTTATACTCAGTAAAAAAAATGCCATAGGAAAATATTTATTAGAAAATAAAACATAAAGATAATATGATTATGATGATGTTATTTACAAGTACTTTATACAAGAAAATCAAAATAATATTTATAAGATTAACAATGTGGTTGCAAGGAAACATATTGCATTTGGTACTGGTAAGTCAAGTCATTTTTCAAATAAGCATTGAAAATTTTTTAGTGCCGATTTTAATATCTAATTGAATTTAAAATTCAGCATTCATACCCGAACAAACTTCGTTACTTTCCACCTATTATGCTTGAACTTGCAATGAAAATGAGGCTTTGACACGTGGCTTTTGACATTAAGACAACTCCTCGATGCTATTTAAGTATATTTTAATATTATACATGCCATATGGTGATTATTAATACGCCACTTGGCTCAAAATACAAAATAATAGCATAACATTGTGTTAAAATATGATTAATGATCTAAATGAATTAAAAATAATAAAACGATACAAAATTGAGAGCTGCAGATGTTCCATGAAATAGAGTCCTTCGCTCGTATGATGTTCGATTTTGCGCATTCAGGATTTTAGTTTTACTACAGCATCCAGGAAGGCAGCAACTTAGTATGTTATCGGGTAAACGGTATCTACGTAATTTGCTATGCAGCTTAAATCAGCCATGATATATTTAATTGTGGAATCTTTTAAATATTAATGTTATATCACCTTTGTCTCAAGTAAGGCATGGCACATCCTTACTGTCGGAGGATTATTATGAAATTAGACAGTTATATTTGGCGGAAAAAAAAATTCTACAATGGTATGGGTCAATGAATAATCAAATGAAATTATTACGATCTTGATATTTTTTGAAATACTAAAATTCTGCATCTGTCCCTTTTGCTGGTGACGTAGTGGTCTTAGTCCATCCAATAATTTCATTTTGGCTTTTATTTTGAAATGGCCACTCTTCAATAGCTCAGTCTAAAATTTTGTGATCAACTAAGTGTATATCCACCCGTAATTTTGTGGGATTATTTTCTTGCTCTTGATGATAGATTTTGATCCCAGATCCAAACCCGGCACGCTAGGAGTCTAGCCCAAGCACGTACCTTGGATACATCTCTCTCCCCCACCGACTTTCATGGTGCTTGGTAAGTTAATCGAGTATCATGACGGAAGTTTAAGAGCAGCTCGAGCTGTACGGCACCTGCCGCACGTTAATTAACTTGTTGCTCATTTTGATAAATAGAATCGAAGAGAATGGAATTACAAGCTTGAAATCAAATAGGGAAGAATGGTTATTGCATTCTTTAATTGAATAAAAGAAATAATAAGCTTTTTTGTTTATTTTTTTTTTCCTTTCTCTCTCAATCCTCTATGCTCTCTCTCTCTTTGTTGTTCCTATCTCTCAATCCTCTCTACTCTCTTTCTCTCTCTTCTTCCTTGCTCTCTTTCTATTTCTCTCTCTTGATCCTCTCTGCTCTCTTTCTTTCTCTTCTTCCCCCTCTCTCTCTCTATCTCTCTCTACACCTGTTCTCATAGTTATGTATGAATGTTCTCTCAATCCTTCTGTTTTTGTTATCTTGAAAGTATATGTGGATGTTCACATCGAAGGTGTTTGTAGGTGACTGGTAGGTATGCATGGTTTTGTGGGTGTCTACAGTAGGTATGTATAGGTGATAGCTGTCGGTGTATTGATACGGATGCAAATGTCACATATATGTCTTATGTAAAATCGCGATATACGTGACTAGAGAAATAATTTGAGTGATTCGTACGAGATAATCGGAAAAAAAGTATAAGGAGAAGGAATAAGTAATCTTGATAAAACTCTAACATGTATGGTGATAGGTAAAGAAGCATAATGGTATTAAACTCTACAATTGATAAATAATGGGGTAAAGTTCTTAAGGTGTTTAAGTGTTTGATCTTAGAGACAAAATTTCAGCAAAGTAACGACATTAATGAGAGTTCTTCTCCTATTCAAATGAGGATGTGAATAGGGCATTTATAGAAAATGTTAGTTGATCTCATCTGTCAGATCATAATAGTGATCAATGATTAAAATTGAAACCCTTTATTAATGGATCTCAAGTGAGCTATTTTTATGAGTTTAGACCTAGATAAAAGCTTTATTTATTATTTTAGTATGAGTCAAACAAAAAAAGGTTAGATTGAACGGACCATTCCAATGAGCCATACTCCAAACCTACCATACCAAAACTTCCTTGATCATCCCAAATATTTGGACTCAACTTTTTAGTTCCTATTACCTTAGTCTAAAAAGTCAAACTCAATTAATTAATGGGCTTAAAGTATAAACTTGAATTTAGCTCTCTACATTTTACCCTTAACTAAAGTCCTTCAAACAAAGTTAAAAGGGTTTAAGAAGCATCGAATGAGTCTTTTAGATGACTTAGGTACATGCGCTATTAAGCAGTTAGGTCGTAGCCAAATTCATTTGAGAATTGTTTAAATGTACGAGTTTGTAGCACCTCTTAATCGTGTGTCATGCTTTAACTAGATTAAATTGAATATTGCCCCAAGATAACACTCTGAAATAAATCATCTTTAAGTTGTCTCCCTTTGAGTTGATTTGTCTCTTCAATTTGATCCATATGAGTTATTCATTTCATTGAGTTGAATTTGTATACTAACTTCACATTAGTAATCTCACTAGGCTGATACCATGTATTAATATTGCATTGATTTTATTTGCATATAGGAGCATTCTTCTTGTAAGGTTTTCAAGGGGATAATGTCACTTATGAGTTTTCTAGGGTAGCGCCCTGGAATCTAAACGAGTTTTTAAATCTCTATTTAGAAAACTCCTTCAAAAATACTTTAAGAAAACGTCCTTATCAACGTTAAAACCACTTACTCCTTTTCAATTGAAATGTATCATCCTTAATTTGTTATATCTAGTCTAACTTGATCCTCAGCCAATTCATTAGGCCCGCCACCATGAAGCTTAAGCTAGTTAAACTATTACACATGGCCTTTTAAAAAGAAATTATAATACACAAAGGCCTACCCATCAAGCATTTAAATATAACCCCAATAGATTGGCACATCACCTAGCTAAGTAAAAGACAAAGGATGTTTCTTTATTTTACTAGGTCCACGAGACTCCGACAGGTGTCCCACTTGCTTTTTCTTTGCACTCCTACAACACAAACCATTTTAGTCTTCTTTCCACCTTACGGGATGCGACAAGTACACTAAAAAAAGAGCTTCTTTCTCCTTTTTCTTTTTCTTCTTTCCCATTTTTGTTTAAGCTTCAAATGTACATTACTTAGTGGAACCATAGAATGAAGAAGCAAAAACCATGATTGAAGACTAGATCTATAAACTAGAGAGGACTAGTAATTGACTCCATTGAAGGCCAAGATTGGAAAACTAAGGGGAGAAGGAAGACTCAATAGCAAACTTGACTATAGATCAGAGGTTTGTGATTGTTACTTTCCTTTTTTTTTTTTTTCCTTGTTGATCTTCTTCTTTCTAAAACCCTACCCTCATACCCCCCCCCCCCCTCTCCCCCTGTTACGCCCCGAAGTCGCAAAGCCACAACAGTCCCGCCGTATAAACCATTATATGATAGTAACTGGCCTCATAGTGCCTACCATAGAGATAATCTACACAAGGCGTCGACGACTCCTCGCTTTGAAGTAAACAGTTCGATTAATAATTATACTACAATTATAATAATTATCACAAAGTTCTATAAAACATAGATAATTATAAATAAGTCCACAGAGCTTCCCAGGAAGTTTTACACAAACACGACAGTTCACTAGATTACATAATAACTATTAGTCTTTCCTTCCTAATTACATGGTCATTCTAGTCACACATTATATTAAGTAACTTGATCCTCACACCCCTGGCTTCAAACGGACTAACCTCTGGGTAATTATCGGGCAGCATAGTACTTGAAGTATTCACAAATCAGAACCTGCAAAAGGATCTATAAGGGTATGAGCAACTACAGCCCAGTAAGTTGAATTGGAGACTCGTGAATGCATACAAGCACAAACAGGGTTATCAAACAATTATTTTCATGCAATGCAACAATCAAGTGTCATCGCACAACGTAATCCGGTCCGTTGTGAAATCAGAGAAATTTCACCCGCTCCAATCCGGGTTAAGGAGTTCCATGTTATGCAGCAGCTCACAACCAAACCCAGGCTTGTGCAATGGAGACCTCGCTTCTCCCGTGACTACCTTTGAACCATTGACTTCGCCCCCGCCGCGACCTCCTCTCTTGTCACTTAGTTCGACTGAGGATGAAGAAGGGGCCATTTTGCAATCCTGCGCTATCCCTTTCGAAGGGGTCGGTATTTGGTTGGAGAGTCCTATGATCCCCTAACGGGTTGCAATGCATGACATTTTTGGTTATTAGGGTCGACTAAGATTAAATGTCGGTTAGGGTGTTCAACAAGTTCATACCAATTCAATCAGTCACAAAATCATTCACAGTACAAATTCCAGCATGAATTCAGATACATCAAGCACATGCGCAAACTATTTACAATCACAATCATATACAAGCCTAAGTCTCCGGGTACTACAAAATTAGTACTCTATTACAATAAGCAATAACCCAACTTACTTGAATTTGCCCGATCGCTCGATCCTCTAGTTGCGAGCTGATTTGTTTCTGGGTGTCCTATAATACAAATAAGTTCTTTTAGTACTTATATTTTATGGATTCTTATTCTAATTCACAATATAACTCATTTTCCTCATATATACCTATAACGTATTAATGATTCGTTGTGTTCTATTTCGGGGTTCGGCTCCTAAACTAGATTCTAGTTTTAATTCCTAAGTCGTAATTAAGCTCGAATCCCAATGTGATATTAATCACATTATGCTCGGGTATTCAAATATCCTATTGACTCGTAATTTTTGTATTCTAAACTATTCGGTACACGCTAACCTTAATTGAGGTATCGGATTTATTCTCGGTGTGTAAAAATCTTACATTTTGAGATATTTACTTAAAATTAAATGTCATTTCAGATTTATTATTTTTCTTATTTCTATTATAATATTATCTAAATAACCTTATTTTTTTAGATTTATTAAGTTACATTTTCACATATTACTAATTTATTATATTACTTACCTAATTTCCCTAATTAATCATACTTAGTACCTAAAGGCTAGGATTAGGGTTCCACTGTAGAGATTAACTTCCCTAAACCTCTAATTAAGATCCAAATCAGTAATTAACATCCTAATCACCTAATTAACCCTAAATTACCCAATTTTACCATCATTTTAGGGCTAAAAATTAACTTAAAAATTTCAAAAATTAATTTTAAAAAAATGGCTTCATAGCACTGTTAGACATCATATGAGCATCCTAAAGAAAAATTTTGAACTCCAAACTACATCCCTAAGCCTATTTATTTTCCGGTTTAATAATGCTCGGTTTTGAACAATTTGTTAGGGACCCTATATTTTCAGATATAATTAAACTAAATCAATATTTTTCCCTAAATCTACATACAATAAAACCTCATAATAACAAGTTTCATAATTTTCTGGGCAAAATAAATAATTTTACAAAATTATATAAAAATCGGGTGAATAAATGACTAACCAGTTAGAAGCTTTTGGGCCGTCCAAACCCGGTCCAATGTTGTCGGCCGATCCAGGCGGTGGGTCTAGTGTAGGGTGGTGGTGGTGGTTCGGTCCCAGGTGGTGGTGAGTGGTGGGTTTAGCTTACTTGCCTAATCTGCACAGTTTTCCTTTTTTTTTTTATTTTTCTGGATTTTCTCTCGATTTTTTCGGTGTTTTGATTTTTCTCAGATCCTGATTTGACCAAAGGACTTCTGGAATTTTTTTTCCCTATTTATAGACAATTGTAGAAATTAATGTGCATTAATTTGATGGGATTTTGCCCCAATTCCATGATTTTTGGCTTTTTGTTTGTCAAATTCTTATTGGTTATTTTTTTTCTTGCTGACCACGACCTGATCTTGTTGCAGCTTATCCTCTTCTGATTTTTTCTGATTTTTCTATAATTATTGTGTATTTTTCTTTAATTATTTGCTTAGTTTTAGGCTAATTTAGGTAATTATGCGTATTTTTATCTACACGTAAATATATGTGGGGTACACGTGAACATTCCTAAATATTATTTTGGTCATTCTAAAATTTTTAGTAAACATATAATCTATCTCTAGTAATTTATTAGTTATTTCATTACACTTTTCGCATTTTCGATAATTAATACCTATTATGCTTAAAATTTGAAAATTTTATAGTCCCCTATTTTATTACTTATTTTTTTAAATTCAAGTTTACGGGGTCAGTTTTACTAATATTCCTCTCAATAGTTTATAATTTGGGTTTGATCGGATCCTTTAACCGATCGCCCTAAACCTTGGGTTCCAAGTTCAATCCTACGGTTACTTGGCTTGGCTTTTGGGCTTACACCCACCTCCCACTACCCCACCTACCTTTTTAAACTCCATTTCCTCTATAGATTATTTCTCAGAAGAACTAAATTTGTTGCTACCATCTACGCTTGAATGACTAAGAGCTCAAACATGATGTTGTCGTTTGTGTAAGCCATGGTATTCAGTTGAAGAGCTATCTGAAGTTACTGCTATTGTTGGTTGGGAAAAGCTCAAGTATGCGTGTATTCAAAATCACAATTACTACTCTAGTCAATTCTAGTGTTGTTCATTTGAGGAGTTACTAAATCAAGTCATGTAGATACAAAGCATGATAGCTGCTTAGGTATGGTTCTCTTTGTCTTGCCTAGCTATGTAGCTGTTGAAGTTCAGGACATAGATGGGTAAGCACTGCTGCTTAGCTCACTGTTGCTATCACTTGTGCTCAAATTGAAGACGGAATAACTATTGCTGCTGTACACCATGTACATTTCTTAGTATTGATATTCCTCTTTTATCTATCGGCTTTTCCATGTTTCTCACATTCTCCCTTATCCTCCTCTAACCTTACTTCTTTGTGTTGCACAAGTGAAGGAACTTGATTGTATTTGCTGTCACCTAGGTATGTCTCTTGCTTCCTATATTTCATTCTTCTTTCATCTTCTCGTACTTTTAGTTTGCTTTTTTTTTTTTTTTTACCTTAGAATAGATTTCACTATTGTGGTGCGATAACATAGCTTGCTTCTGCTTCGTTATCTTGTTTGTTATAACTTCTTAGTTCATTATCGTCTTAATATATTAAAAGCCTCAAGGGATTGCATAATAATAACTACCCCATTTTTTTTGTTTTTTAGGTATCATGTCGCAGGTCTTGACCATATCCCCTTTATACTACCTTTAGTTTAGACAACAGCACATAAGATCTCCACACATGAAGAAAGATATAAACTAGCTAAACAATACAACCTTACGGTAATTATAGTCTATAGACTGAGAACTTGCTAGGTATTTTGCTCATTTCACTTTGGTATAAAATTATCTACAATCATTCTAGTTTGGATCACTTTCTTTCCATACTTTGTGGCATAATAAGCATCTATTGTTCCTTATTTGTTCTTTGATTTCATCAGCATGAATCCTTAAGCATTCAAAATACCCAAATTTTATACCCTAATACTCAGTTCCCATAGCCATTTATGCTTTTGGTTCTCTTTTCATTTTCCTTCTCATTCAATGAATAATGAGGTAACTTTCATTATTTAATGCCTTATTCTCATCACTTTGCACCTATACTGGTCTTTATATGTGTCTTTGTGTAACTAAGTCTCACATTCTTCTTCCTTACTTTTTTTTTTTTTTATAAATTTTCAAACTATCATCTCTTCAGTATTCATGCTTTGCAAGTAGCACAACCATTATTTGAGAGTTTGCAATCACATTTTTAGTGGAAACTATTTAGAACATGTTGCAGTTAGTAAATCAACTTGATTTAAAGAGGATCTCTTTACCGCTCAGACTGCAACTGCTTGCAACCGAGGGTCAAAAGTTTATGATTGTAACTTAAAGACAACATCTCGAACTAGCAAAAGTTAACAAATCAACATGATTTAAAGAAGGTAGACTCTTTATCGCCCAGACCGTAACTGTATGCCAACTGAGGACCAAAAGTCTAAGGTTATAACTTAAGGAATAGATCTCATCCTTCCACCAATTAGCAAACTAGCATAGTTTAAAGAGAATAGAATCTTTACTAACCAGACCATAACAATTATCAAACTGAGGGCCAATGAGCACTAATCTTGTTTTGTGGGTGACAATGAAGAGGTATAATGCTTGGGCCATGTATTGCCTCCTTTTACAATCTCTATGAAACCAATTGCAACTTGTAATATAAATTGAACATAAGTCCTGAGTCATAAGAGCATGGATACACAAGCACATGAGAGGCAAACGCGAACCTTGCAAATGAGATGAACTAAACATGAGGCCTAGATGTTAATACATGAGAGTAGAACACAAGCTTATGAATTGAGCACACATGAATAAAGCATGAATCTTAGATATCAACATAAGAGAGTCAAACGCAAACTCGTAAGTTGAGCACATATATTAATAAAACATGAACTTAAACATGAGTTTTAAACATAATGTGAGTCTTGAGCATGACATAATCTTTGATCATGACGTAAGTCATTGAACATGGCACAACAGATTCTTAAACCTGACACGATAAGATCCTTAAACATGTAAACCAATCATGAGCTTGGAATGTGAACTTAACATGGGAATTGAACATGAGATTTGAACCTCTTTAACATAAGTACTTGTGAATTGAAAGTTTGAAATGAACATGACCCCATTTAACATGAGAAGTTGTGAGATAAATCATGTGAAATGGACATGAAGCTTTTAAGTGAGCATAGCACATGAATTGAACATAAACCCTAAGCATAAGCACGTGAGAGTGAAAGCAGGTTCATGACTTAAGCACACATGAACCATTTATAAGCCTTCTACATGAATACATAAGAGTTGAACACTTCAATTCAGCATAATCCCTTTAGTATGAGTACATGTAGGCTTCTAACATGAGCACTTTCAAACCTTTGATATGAACACTTGTGAGTTGTATATATAAATTGAGCATGACACTCTTGGCATGTGAGATGAATATGAGTCTCGTCATATGAATCAACCATGAGCCTTGACACATGAGTCTTCATCATAAGTGAACATAAAGATTGCACTTGAGCATTGAATATGAGAGTGAACTCAAGAATTGAACATTAGAGTTGAATATGAGTGAGCATGAGCTATAGTTGCGACCCTTGAACACGATTTAACATGAGAATTAAGGGTGAGCCCTAAATATGAGCCTTGAACCATAATGTGAGCCTTGAACTTGAGATGAACCCTAAACTTAACATAATCTTGAAACGTAACATGAGCCTCGAATATAAAATAAATCTTGAACATGTCATGAGTCTCGAGCATGATATGACATGAGGCCTAAATATGATGCCAGGTTTGAACATGATACAAAGCCTGAACATAATGTGAACACTAAACACGATATGAGTTATGGACATCATGCGAGGCCTGAACACCACATAACCCTTAAACACGATGTGATGTATGAACATCATGCAAGGTATGAACACTACATAATCCTTTAACACGACATGAGGCTTGAGCATGATATAAGTCCTAGCATCATAAGATAGTCATGTCACTTGAAATGTATACTAAGCGTAAGTAGTTGAATCATAAGCCTTCTCAACATAATGAGTGAACATGAGAGTTGATCATAACATGAGACTTCATCTTAACATTAGCATTAATACGAGAATCGAATATGAGTCCTTTAGTGTAAACATACGCGAAGTGAACATATGAGTTGAACACAATTTCTCTAAGATAAACATGCATAACCATTTGTGAGTTGAACATGTAAATTAAGCATGAACTTGGTAACAACATGTGAATTGTTCTCTAATATGAACATGGGTAAGCCAAATCTTTGAGTTAAACTCGAGTCCTTAATAAGGCTTCACTCCTTATATTGCCCTTGTTATTATTTTTTTACAACTTCCCACTTGTACAATTGTATGATTTATATCCCATTTGCACTTCACTTTACTAAATTGCTTATTCCTTGGTTTTCACATATAATTACTCCTTCCTCCTCCTCCAAGTGATAGTAACTGAACATAGGCATTACTACCACTTTTAAGAATCAATAGGATGAGGCAACATGACATTATATGTAAGTAGTCTTGTGTAATGCATAGCTCTAGTAATGTCATCCTTAATATCAGGCAAAGGAAATGTTATAAACCAGCGTAACGTATCAAATATCTAAAGTACTTATGTGTTGAATGTCGCATGCGCATTAAGTCTTGTACGTACATGCGCTTTGAGTATTGTGAGAACATGCGCATAAAGCCTTGCAAACATTCACACATCGAACATCATGCATAAGGAGTGTTGCATAAAGAAAACATAATGAGTATTGATCATCACTATGCAAAAATAATCTTTTCATATATCGTATCCATCTATAATTTTCCTCCCCTAATTATTAACATATGGAGAATGGATAGTCAACGAGTTTTGATGCCTTTCATTCCCTTATGACACTATCGAAGACCCAATATTGTATGTAGTATACTGGTCCTTTAAAGTCATGATACCTTGAAAGGGCATACCGACTTAGCCTTATTTCATGTAATCTTCTCGATCACTCAATTTGTAACTCTTGTATTTCCTCCTAAGTATGAGTTTCACTTTAAACATATAGATACAATAATAATGACATTCATTGATCGACTTTCATGCTCTTTTATCTCCTTGGCAATTTTATTAACTTTTATGAAGGTATGTAATCATTATGCATGCAATAGCTCTTCACTTTATAGTAGCATGCTAGAAGATAATGTAATAGGATAGCTTTATCCCTTTAGACACTTGTAATGCCTTATCAAATAGTGAGAAGCATATCTTAACCCAATGGTAATGTAACCAAGCATATCTTAAGTTTGAGCATACTTTGTTCTTAAAGAGTTCACGTGCTTAGGAGTAATGCCTCAATTAAGCAGTGCTATTGTCTAGCGTAAAGTAGTACAATTTCGTTGCTATCTCTTCTTCTTTCTTAAAAATGATACTATGCAATAGAAAGCAAAGGCTCAACCTAGTTACACTAGTGTTAAGCAATCATGAGCTTCAAATTTTGGATTATCATAACTCAAGACTACTTAGACTCTTTAATCTAAGGGGCCACTTATATAATAGATGTAATTGTAAGACTGCTTAAATTCAATGATTTAAGGGAGTCTCTTTTCAGAAGGCATAATTGCAAGATTGCTTAGACTCAATGATCTAAGGGATCTCACATGTCATCTCATGTGTCAAGACAAGACTTTTGCTTGCTAATGATAATATATGGAAGATCCCTTTCAAGAGGTGCTAAATCATGCATATGCAATGATAGTAACAATGATTGCTTGGGATTAATAATTCTTTCTCATTAGTTAAGGGAATATTTCCTACTACTTGACTGCATAACATAGCTTACCAGGATGTTACCTAAGTTTGAATGTCAATATGTTAAAATGCTCACCAATGAGATTATAAATACTACTTGATTGTAAGAAACATAGAAATTAGATAACATGAAAGCTATACATGATCATCATAGCGTGAGGTACATCTAAGAGCTAATGCTACCAGTCTACAACATACAAGCTAAGCTTATCATCGTGTGCTTAGGAGACTAAGCTCTTACTAACTTGCAACGATGTGTGGTTTATATACTATATTCATTATTACTTTCTTTTAATCAATCAAGGAGTTTAATTTCTCCTATTTAAATGTAAACTATTTTGTAAAATTAACTTTGCGCGCCAAGGAAACTAGTCTCCTACTTTGCAACAACAATAGTAATAAAATGAAGACATACAAATACTTATCACATTCTTACTAAAAAATATCGGTGATGGGAAAAGGAACTTCTTTCATTGACGAGAAGTAGTCATCATTATGCTTACATATGAAATGAAATGAAAATTAAGGTAAAACCAGTGAGAACACATCCTAACTACCTAGAGTTCTCGCACTTCTTAGCTTACCTTTTATGTTCATAACATCATTGGTTTGCTTCCGTTTCTTCATATCCCTACAACAACCACACATCCTCTTTCTTGAATGCTTAAGTTTGAGCCTCTTTCCCTATAAGTAGTTATGCCTTAAGGGGTTCCACCAAAGGTGTCTCCCTTTCATTCACATGCTCATTAAAGAATGTTGCTTCAGTGAAGTGAGACTCATTTGCGTGTGAATGGGTTCTTTATGGTAGGAATGAAGTTTTCTTGCCCATTCTAATGACCCTTCATGCATTGATGCCATGTTAAGGGTATCATGTTGTGATTATGCAGTCGTATCCTTCCTAGGAGGAGATGGTAAGATGCAAGCACATCGATCACATGGAACCATGTGGAGCTTTGGATAGGACTAATATCAAAGTATACTTCAACATACCCCATTATCTTCATGAAAGACTCATAGAAGCTATTTAGTATAATTGGTTGTCTTGTTAAGTTTCGAATATCTATCTTTGCAGTTTTAAATGTAGACATTAGCATAACATTAAGTGAAGATCCATTATCAACAAGTGTCATTTTGATGGAATGACCATTAAGTACGCATTCCATATATAAAGGGCGATTGTAGTTAAGATTCATTGTACAAATGTTAGCATTAGTAAATGTAATTGCCCCTTTATTCATTGAAACAATTCCCTTCGTGGGACGTGCTATAAAATGTTTCTTATATTGATCCTATAAGATCCTTATGAGTGCGGTCACTACCTCGAGTTAAGCATCATCATCAAAGCCAAGTAAATCAAAGAAATTCTTAACATTAGCAGCCTTTAACAAAGCAAGAACAACATTGTCATGTCCATTTGTCTCGATCTCAAGTCCTTTATGCTTAATTTCATATGCCTCAACTAGTTTTCCATCTACACTTTCCATCTTTATGGGGTCGTAAGTAATAACATTCACAACACTACGTTAGGTGTTCTGAGCTAGAAGTAGGTTGTTCCTGACATCATTATCTTTGATGATCAATTCTCCATTTTGAACTCACTCATTAAATATCTTTTTTAAAGTCTAACAATCTTTTATAAGATAGCCTACACTCTTGTGAAATCTGCAATACTTAGGATAACTTTTCTCTTCATTTGTTGATAAGCGCTCAACCCTTGGAAGTTTGATATTCCCATTATGTAGCCAATGGTCAAAGAGTGTATGCACTTTTCCTATTGAGTATGGATATGCCAAATATGGTTTAGTACTTATAAGCTTTTCACTTCTAAATTTCTTTACTCCTTTTGGATTCTCCTCTTGGGTTAATGTGTGCTTATTAAATTATGTGTTTTCACCTCTTGGTCATACTATTAAATTGTTGATCCTTTGCGCATTCTCAATTAACACAGCAAATGAAACTAACAAGAGATTCTTACGATGCATTGTGTACTTAGTAAATATCTTTTGAATACAAATCTTGACAAATTCTTTTTCATCACAAATGTCTTGTATGTCCAAGGAATGCTCCCTTAAGCGCTCAATATAATCCATGAGATCTTCCTTAAACTGTTGTCAGATTCTCCCAATGTCAGTAAGGGTGACTCCTTCTTCAGTGGAGAAGAATTTCTCTAAAAACATCTTGCACATGTTTCCCCGTGAATCGATCGACCATAAGGGAAGGTTGACATACCAAGTGTACGTCTTCTCAGTGAGTGACTTAGAAAATTCTTTCAATTTCAAATCATTATCTAAACCATATACTTCTAAGGCCTCAATGAACTTTAACAAATGTTCTTTGGCACTCCCTTTCTTGCCATTGAACAACATGAACTTTGAACTTACATAGTCCTTAAGATATGGCTTAATAACAATATGCTGGTGATATAGGATTTTCAATTCAGTACCCCTATTGTGGACTTCACTTATATCTCCTTCAAATACACATTCGGACCTTCTTTAGTCACAAATAAACATCTCTAGGCAAATGCTTTT
Source organism: Lumnitzera racemosa (assembly GCA_024138005.1). Classification (NCBI taxonomy): domain Eukaryota; kingdom Viridiplantae; phylum Streptophyta; class Magnoliopsida; order Myrtales; family Combretaceae; genus Lumnitzera; species Lumnitzera racemosa. The sequence continues at coordinate 43,702,982 of JAMXBC010000008.1, read as the reverse complement.
GCCCTTAGTGATGTTGTAGAAGCAAAGTGCATGGGTATGAGATTAAAAAATGTAGGACTTGTAGGCATGGGATTCATTGGTGTTAGTTGTGTAAAGTCAATAATTGTGACATGTGATATAATGTATGAGGATAATGAGCCTCCAATTTGAGCTCCTTGGTTCCTTACTTCAGGTAATAAATCTTATGTAGCTATAGGTTCTATCGTAGAAAGTTGCTCCTCAACTTTGGGAATGACTTGCTCATTGACAATAGAAGGTTTGAGTAAGGTGTGTTGTTACACCACATTAAAACTTTTTCAAGGAAGTTTCCCTATTGCGTAGCAACAAAGGCAGCCAAAGTAGGTGTACATTGAGCAAACATCGTCATGAGTTCACTTAGGTTCTTATTAAACTCCCGTAGCTCACGTGTTAGTTGCACATTATCAAAGACGCCATCTTGTGTGCCATCTCCTTGATTAGTGCCTTTAGTTAAAGGTGGATTCATGTCATTAGTTACAGTAGCAGCATCTTGATCTTGATTAATTATATTAGTAGTATTAGGTTGTCTTCGCCTTGGAGGTATCATGATGTAAGTATCAAGTCTTCCCTCCCCAGTGAAGTCGCTAGAAATGTAGGTATGAATGTAAAGGTCACATGCGTATTACATGTGAAATCGCGCTATGCGTATTACATGTGAAATCGCGCTATACGTAACTAAGGAAATGACTTGAGTAACTTATATGTGATGATTAGGAGAGAAGTGTAAAGAGAAAGAGTAGACAATCTTGGTAAGGTTCTAATACGTATGGTGATAGGTAGAGGAGTGTGATAGCTTCAAACTATACAATTGATGAATAACGAATAAAGTTCTTGATGTGTTTAAGCGTTTAATCTTTGAGACAAGATTTCAACAGAATAATGTCATTAATGAAGATTCTTCTCTTATCCAAATCGAGATGTGAATGGGGTATTAATAGAAAATGATAGTTGATCCCATCTGTTGGATCACGATAATGATCAATGGTTAAGATTGAAGCTCTTTATTAATGGATCTCAATGGGCTATTTTCATAAGTTTAGGCCTGGATAAAGGCTTTATTTATTATTTTAATATGAGTCTAATAAGAAAAGTTGAATCAGACGGACCGATCTAGCAGGCCTTACTCCTAGCTATCATGCTAAATCTCTCTTAATCATCCTAAATATTTAGACTCAATTTTTTTAGTTCAATTACCTTAACCCAAAGAGTCAAACCCAATTAATTAATGCACTTAAAGCCCAAACTTGAATTTTGCCCTTTACAGCAGCCAATGGTGTTTTGTTGGTTTATGTTCTATCCGAAGGCTTTGGTGGCCATTATAATGTATGCAGTGCTTAGTGATAGTAGAGGTTTAGTAGTAGTTAGATGACAGTAATGAAGAAGAAGATAAAGGTAGCAAGTGTCTTTTATCCTAACAATCACCATTTTGCTTCCTTTTAAGGAATCTTAATTCCTAATTTTTAAGAATTACATGGAAACAAACATGGTAATAAGGAAGGTAAGGAATAAGGCGTGAATAATAAGTGAATGACCTATACTGCGTAAGGTTATACAGTAGCCCCAAAACATTAAATGGAAAGAAATAGGCATAAGGCTTAAGGTGATTCCTATACACTATCACTACTAAAAGGTCCCATTTGCATCAAGCCCCCAAAAAACCTAGAACAATATATCCAAGATTATAAGCTACCCTATAATCAGTTAGTATCCCTATTTATAAATAGTTCAACTTCTCCTACTATATGGTAAGCAAATATAACCAGATATATACTCTCTATCGAATTAGCCTTAACTCTTTATCATTTGAACTGACATAAGCATTAAAGTAATTATACCAAAGTAAACTCTAATGCCAATTTTTTTAATGTGTTATTTTTGCAGGTTAACCCAATTGTTTTTTAAGCCCATTTACACCTCTTAAGATTCTCCAAGACCCTAAGAACCTCTATCAGCAAATACTAAGATTAATGCTTACCATTAGGTCGATTTATTTACCACAAGAAAAAAAGAGTAATTGTAGTTGTAAATAGTGGCGCTATATACATGTATCAACACATGTTACATCTAGGACGTTTTTGGAAATTTTACAATAATAAAATTTACCATAAGTATATTTTGCTATTATAGTATAGTCAGTATTTTTAAACTACTAGTAAGTAATGATGATTTAAAAGTGCTAACTAATGCTATAATACGAAGAAAAAATTGCTACTATAAGAAATTAATAATATTAAAATTGCTAGTATAAATTGTCATGTATATGATACAGTAAAACCCTTATAAATTAATAATGTGAGATCATAAAATTTTATTAATTTATAGAGGTACTAATTTATCAGTCAATTGATAATATATTAATTTAAAGAGTATATTTTCGATTCAATGAATATAAATTTAATTTACATAAAAATTCATTATTAGTTAGTAATATACATATACATATATATATATATATCATATTTTGTAAATTAATTTAAAAAGAAAATTCATTATACATATATATTTATGAAAATTGTGACTAGTACTATTGAAAATCTTATTGAAGATAAAGTTGAAGATGATTCAGTATCTTTGGAACCAATCATGTGATAGGAAACACTCATGGTGGCAATAACTCTACAATTTTTTCTTGTAGTTTAAGAACAAAATACCAGAGCTTTTGAATATAATGAGAATAGCTAGAGATAAAATCCGTCCATAGTCAAATTTCAAGAAAAATCAAAATTATCCTATCTATGTTTGTAATTTTTGAAGATTATTAATTTATGACATTGATTGGACTACAGATTTATATAAAGATCTTCTTAAAAATTATTATCTTATTAATTTATCAAAATTACTAATTTTGTAAATTAGCTCAAACCAGGAGAAAAAAAATATATTATTTTAGAAAAGTTATTAATTTATCGAGGTTTAGTTATAGTTCAAAAACTACTTCTAATTTATAATGTTAATTTGCTTGTTCTTACTATATATATATATATATATATATATATATAGTGATTTGACTCATAGAAATGAAAATTAAAATATCTATTATATAAGACTTATAAACATTGGAAGTGATAGGCCTTCTGGTGTGGTTGGGTTTTCAAACATTTAACTTTTTCTTTGTCACTTTCCTTCTATAAATTGTTTTTTTTTTTTAAAAAAAAAAAAGTAAAATGAAGTTCATCTTTATGGATGAAAAAACAACTGAGTAATATTACTTTCATTCAGTGATTGAAATCAATTATGCTGTCCATGCAATTTGTGAAGGAGTATCAAATTAGCCATAATCCAACAATGGATAATAGGATGGCAAGAGCCTTAAATTTCACGTCACAAAACACTCAAGTTTTTCAACTACAAAGTTAATTTCAATTCACCAAAATTTAATCTTTTGGTAACATAATATGCTTATCAGTTATTCATGAATTGAAACTATCAACATTCTTATTCCTATATAGAAACTTATAGAAACTAGAGGAATATTACAGCAATCTCCCTCCAATAAAAATCCTCAATCGACGTGGTATGACTAGAGTAAAAGAAAAAGCTAGCAACCTTTATTCTTCAAGCATTATCATCCGAAATCCGAATCCGATTCCAAAATCTTTAGGCCCTTGAAGGAAGAAAAATACCTACCATGTTATATCTTCTTTTCTGCCAAAATTCCCTATGTTTCTCTGCTCCTTCAGGACAAAGTTTAAAGCTTCCATTGGTTCCTCCAATTTTTATGTAAGTACACTTATTATTTTTACTTCTATTTCCCATTTATATTTGATAAATTAAGCCTATTATATATGTTTTTATTTTTTTTTTCAATTAAATTATTAACTAAGAGCTATTCCATCAGTTGCAGCAATGGGTTTGGCAATATCGAGGTTGGTGAGAACGCTATTTGCCAGGAAGGAAATGAGGATACTTATGGTGGGCCTTGATGCTTCTGGAAAAACTACCATTCTTTACAAGCTCAAGCTTGGAGAAGTTGTTACCACTATTCCAACTATTGGTACTTTTTTCTATTCATATATTTCTTACTGATCTCTATACTACTTCCAATTAGAATAGAATTCGCCACGATGATCCTCTCATAATTCCTAACAAAATACCCCACGGAAAATGTTGACATCCTAGCACTGGGCGGTTTCCAATTTGAACACCATATAGTTTCTACTAAATTTCTTGAAAATTGTAACATGATAGTAGTATTGTCATCTGATGAATTCATTGTTCCTCTACTAAACCAGGATTTAACGTGGAAACCGTGGAGTACAAGAATGTGAGCTTCACTGTCTGGGATGTAGGAGGACAGGACAAGGTGCTATATACTTGAAGCCCTTTGTTCGCTAATCACTATAATGCATGTTTATGCCCCAAAATTTGCAAAGAGTGAAAGCTAACAAGAATTTGCGTATGGAAATCTGATTACTACACAGATTCGACCTCTCTGGAGGCACTACTTTCAGAACACACAAGGACTTATCTTTGTGGTTGACAGTAATGACCGAGAGAGGATCTCCGAGGCCAGAGATGAGCTTCATCGGATGCTGAATGAGGTCGATCCTACGTTCCTGATTATATAATCATGCTTGTCCACGGGAATGTTGTTATCTTCTTTATTGTTACCATACTTCACTAAAAATCAGAAACAGCATAGCCTTGTGAGTGCATTACTAGTGCTGCTAACATAGATGAATAAGATTTATTAGTACTCGTGTAGAAAGGAAGGGCAAGTGTTGCTCATGGATCATGTCTGATAATAGCGGTTACTAAAGCATGAATTTCTAAAATTACAGGAAGAACTACGCGATGCAACAGTGCTTGTGTTTGCTAATAAGCAGGACCTGCCTAATGCAATGGCGGTCCCGGAAATCACTGACAAGCTAGGCCTGCACTCACTCCGCCAACGACGTTGGTATGATTTCATTCCCTATCAACGCAACTGACAAAAACTGTCTTCGAGTTCTGTCTGGAATTCCAACTCAAGCACGCTATCAATCAACAAAAATAGTCTTAAGTTAAATTTCAATCGTAGTGAGCATGATATTTAGTTTTATTCTTCTCCATATCCGAGAATCTGTTCCAATTATGTACGCGAAAAATGCAGGTACATCCAGGCTACTTGTGCTACGAATGGGCAGGGACTCTATGAAGGACTTGACTGGCTCTCAAGCAACATTTCCAACAAGGTAAGTTAGCCCATTTGCCTTCACTTTTATGACAAACGTTGCACAATTCATATGCTTGCAGCAGAACTTTGTGTCTTACTAATTTATTCTCCTTACAGGCATAACAGGAAAAAACTGAAGAAGTCAAGATAAACTATCCTCTGTATACTGTAAAGTCAATCTAATTATTGAATGTCTGAAATATGGAACAAAGACCAGTATAGTACTTAGGTAATGCGTGTAAATGTGCTTGATATACGGGTTTAATATTGAAGTCATGACTATTCATATTAACAAAACTATGTGTTTGTTCGCTAGAACCAAATTATTTATTTATTATTTTGCTAAGTTAAGCACAATGGATGACTTTAGGACTCAAATAACAAAAGAAGAAAATTATCTCAAGTTGCCTTTTAAAGAATGCCACATTCTCATCACTAGTGGCGGGCCACCGGCCGTCAAAGGTGTTTAGATTCAAATATTTTTTCAAAAGTGGTCACATGACTTTTTGAATGATATTTCATAAATATAAAAAATCAAATGCATCAATCAGTTGCTATTAAGATTCAAATCCCATAAGTTATACATAAATAGTATAAATAGCATGTTACCACGGATGCTTTCGTTGATCTACTCTAATTGATCTGATCTTAGTTGTTTTATTTCTTTTCTAATTGTAATATTTTTTTTTTTTCTCTTTTTTTCATTTGTTTGTTGAATTTCATTCTTGATTTCTAGTCATGACCAATTTGTAAGACTATGGTCGTTAGAGCATTGACTCGAATAATGCGAATACTAGAGCCACTAAAGAAAGTGCTAGCGAACTTGTGTAAACTTGAAGAAAGTTCGAAGAAGAGCAGTCGATGAAAGAATAAGAAAAAGATATCATACCAACTCTATAAACTAAGGGTGAAGAAATTGTTCGTGGAACGATTGAAGTAACTGTTGCAGAGAATGATACCAATAAACCAAATGATGTTGTGCAAAAGTTTAATATGGAAAATGGTGAAGAAGATTATCAAGAAACTGTTATAATGGAGGTAGATTTTGAGGCGATCTTTAGGATCAATAACGAAGATGATTTCCAATTATAATCTACAAATCACATAAGACAATCTGGAAGAAGATAAACTTGATGTCCGAGATTTCAAGACTATAAATTAGGAGTTCATGCACCAAGATCTGGAAGATATGTTTTGACCACCATTCAATAATCAGGTTAAAGTTATGAACTGTATTATAGGTTGCTCCGCTTTAAAGAGAAAGATTGGTATAGTTGATGAATTTTTTTATTTAATTGATTGGAATTACTTAGCCATGCTTCTGTAAGGGTGGGGAATTTGTTATGCTCATATCATAGGGATTAGATGGATATGTCCATGGGCACTTGCAATTAATAGGATTAGGCAAAGAATTTGACGTTTGCAAATCAGATAGAATAGGTTATAAATAAATAGTATAAATAGTATATATTATGATGCGTAATGCCATTTATCAATAGTATTAAAGAAAAAAAAAAACAAAAACAAAAACACAATTTCTTTTCAAAAGTTTATCCTCTAGTCTTATTATCTCTATTCCTCCCATGGGAGACTTCCTCGTGTCAAATAGAGTATTTAATCATTCGGCTAACCACGAAGTTACGAGTAGCTATTAACGTCAACACCCATTGTCTCTTAGGATACCACAACCTCCCATCCTAAAGCATGTGTGTCCTTGTTGCCTCATCTTACATGGGCCTAATCCTTACTTGGATTTCATGTGCAATTACATTCATTCCTATCCCCTATCTCCTATAAGGTCTTACTGTCCTAGAAGCTTGTCAGGAGCCAAACCTTTCTCATTCTTGCTCCATGGCCACTTTGTGCTCTCATCAAACGTCTAGTCGAGTCAACACGGATCCTCAAGCTTTTGTTTTTATATGTTCTTGAATAGCATATGTAGTGGTGCATGATCACTTATAATACAATCTATAATGTTTCAACTTAGTGATCGTAAATAACCAACTTATTTTGTGTTTAATAGGCATTTTAATACACATGATCCAAAAAGTTTAATATTATTGTTGATTTAGTAATCACTATGCTAAACTTACTAAAATCACGTCTCGTGTAGTTTGAATAATTTATTATTCACTTTTGTTGTATCAACAGTTTGAAATTGATAAATGCAATTTAATTATAAATTTCTTTAGAAGAGTTTATGATACCGTAAAACTGTGTATAATAGCACAAATTAGACTATCTTATTAAATTAAAAGAATTGAGCCCAATTGAATCTTAGAATAATTTTCAATCATCCTATATGATTGGAAAATTTCTTGCATAAAATTTTGCCTTTTCAAGAATAATTAATCTCAAGTATCCCAGAATAATTAATCTCAAGTATCCCACTTCGACCAAGTTAAGAGGAAAACAAGGAAAAGATATTAACATATGCTCCAGAATTATTATTATTATTATTATTATTTTTGGAGGTAAAAATGCTCCGGGATATTTGGTTACAAGTTAGAGGGAAATTTTTTTTTTCATTTTTCATACGTTTACTTTTTTAAAGAGAAGCTTAGTAGTTATACAGAGGATCCAGAAAAAACTACTTTCTTACCGATCTCAAATGTAATTTAATTGATTCCTTGTCATTCTTGCCTTCTCAAATCCATTTATTCTTCTTTTTGGTTTTTTTTTTAAGCCAGCTTTACTACTACACCGTATATATCTCCTGACCAGTCAAAACTCCATGACACAACTTTCTGGGAGTTGAAGTTGATTGACTCCTATCCTATGTCCTAAGCTATGTGAAGTTACAGGCATATCTTCCGATAGAAGAGAAGATTTGTCAGAACTGCTGCTCCACATCCCTATTCAAAACCTTCCACATGATTTTTTTTTTTTTTTTGGTTTTAATCTTCCAATATTTTTCCATACTTTAGTGTCAAGTAATAATTAATAAGTAATAGCTATTTATTTATGCACAATAAAAAAAAATAATAGAAAAGAAAAGACCCAATGTATGACCAAATATTGTATTTGCATTATTAGATATAAATTTATCACTCTAAGCTTCCTACTTGAATGTAGCCCTATTAACGATATGATTTGTCAAAACACGCCTGAAATAATAAATTGAGAAAAATATTTTCCTTTGTTTGGTAAAGATCAAGAATACCTTTTCCAGCAATGACGGGACCACGTTACAATTAGAGATCTTTCTGCAAGCTGAGGAGACTCTCCTTCAAACGAAGCATCCTTAAAATATGTGACAGCAGTCACTAGTTTATATTTTGAACCCCTTCTCTTTCTTAAGCGTGGATTTGGGCTCTGGAAACCAGGTTGCCGAAAAATGGAAATATTTATCTATCAAGGAATAATGTAAGAAATAAAAATATTGAACTCCTCTATATTCACATAAATTTTATTTTTAGCTTGTTCTTCACGGTCACCATGTTTGCCCGCACGATTTGAATATAGAGGGTAAAAGTGACAATTGATAAAATTCATTCGTATGCTCTGCTCAAATTCTACCCAAATCTAATCCTTAGGACTATCCACGTAAAATTTCCGAGTCTGAACAAATTGGATACTTCGTCATTCCTAACTCACCGTAGCTCCTTCTGAAATGCTAAAAGAGAAACCAACAGCAATGAAAAGCAATGTGATCAAAGAAAAATGGTTGGCAAATTTATAGGTTACCTGTTCATTCAGAAAGAACAACTAAGATTAGTAATTCATATTAATAAATATATTTTTCTTTCTGATAAAAGAAAAAAATATTAATAAATTGTATTTTGTTTTCATATCTAAATACATTCGTATTCAAATATGTAATACAACCGTTTATTAATCATGTTTAAAGAACTTAAATCCATAACCCCATTTTAAATTAGAGAATGTGCCTAATCAGCCCAGAATTGGTGGTCGGTGATTCCAATAACGATGAAGCCATTGTCGCCCTAACAATATGTGATTCTAAACCAACTCACGGGCCTATTCATGTAAGCTGGTAATTTTTTTATTTTTTTTTGTAAGTATAAATATATCATATATATATATATAATGTAATATGTACATATTGTATATTATATGTTTATATATATCATTTTTATGTATATATATATATTTATTTTCTTTTCGGTTTAAATGTAACTTCCATGGGCTAGTTATGGGCCCTTAAACCACTAGGTTGGTTCATGATTTTAAACTAGTCCTTCCTTCTAAGTTTAACCCAATTCATTTAATAAATATATTTAGTAGCTAAATTGAACCCATGTATGGATCAACAAAATTATAAAAGAAATATATTATAACTATCAAGTCTTTATCTGCAAGAATAAACGTTTCCAATATTTATTTTTAATTTGCTAAGTTCTTAAAATGCAAACTATATAGAAAACTACAAAAGGGCTTGTGTATATTTTTATCTTTGTAAGTTAAATGTATGGATAAGTCCAATCAAAATATGATATTTCAAGAATCTATTAATTCAAAATTTTAGTATTATATGACTAATTTAAACAAAAAATATACGGTACAATTAGTATGTGGAGATAGCACTACATGTCATAATGACTTACTTAAATAAAAGTTGATTCGCTAAAACTCTCTTATAACTTAATGACATAAATACTAATCTCCCAATAGAATAGAGTAAGTTCAATTTCTCCTTACTCTAATAGCTCTAATACATATAGTAGTTAACTAAGAAAAAATAAATAAATTCATGAATCCAATTCAATTTTTTTCTTAACAATATTAAGCGATTTTGTGAATAAAATTGAAATCTAAATAAGGCATGTCTCATAAATGAGTTGTATGTAAAGGCTTGAAATTTCTTATACACACGCACACGCACAACATACTTTTGTTTAGATATGTTATAAATTAAAATGTAGAAGGAAATCAAAATCAATAGTGTTACCTCTTACCAAAACATGAAGGATGATGGTAATTAACAAGAAAGAAAGAGGGAGAGGGAGAGGCACCTTAGTAAACAGCAGAAAAGAGACTAAAGTATATAGATAGTGTAAAAGTAAATAATAAATACTAGAAACTATAACCTTAAAACAGCTATGGATGATACCATTATATGTTTATGGGATCTAATTATTAGTAAGGTACATAGAAGAGTTTAGCTATTGAATTCAAATCCAAACACATTCACAAATGAGTTCAAACTAGTTTGACCTATTCATTATTTGTGTCAACTTTTACTTAGCTCTATTATAATGATATCATTTAGATCCTAAGGAAAATCCAACTTTCACAATAACCTCCACTCAATTTTAGCTCAATGGCTTGCTACAAACATCAACATTTCGTTCATTTAAAGGAATTAGAATTCCATTTCCTCCTTATCTCTTATTATAGCGTTTACTTTATTTTTTGTCTCCAAATCGCAATTTGATAGAAGTTTCTATTAAGTGAGCATCATCCTAATTTGGCAATCATAATAAAGATTTCTTAATTCAACTAAAGAATTGTAATTCCCTACAAAATTTCACCCTTTTTTTTTTCTAAATATGACCTCATCTTAATTTGGAAATCATCACCAACCATCACTACCAATTTTCACTACTACCACAATTGCTGCCACTACTGTCATCGCCACCACCACTATCATGGTTGTTGCTAGCCACCAACTACTACTATCACAACCTCTGTCCACCACTATCACCATCGCCTACCATTGACCACCACCATAGGTACTACTGACCACCACCATTGGTACTACTAATCACCACCACTGAAAATAATTTAATCATTAAAATTTTATTATTTTATATTCCTAAATTGCTTATAAATTCAACTAAATAAAATGATACATTTATTATATTTCTTAGAATTTCAAATTATATTCCCTCTTTATTCTATTCAGTAAAATAAATGAAGCATAAGTTTGTGTCATATCCTACAAGCAAAATCTCATTATTTGTTATTCTTATTAGACATGCTATATGGTCTTTACTCTCGATTAAGTATTAACACCACTTGCATACTAAATAACCATAAATAGTTTATTATGACAACTTTTTTTTCAAGATATTTATTATGACATCCTAAAAATATTTACTCAACCACTATTTTTTTTTTTTAATGTGGGGGAAATTATAATTTTCTTATCTAATATTTAAGTCATGTTTCCCATATGCATGTGATTTTGTTTTTCACTTTCTACAATTTTTTCCCTAATTATGACGTATTCCTTCAAATCCTAATTAGAATTTTTCAATTTTTTTCTCTTTTCATTTGTAAAATGGAGAAAGTATATTAAAATAGAAAAAAATGAAAATTCAAAATATAAAAACAAGAAAAAATAAAAAAGCTTGTAAATTAAAAAAAAAAAAACACTAACTATCTTAAGACTAAAATGTAGCTAGTGACCACCTATGGGAGTTCACATAGGGTACCTAAATCCACCTCAAAACTTCTAATGGATCATCACCTATATATGAAAATGGGCTATTCAACCTACCATACTAGGATGGTCTTACAATCTATCTAAGTTAGTAGGCAAATGTACATCATCATTATTTTAAGTGAGGGGATTAGGGTGGCAAGAAGAAGAGAAATTGTATTGAATACCCGATTAGTTCGTTTGACTCGGTTGTGATGTGATTAGGTTTTCTTTGATTTTCCTTTTTTTCTTTAAACTTAAATTTGGCAATGGTGGGTAGCTGCCTACTATCCTAATGGGATTGTACAATACCCTTAGAGTGGTAGGCAACTACATGCTATTGCACATGGCTCGAACAACCTACGTTTTTGTGTAGGCTGTAACCCAATTAATTAGTTTAAGTAGTCACTCGGCTATCACCAATCATAGTACTTTTAATACTATTTTCTTTTTTAAGTTTTTCAAGCTTTTTCCTTTTTAAGGTAATGAAATATTGTCACAAGTCATTTGCTCATGAAAAAGTTAATGATGAAAAAAAAAATCATCGATTGCAAATGTTTGTAAATTTTGAGTACTCAAGTAGAAAGAGGAAAAAAAATTAGGATTCAAATAAAAAAATAATCAAAATTAAGAACTATAAATGTATCTTTCTTTTATGAATGGGCTTAATTAAATTAGTGATTAAAGAAAAAACTCCTAGTAAAATCTAAAAAAATATATAGAGATATTATAGTTGTAGAAAAACCACAACCTACTTAATCAATCCTTAAAGTAGCCGATGCCTTCTTTAGCAACCCAATCACAATCTTACTTCCATTAACAACCTTAAACCTTAACTTTACATATTCATGTTGCACAATAAAAATATATAGACATAGCATTAGGTTGGTCTATTCTATGTACTAGCCCCATTAAGTCATGATTTTCCCTTAATCCATGGACCTAGCGTGTTCAAGGTCGAGTATGTTGTCACCTATATTAAAAAATAAATAAAATACAAAAGACTACTAACCGACTTTCACATGGGTATGGTCTATGCCTACAATGATTTTTATTATAAAAAAAGAAAAGAAAAGAATAAAGAATAGGTCATCAATCTTTGCTTGTCAATATGGAGTTTTGCTTCACTCTCATTACACATACACATTGTTGTTGGTAATTTTTCTTCTGTGTTGCATTGCACTTCGCTAGGCCTACAAAATAGTAAACATGTTAGACTAGGTATTGGAGTTTCCTTTGATATTACCACTCTGATGCTTAAGTGAGTCTTAACTGATAAGAGAAACCTAATATTTGTGTTAGAAAGTATATAAATCACTTTAAAGCTCTGAGGAAAAGTCCTAAAATCCCTTATCCAAGTACTTAGATATGCCTTACTTATAGTTATGGGTTTATCAAGCTGGATCTGGCTTAAGTGACTAAGTTAGGATCTAGAGAGTCTTGTGAGGTAAGACATGGATCTTGACACAATAACCCAATGATGGACCTTCTTCCATCTTGTTCCTACATCATCCTATCACATTATATGCATTTAACCTCCTAAGTTCCCTGATGGATGTGATGTCGATAAGAGCAGGGTGCTAAGGGAGGTAGTACCTTCTAGTCATCCCATTGCCAAAGTAAGGCTCCAAGGTAAGCGTATATTACCAGGGTACTTGGGGTTTGGGCATCTTCTTAGCTAATTGAAGCCCTTCTCTCTATGTGCTAAGCATGGGTCTTTTAAGTTAGGCCTCTTAGTCACTTCTTGGGTGTTAAGGCCCAAGCCAATTTTTTAGTCGTCAAAACACATATACATACATTACACAATAGAGCAAAAGAGTTTGCAAACATTTTTTCTCATCTCCTTCAAAATATCTCATATGATAATATTTTTTGTCTTATCAAATTTTATAATTTTCAATAGATACTAACATCTCATTTTGTAGTACTACTTGTATAAGTAGAATATATAAGGAGATAAGGATTACTTCCATAAAATATTGATTTTCCTTTTGATGTTATATGATATGCGTAAACTTATGGTAAGTTATGGAAAATTTTTAGAGGTAAAATAGTATTACAATCACTTTTATTGTCTCTTTTTATGGCATTCCCCTATATCAGTTAAGTGTAAACATTTGTTGTAATGCCCCACTTTTCAATTGTTTGCTTAAAACTTTTTCTTAATTTTTGGTACTTAAAAGATGGTTTGTTATATCCTTAAGTTAAGGATAACGTGAAGCCTGTAATCAACCTATCATTTAACTTCATATAACACTTATTCTAAATCTCTTCTTATTCACATAACAATATCAAAATAGAGCTCTTTACATATGTGAACCATGTAGGTCCCAATAGTAGCCAAGAGGAGGGTGAATTGATTACTCTAAAATTTAAAATTTTTTCACAAATAAAATAAAGATTTCCCCTTTTATTACTTTATCAAGACTCGATGTAAAACAATATATATAAACAATAACAAAACACAAATAAATGAGAGTAAGGATGAGAGGATCAGGCAAAATATTTATAGTGCTTTGGCCTTATGCCTATTGCACTTTTCTAACTTTACTACTAGGGATTTGGTATTCCCCACCGGTATCGTTCCACTATTCACTTTCACTAACTCAATTAAGAGAGAAACAAATATAAGTCTTTTTACTCTATCTTACTAAGTTAGCCTTACCTATAGATGGATCTATAGAACTTTGTGTCTCTCCTCTTACACAAGACCTATCACACAAATAGCAGTGTTTACAATACAAAGAGGATAGAGTATAATGATCCTCTCAATGAAGGTACAAGAGAAAATGAAAATTTTAAACTAAACTAGACAATATTGTCTCTAAATTAGGTTCTCAATATGACTTTGAATTTTCCTGAGTATCAAGTTTGCAGTAAATGAATACAGCTCAAATGTTTGGAAGAAATTTGAACTCCTTTTCTTTTTATATCTTTAAGTGCAACGTCTCTTTACTTAAATCTTAGATAAATCTTTGACACTTCTTGATAAATTTTGAAATATCTTGATTTAGCTATTGGTAGTTGATACGAACCGCCAGGAAGGAAATATACGGCTACTGGTACCATGCGACTATAGGTAGGTCCAAACCATGAGATAGTCCTAAGAGTAAATGGTAGTCAAAGGTTAAGCAGGGGTTCTCATATACCAATACTGGATATGAGACACCGACGCTTTACATGAGCTTAGGCTATACTTGATATTACGTAAAGTGTAGTCAAAGGGTACTCACTACTAATCTACGCTCATGATGGATTAGATAAGAGTAAATAAAGGTAAGTAGAAGACGCTTAGTTCACAAATGGAAAAATGTTTGAAAATTCAATCTCATTGTTCTATTGTAGCTATTACATTCTACAAGTATTTATTAGGGTAAGTTCTAGGTTTATATAAATTACAAAAAGATTCCTACTAGAAAAGGGAAAATACATAATTTACAAGGGTAAAGTTGTAATAAGATAAAAAGCATATTTTATTACAGAAGGACAATACGGATGTTAGAAAATGAGGCGCGTGTCAACTATCCATTCTATGGTCCCAATGATGCTATTTGCCAAGCAGAAAAGGCTTTAAGCAGATTAGGTTGGCGTTAGCTACTTAGCTATACAAATGTTCTAAGTTAAGGAGGGATTGGCTAGTAGGTGGCCCATTGTTCGATTAACCTTGAATGGTCAACTTGGGAGTGGGCAGCTTGGCCTTGGATGTGCTTCAGCTCGATAATGTGTAAACTTAGTGTTTGGCCTTAACATGGCAATAAGTAGTTAACTCAGTAACTAGTTAAGTACCTCGAGAATCTTCTTGATGAGATAAAGGGAGGTCAGGGCAGAGTATCTCAATAGGTTGGACTGGAAAATGTCTTATTCTTTTGAGCTCAGCTCTGCTTGAAAAACTCGACAAACTATATGAGTGAACCCTTGAGCTTAAGAGTGAGTGATTGGTTCATGATTCCTATCGTCCTCTTCAGGCTAATTGAGATTTAGGATCAAATCTGGCTCGGCTGCTCATTGCTCATCTTTAGGAGCATACGGATGGAGGTTAGCAATGTTGAAGGAGTTTAAGACCCCATGGTCTTCGAGTAATTTAATCCTATAGGGACTAGAATTGATCCTTTTTAGCACTCTAAATGGTCCGTTAGCTTTAGGAAATAACTTGCTCTTCCTCAAATTTGGAAATTGGTCCATACTGAGGTGGATCCAGACCAAATCACCTCATTGAAATTCTCTATCCTTCCATCCTTATCTTCGTCGCTCGAGCTTAGTAGCAACTTGACTTAAATGTTTTACAATCTTTTAGTGTATTGCCTTGATGGCCTCAAATCTTTCTATAGCTAATTAATCATCATTCTCACTTAGAAAGGGCGTCTGGTCCTAATGCATCTTCGAGGTCAGATACACAGAGGAGTACTACAATGAAGAGAACCAAAAAGAAATAAACAAAAAGCTAGCAAAGTCCAAGTAGCTACCAACTGGATATGATACACCAATCGATCATAGTTGGCTTACAATCTACTAGATATGACTCACTGGTCCAAACTATAGGGTCACTTTCTACTACTCCTTATTAAAGGGAATAAATAAGAGTTATGGCTAAAGGGAACACTAAGGTTGATCACAAAGGAAACTTGTATTAATTTTGATAATGAAGTGATTGATGTCTATATACAAAATGAAGGGGGTTTATATACTAGTCTCATTAAGGTTGCAAGTACATATGAAAAGACAAAAGGGTAATTTACAATTGGAATACATGAAATATATTAAAAAGAGTAAAAAAAAAAAAACAAATAATATTTAGTACCAAAAAGTAAAGAATCCTTCTGGAATATTATACTAAAAGGCATATGTTGCATAGTGGCTAGTCAATTTGAAATATAATACAATTCGGATGAAACGAGGAAAAAGAGGGTATGTAATTAAGGTCAACTTGATCTAGATTAAGTCGATCCTTAGCCAATTAGTCATTAATGAATATTTACCTTAGACTAAGGTCGGATCCTGATCAGTTCAAGAGCTCAGCTTCGGACAGGTATTGAGGTTAGTATGCTTGAATGTTGTCAGGATTATGGTATGATTACTTAGCAGATAAGCATGCCTGCTCGAAGGGTCGGTAAGTCTGCTCGATGGCTTCAACGACAATGTTAGTGTACAAGAAAGGTTAGTACTCAAGTCGACAATAAAGTGAATCATAAAGGTCAGAATAGGAACTCTTGTCTTGTATAGGGCCACGAGCTACTATTCTTCTCATGAGTCCTTAGAGTCTTATGGCTCAGTTGCTCGTAATCGATCCAAATGGTTGATTCCTATCATCTTCCTAAAGGTCAAAAAGATTTGAACTCAAATCTAAAGTGGTCTCTAGTTCTTATTCTTCTAAGGTACTTACGGAATCTTCTTCTTCTTCTGGTTGATAGGGAATCAAGTTGGACACATTGAAAGTGGAGGAAATACCATAGTTCTTGGGTAACTCGATTTGGTAGGCATTGTGGTTGATCTTCTTCAAGACCTTAAATAGACCATCAGCTTGTGGAGATAGCTTACTTTGTCTTACGTATGAAAATCACTCTTGGCCAAGGTAAATCCATATTAAGTTTCTTGGCATGACAAAAACAGTTCAACGACTTGTTGTCTCTAATTGAACTTAGCAATCTTCCTTGTTACATTTTGGTATAACTCTTGCAATTGTTAGGGTCGGTTGACTCTATATCGACTCTTTTTAGTAGCTTCTAGGGGTATTGATTAGATCCAGTGGAATAGTGGGATTAAGGCCATAGATGACCTCAAATGGAGTCTTCCCAGTGGTGCTGTGGATGGTTCAATTGAATGTGAACTCCACAACTGGTAGACACAGATCTCAATCCTTTAAGTTCTTTCCCACAATAGCTTTAAGCAAGTTGTCTAATGTCTTGTTCACTACTTCAGTCTAGCCATCAATCTGAGAATGGCTATTAGAGTTGAACATAAGCTTTATCTTTAGTCTTCTTCAAAGAGTCTTCTAGAAATAGCGTAAGAATTCTGTGTCTTGATTTAACACAATAGTTTTTGGAACTTTGTGTATTAAATAACTTCCTACAAAAAATAAATCATTAATATATAAAACATCGTTAGTTTGATAACACAGGATGAAGTGTGCCATTTTGTTGAAGCGATTCACTAAAACAGAGATTGAATCTTTTGCCTTAAATGTCTAAGGCAATCCTAGAACAAAATCTATGTTGAAGTCGACCTAAGGTAAGGTTAGTGTTTGTAAAGGCATATACTCTCCATGGGGTTCTCTCTTCTCCTTAACTCTTTTGCACAATTCGCAACTTCCAACTACCTTATGGACATCCTTGGTCAAACCAGGCTAATAAAAATTTTCCTTCAGTAAATTGGTTGTTTTGGTCTCTCCAAAATGACTAGATAATCCACCACCATAAGCGTCCTTAACCAATAGCTCATGTATGGAACAACTTAGTATACATAGCTTTCAATCCTTGAACAAATAGCTATCTTTGAGGTAATATCCTCCAACAGCAGCTCCTTCTCTACATTGCTCAAGAATGGAACCAAAATGGGGGTCACAAGCATACTGTTCAATGATAAGTGAAAATCTTAATAACTTCATCTATAAGGTGGTCAACAAGGTTTGACAATGTAATAGAGCATCAATACTATATTGGCGCTTCTCTTCTTATGTTGGATCACATATGAAAAACCTTCCATGAACTTTAGCCACTTAGCTTGCCTCTTTAAAATTTTTTTTTTATTCCCAAGAGGCTTCAATGACTTATGGTCAGTATAAATAACAAACTCTCAGAGTAGTAAGTACCATTGCTAAATAATAAGAGCTCGAAAAAGAGAGTATAACTTTTTCTCATACATAGAATAGTTCAATATAGTACCACCAAGCTTCTCATTGTGATAAGCAACCAATCATTGTTCTTATATTAAGATGACTCCAATTCCAATGCCTGACTCATTGCATTCCAATTCAAATAACTTGTCAAAATTTGGTAATGACAAGATAGGGGTAAAGGTAAGCTTTTCCTTGATTTCCATGAAGCTCTATTCAGCTCTATTCAGCTCGATCATTCCATTTGAACCCATCACTCTTCTTTGTCACCTCAGTTAAGGGGGCAACTATGGTACTGAAGTTTTTAATGAATCGCTTGTAAAAAGAAGTAAGGCTATGAAAACTTCATACTTTAGTAACATTCTTCGGTGTCAGCCATTCTAAAATAGCTCGGACTTTTTCTTCATCTGCTTGGATTCCTTCTCCTGATATTACATACCTAAGAAAAACCACTTCACCTTGATAGAAGGTGTACTTCTTTAGGTTCCTAAATAACTTCTTAGCTTGTAAGATATTAGAAATAGCTTAGAGGTGTTAAACATAGTTGTTCAGCTTGGCACTGTATACCAACATGTCATTGAAGTAAATAAACATGCATCGTCCAATTAAAGGGCGCATCACATGGTTCATTAATCGTATAAATGTGCTCGACACATTAGTAAGTCCTAACAACATAACCAACAATTATAAAGATCATCCTTGTCTTAAAGGTAGTCTTCCATTCATCTCCTGACCTTATGCGAATTTGGTAGCAGCCACTTTGTAGGTCAATCTTCAAAAATACTTTGGTGCCATGAAGCTTGTCTAACATGTCATCGAGCCTCAGTATTAGCTATTGATACTTAATAGTGATATGGTCAATTACTTAACTATCGATACATATGCCTCATGAACTATCTTTCTTTAGGACAAGCAAAGCTAATACAACATAAGGGCTTATGTTTTCCCTTACATATCCTCGCTCTATGAGCTCATCCACTTGTCTTTTCAACACAGTAGTCTGCTCAGGGTTTATTCTATAGGTAAGTCGGTTCGATAGGGTGGCACCTTGTTGTAGATCAATACAATGTTCTATGCTTCAAACTGGGGGTAGTCCTTTAGGCAACTCTTTAAGAAACAAGTCGAAATATTCATCTATCAAGTTTCAAACCTCATCAAGTACATCTTCTAAATCTCTCTTCTCCAATAATCTTCTAATCAACAGGAACATAGGCTCTTCGACCTTTTCAGCAACTCAAAGCTCTCCTTGGCTCATCACTAAAGCCTTCCTGTTACTGGCTCAAGTGAGCTGATTATGGGTCTCATTTACTTGGGTTGGCGTCATAGGTTACAACGCAATCTTCTTTCCATCCTTAAACAAAGGAACAAATATTCTTGTATCTGTCATGAGTAACACATCGATCAAACAACTAAGGCCTTCTTAGGAACAGATGTGAAGCTCCCATAGGGACAACATTGCATACTACTTCGTCCCTATATACATTCCTAACACTAAACGACACAGTTACTTGTTCCATTACGTGTAAAGTACTCTTATCATGAAGCTAATGTAGTTTGTAATGTCAGGGGTACTTAGAGGTTGATAATCCTAACCTTTGCACAAAGGATTATACGACGACATAAGTATAACTTCCTCTATCCATTATGATAATGCACAGTTGTCCTTTGATGGTTCACTTTGTATGAAATAAATTCTCTCTCTTGTTTTCCTTTGAGTTTAGCAAGGAACTTAATACTCGTCTCAGTACTAAGGTCATTACTTCTCCCTAGTCGGCATAGGCACAGGTTTCTTCTTTCCCCTCGACTTTAACCTTTCCAACATTTTTCTCCCCTTCAAGCTTGCTCTCATTGATGATATCCACTACATCTCTTCAGAGCACCATGTCATGTTAGCTCGGACACTCAACGGCCATGTGTCTGAAGCTCAAACATTTAAAGCTCTTCACTTCGCTAGTCTTACATCCGAAGGCCTATCCTCTTTCATATGTCCTCAAGATCAGCTTAACCTCAGTTTGGCTCGGCTAACCTGCTTAGCTATCATCAAGTCAATTATTTCTTTCCTTGACTTGGAAGGGTCTCCTTGGCCTGAATTGAGCAGGTGAGTGCAAAACAAGAGATCGAGGAAAATGTTGGTTTAAGTTGGCTTAAGGCATTTCTTCTTTTTTTTTTTACCATCTACGATATCTTAATGGCCTTTTCTAAAGTATAAAACCTCTACACTTATACAATATTGTGAATCTCATGTTTAAGTCTAAAAATGAACCTCAATACTGTACAAGCCTTGGGTTCATCCACGTTGGCTTAGATCATCAGCATTTGAAATTCTCTTATATAGTCATCAGCAAATTGGCTTCCTTAGCAAAGTTCCAGCAATTTTGCAAATGTGTCTTGCATGTAGGTATTGAGCACAAATCTACCCCGCAACGATCTTTTCATCTCATCCTAAGTTCTTACTCCTCATCTTCGATCCCTTACTCTAGCAACATTTAAATTCTTCCACCATATAGGAGTATACCTAGAGAACTCAAGTGCAACAAGTTACACTTTAACAGTATCTATATATCCATAACAATAAAACACTTTCTCCACCTTCTCTTCCCATTCCAAAT
The DNA here is from genome assembly GCA_024138005.1 of Lumnitzera racemosa. Classification (NCBI taxonomy): domain Eukaryota; kingdom Viridiplantae; phylum Streptophyta; class Magnoliopsida; order Myrtales; family Combretaceae; genus Lumnitzera; species Lumnitzera racemosa. Next base: position 43,681,983 of record JAMXBC010000008.1, on the reverse strand, counting down.
ATTTATCTGTATCTCTACTTCCATTAAAAGGTAGGATTTAGACCTTAACATTGTTAAATCCTCAAGGAGCTCGACATATAGCAATTGGTAGTACTCAAGGTTGTCAAACTCGTAATTTTGTGTAAAATCGTGGGGGAATTTGTAGAATCGAAATGTAGAAACGTAAGTTTTTATGACCTTTATAAAATAACTTTAAAATATTATAAATTTCCTTATAGTGGCCATTAAAAATTAAAATGAATAATAGAAATAAAGAAATTCAACATACATTTTAGCCATAAGTCATAATAAAAGTTATATAGATAATCAAGTACAAGTCATAGACTAGTACTACATTTATACATAAATTCATACTACAGGATAATGAACTAAACCAGAAGCTACAATAACTTATTAATTCAAAATATAAAGCAACACACAACTAATACAAATCTTCAATTGCCTTATCATCATCATAATTGTTACAATCTTTCCCATCACCATCACCATCATTATCGTCGTCATCATCTTCATCATCATCCTCATCATCAACTTCAGCATCATTATTGGTAATGCTACTAATCATTTCCATGTCTTCTAATTCAAAATCTTTTAAAGCATCCATTTGCACTTCATTTTCAATAGCATCAATATCATGAATCTCTAAATCATATGGGGTATTACTTTCAAGACTCTCTAAATTTACAAAAGCACCAATTTCCTCCACATCATTGTCTACATCCTTTTCTTTACCCCTTGCACTTGAAAGGATATTCAACACACCTTCATTCAACGAGTTAAGCAAATTTTCTTCCTCTACCATCCATTCATCATTTGATGAGAGATCTTCAATAGTACAATTGGTAATATCATCACTTTTTCTATTTTTTCAATCTCTTAGTCTTAAGTTATGCATCATAAATACCAAATCATTCATCTTTTGCTGATGTAACCTATTCCTTTTTTTTTTCGTGTGAACCTGAAAATTAAAAAGGTTATATATAAGATTAAATCATTCACAATATCAATAACATATATAATGAAAAATAAACAAAAGAATTATTTACGATTTACATCATACCATTTCAAATGCACTCTAATTGTACTCATAACCCGAAGAACTACAAGTTAAACTTAAAACGCGAATAGCAAACTTTTGTAGTTCTAGGCATTCATCTCCATATGAATCCCACCATTTTACTAGAGCTTTTATGTCTCTTGTTAACCTTGCCACTTCTATACCAAATACTCCTTTAGTATCCCTAAATTGTTCAAGCTGTATATCAACCTTACATCTTTCAAATGGATCAATGACCATACGTTCGATGCAACAATATAGTCCAATTTTGACATTAGTATTAACTTTAAAATTAGGACTTTAATGTTACTAGGGATTTAGATAATAAGCTGCAGCATGCAACGGTCTATAAGGTTGAAGCTCCCATCTCTTATCTATAATCTTGAATATAGCTCCACAACTACATGATACATCAAATGAATACGATATCATTGAACAAATCAAACTTTAAAATGAATGAAACAGAAGAAATAGCTTAAAAGTGAATATATTACCTTTTCTTTACATTATTGAAATTTACTTTAATCTTTTCTTTGGAACTATCCATTTCTAGATAAATGAAGCCCATGGCTGGTTGTTCATCTAAATCCACTAATCTAGGCACTTTGATTAGATGAAATGCAACTTTAAGGCAAATAATAACATTCTTCCAAAACTTACTATCCAAAACCAACTGCTAAATTTGCTTTCCATCACTTATACTTGAATACTTGCTTGCTTTCTAATGGCTAGAAGTAAAAATTATCATTAATGTACCCTTAGCTCACTGAGGCAACCTAATGTTAAATAAGAAGTAGCAAAACGAATTTCGCTAGGCCTAATCAAGTCTCTTCTTTTGGTATATCTCCTCAATATTGATATAAGTATGGTCTTAGAGTATATATATGTAGTAATTTGCCTCCCTTTTGCAATTATCCCATGATGAATCTTCAAATTCTTCTCAAAGTTTTCTAAAATTTAAATCAATGCAATGTGCTACACAAGGTGTCCAATATAAAGATTTTCTTTTCTCCATCAATTTTCCCCCTACTGCTTTATAATTTGCAACATTATTTGTAATTACTTATACAACATTCTCCTCTCTAACCTTCTCTACAATATCATCTAACATGGTAAAAACTTTATCGGTTGTCATGGAAATATCAAAAGCATCTATGAATGACAAAAAGACTGTTCCCTTTGGGCTATTTACTAAGAAATTACATATAGAACGCCTCTTTCTATTAGTCCATGCATTCGACATAATGGAGCAACTTGTCTTCTTCCATTCAGATTTGTAGTCTTCAAGTAATTCAATTGTTTAAGCTACTTCTTTCTTCAAACAAGTCACTCTAAGCTTATAATAGGAAGGAGGCTTAAGCCCACAGCCACATCGACCAACTATCTCAAGCATCTTTGTAAACTCTGGATATTTTGTACAATTAAATGGAATTGCAGTTGTATAAAAAAAAAAAAGAGCAATTTTTTGACAACATTCTTCTCTTAACTCCTTCACGAATTGATTTATTGTTCCTTGGTTTTTCTATATTCCACTTTCATTACTTTTTTTTTTTTCAAAAAGAAATCCATAACATGCTTTTCTCTTTTCTTAGAAGATAATTGTTCCACTTCATCATTATCTTCAGAATCTTCAATCCCATGAATTTGCTTTCTTTTCTCTTTCGACATTTTTACTAACATTTTTGCTAGCCTCAATAATATTGTTAACATTTCACTTTTAACATTGTCTGGGACACTTGTACATGGCTCTACGTCTTTATGGGTACAACCCAAGTAATTCTTGAATCTATAAATGCCTCCACTAACAACTTTATCACAATACTTACATTACACCTTTTTCCCATTATTATCAACATCAATTCCATGCTTGCATCCAGCATCCAATCTATTTCCAGGTATATTTTTTCTTTTGAAGCTCTCTTTAGAGGATTTAGAAGATGACATTGTGACGTATACAACACAACCACTATTCAAGAGTCAAGTCCCTATGAAGATATGAAATAAAGTCATAATTAGGAATCATATATAATAAAATAAATATATAACTTTTTAACTTTAAACAAAGGAAAAGTAGAAAGACTAAATTAACACATGTTCAATTCATGTGGAGTAGCAAATGAGAAGATGATATTATGGCATTGAGTCAATAAGGAAAGACAACATGTGGAGTAACAAATCATCATATATATATATATATATATATATAGTTATAAGCCAATCATCATACACAATTTCCGAATTCATGAGCTATAATTATTCAACTTCATAGCATAGCTCACTAAAAATTTATTTACACTTATCAATCTCACTTGCCATAGCATCGGTTGGTCATAACATAAGAACTTCACAGCACATCTCACTCGAAAAATGTTCCATATCCTTTATCATTCAACTAAAACGTTAATTCATAACATAAGAACTAAGTTATAATATAATTATACTTAACACTGCATGTATTCAAACCAACCATTTTGTCTTTATGAGTTATGGTTTCAAGTTTCAACTAAGGTAGGAAATAATATTACTGTAGATATTATATCACATAACACAGACATTACACATGTTGGTGATTTACTATACATGAAATGGGGGCCAACAAAACTAAGGCAACATAAAAAAATCTCGTTAAATATTCTTTCATTCTCACACTTACAGAGCTTGCTGATGCAGTTTTTTAATTTACCCCAAATACTTTAGACTTATGTCCTAGTGGATATGGGCAAAAAGAAACTGAGGAGCATACTCTTAGACTATGTTCTCTAATTCAACATATTTGGTTAGACATAAGCCTTAGTAGCCAAATGAATTCACTTAAAAATTTAAGTTTTGATGCTTGGCTGCAAGTGTTGATTAAGAAGCTAAATAAGCTGGATATCTTTAGCAATGTCCTAAGCTTAATCCTTTTTGTCTTTGCGTTGTTGCTAATTTGGTTTGATAAGAATCAAATAGTACATAATGTGCAATAGCATTGTTGCCAATTGGTACAGAAAATTAAATCTAAAGCGATAGAACGTTGGCCTTAAAATAAAAAACAATTCAATTTGAAGAGGCTGGCTCTATGCTTGATTAAATGGCAACCACCAATTAAAGGATGAGTTAAACTCAATATAGATGCTACTCTCTATGGTTGCCATTCTCATTCCGCCATTGCAAGTGATAAGTGTCTCTACTCTTTCGTGATAAAATGGGTTGTTAGGTGTTCGGATTCATTAAGAAAATTCAAAAAGTAGATATCTTGACAAAAATTTTAATTCTAAGAGTAGTTGTCAACAAAAGGCATCAAATCAAATCAAGACACATAGTAATTATCATGGCCTTATGTGCTTCTAAATGCATCATGAATGACTCCAGTATTTAGCTAAATGCTAAGATTTACAATTGATGTGATAACAAGAAAGAAAGGGAAATACTTTGCATCATCAATCATGAATGCAATAGTAAGCTATGAAATCTAAGCAAAAAAAAAAAAAAAAAAAGAAGAAGAAGAAGAAGAAAGAAAGAGAAAGAAATGAAGAAAGAAAGAAAGAAAGAAAGAAAGGGAAATGCAATTTACTTGTGTGAACTTAGATGAAGAAGAAGTGCTTGAACTTGGACTAAGCTTCACGTAGCAACAGCAAGTAGTAGTAGTTATTTGTCAGTAGAAGCGTAAACTTAAAGTTGAAGTGAATTCAAGTAGGTTGAAGACAATGAACAAGGATAAAATTATTGGAGAAGAAAAAGAAACCCTAAGTGGCTGAGTTTGACTTTTATTCCTCTTCTTTAGTCATCAAATAATTGATAGGAATGTGGAATAGAATGAGCTGACTTTAGCCCACTATTAAATTATCAAATAAAAGGATGACACAAACTCGGTAGAAACGTAAATAAAAATGCGATTCCAACGATTTTAACGAGTCAAATCACAATTCTACTATGATTTTCGTTCAAACCAACTTTGTAAATGAGTTAACACGTAGAAGGCAAGTGGACTCATAAAATCGTACGATTTTATGTTCTAACTCGCAATTTTGACAACATTGGTAGTACTTAGCTTCTTCTCCTTCCTCTCCATCAGTCTCCACATATACTTCCTCATCATCCTCTTTTATTTCTTCCAACTCTAGCCTTCATCTAGCAACTCAATCTGTAACTCTTCCAGCTTGCTAAGGTCAAACTAAGCGATTAGGGTGGCCATTTTAGCTTAAGCATTTCACTAGAACATTCTCAGTTAGGTTATGATGAGACACACCTCGAGGTTGATGCTTGTTAACTTACATCACAATGACCAGACTCTCTATAAGATTAGTGAGTTTGTTGAACTTATTATCAACTGACCTAAGAGTGTCATTACCATTTTGACCATAGCCACGTTAGGCATTATTATTTTGGTTATCAATAATACCTTAAACACTCGAATCCAATATAATATGATATTTTCCTCAATAGATTAACAACACAACACAACAACACTTCTACCTTACTACTCAAAACGTCTACTAACACATTCTTAGCAACTTCTACACCCAACACTCACTCAAATAAGATAGAAATGAACTTGCTTTGTTTTCGTAATAGAAAACAAAGTAAGAATAGAGTAATAAAGAACTATACTTACTAATTTACAAACCTCCACTACACAGTTCATAACTACAAACTTACTCCACATAAACTCACTAAAGCAGCTACGGAGAGAATACAATAGCCACTAACGGCAAACACGAACCAAGACTTTTTTGCAACTTTATATACTCCCTCTTAGAACCATGCTCTTATACTAACAAAGTCGATACATCTCCAAGGTCAGACACATAGAAGAGCACCACAACGAAAAGAATCAAAGGGAAATAAAGAAAAGCTAACAAAGTCCAAGCAACTACCAACTGCATATAATGTACCAATCAATCCCACTTAGCTGATAATCCGCCGGATGTGACTTACCAGTTTGAACTATAGAGTCACTTGTCATTAATCCTTGCTAAAGAGAATAGATAAGAGTTAAGGCTAGTGTGAACACTAGAATTGCTCACAAAGGAAACTTATATTAATTTAGATAATGAAGTGATTGATGTCTGCGTGCAAAATGAAGGGGGTTTATATAATAGCCCCATTAGGGTTACAAACATATATGAAAAGAAAAAAGGGTAATTTACAATTGGACTATATGAAATATACTAAAATGGGTAAAAATAAATAAAGAATATTTAATACAAAAAAGTAAAGAATCCTTTTAGAATGTTGTGCTAGAAGTGTGTATCGCATGGTGGCTAGTTACTTTGAAATATAGTACAATTTGGACTAAATGACGAAAAAGAAGGTATGCGATCAGGCTAACCTGATTTGGATCAGGTCAATCCTCAATCAATCAATCACTAATGAATATTCACCTCAAACTAAGGTCAAATCCTAGTTGATTCAATAGCTCGGCTTTAGATAGTTGTTGAGGCTAGTGTGCTTAAATGTTATTAGGATTATGGTATGGCTGCTTAACAGGTAAGCAAGCCTACTCGAGGGTTAACACGTTTACTCGGTAGCTTTGGAGATAATGTTGGTATCAAGTCAACTTGATACTCTAGTCAATAATAGAGTGAATCATGGAGGTCGGAATAGAAATTCTTGTCCTGGATGGGGCTAAAAGCTATTATTCTCCTTATGAGTCCTTAGAGTTTTCTAGCTCGACTACACATAATTAATTTAGATGATTGATTCCTATTAGGTCCAATGGAAGCTTAAGGTTAAATCTGTAGGCGGCCTCAAATGGCGATACGTTCATGATACTATGGACGGTCCTGTTGTAGGTGAACTCAATTATAGGTAGGCATAGATCACAATTGGCCATGTTTCAACCAACATCAACCTCAAGTAAAGTTCCCACAATTATGTTGACAACTTCAATTTATTCATCTGTCTATGGATGGTAAGACATGTTGAATAACAGTTTGCTTCCCATTCACTTCCATAATGTCCTCTAGAAGTAGCTTATGAATTTCGGGTCTCGGTTTGAAACCATGGTCCTAGACACTCCATGAAATTTGCCGATGTCTTACAAGAAAAGAAAAGAGATAGCTAAAGCATTCTTAGTCTTAAAGTAATGCACGAAGAGTGCCATCTTGCTAAATTGGTCTATGACTACCATTATGGAGTCCTTCCCTCAAAATATCCTTAGCAATCTTAACATAACGTCCATGCTTAGTTCAGACTATGGTTTGGTCGGGATTGGTAAAGGTTAATATAGCCCTTGTTTGGATTGGGTCTTTGTCCTTCTATAGGTAACTTACCTTTCCAATACAGTTTAGATATCCTTCATCATCTTTAGCCAAAAAAATCTAGAGACTAATACCTCATGAGTTTGGTGCTTGCCAACATGTCTAGACAATCCTTTACCATATGCCTTGTGTACCAGCAATTCTCGCATAAAGCAAGTCAAGATACACAATCTCTTCTTTCTGAACAAGTATCCGTCTTTCTTGTGGTAATCATCTAGTGTTCAGTCTTCTTCACCTCTACTATAGATCGACTCAAAGTATGTATCCTTAACATACAAACCCTTAATCATAGAAAATCTTAGTAGTCTAGGCTATAGCTCAGTCAAGAAGGAATGTCATCTCAATAGGGCGTCGGCTATTACATTGTTGTTACCATTCTTGTACTTGACAACATAAGAAAATCCCTTTATAAACTTGACCCATTTGGCTTATCTTTGAAATAACTTAGGTTAACTCTTTAGATATCTCAAGGATTCACGATCAGTATAGATCACAAATTCTTTAGGTAGTAGATAATGTTGCCATACCATTGGGGCTCTAATCAAGGAGTAAAACTCCTTATCATAAATTGAATAGTTGAGTGTGACTCCTTTAAGCTTTTCACTGAAGCAGGCAATAATTTGACCTTTCTGCATCAATACATCACCTATGCTTAGTTTGAATGCGTCACACTCTATATCAAATACTTTGTCAAAGCTCAATAGTGCTAAGACACGGGCGATAGTCAACTTGTCCTTTACCTTTTCAAAACACCTCTATTCCTTGTCTCTCCACTTGAACTCAACATTCTTCTTTGACAACTTAGTGAGTAAGGCTACAATTGTATTGAAATTCCTTATAAATCAAAGATAAAATGATGCCAAGTCATGGAAGCTTCATACATCAACTGAACAAGTCAGCATAAGCTACTGAATAATCGCTTTTATCTTCTCATCATCGACTCGTATACCCCCACCACTCACAACAAATTCTAAAACGATTACTTTAGGTCAACAAAAGTTACATTTCTTTAGGTTGGCATAAAGCTTCTCAATTCAGAGTTTGGAAAAGACTATTCAAAGGTGCTTATAGTGAGTTTTCAAATTAGGACTATTGACAAGAATATCATTGAAATATACAACAACAAACTTTCTAATAAATTCTCAAAGCATATGATTCATTAATCTCATGAATGTACTCAAGACATTTGATAGGCTAAATGGCATTATAAGCCATTCATGCAATTTGCGGCAAGTTTTAAATGTGGTTTTCTACTCATCTCCTTTTTGCATTATGATTTGATGGTATCCAAATTTAAGATCAATCTTAGAGAATACTCCTTTTCCATTCAATTCATTAAGCATGTCATCAAGCCTTAGTATAAGGTACCCGTACATAATGGTGATGTGATTGATTACTTAGCTATCTACACACATCCTCCATGTTCAATCCTTCTTTGGTACTAACAAAGCTGGCGTAGAACATGGGCCTAGGGACTCTCATACATACCCTTTCTTCATCAGCTTATCTACTTACTTTTACAGTTTTGGCGGCTTACTTAGGATTCAACCTATAAGTAGGCTTGTTTAGTAGGGTAACTCCTAACTGGAAGTCTATTGCATGTTCAATGTCTCAGATCGAAGGCAGACCCTCTAATAGTTCACCTGGGAACAAGTTGGCAAACTCACTCAGTAATATTTTCATCTCAACAAGCAGCAGTTTCTCCCCTGATCCTCTTACCTCAAGCAACCTTCTAACTAGTAGATTGGTTGGCTCTTTACACCTCATTTCTCTCTTCAACTTGGCTTATATTATCACCAAAGCCTCTTTCTTTAGAACTCGGTTCGATTGAGTTTGCATTTTTTTTACTTATTTGGCAGTCATAGGTTTAACTTAACCTTCCTACCCTCGTGCATTAGGGAAAATATGCTCTTTCTTTCATCATATATCACACTTCTGTCAAACATCCATAGTTGTCCAAGTAGAATATACGATGCGCTCATGGGCAGTACATCACAAAGCACTTTATCTCAATAGTTTCCAATACTGATCAGCACAATCGCTTATTCATTCACTTGTAAGGCTCCCTTATCATTAAGCCAATGTAGTTTATAGGGCTGAGGGTAAGATTTAGTCAGTAACTTCAATTGCTAGACCATGAAAGCAAATGCAGCATTAGTATAACTGCTACTATCAATAATCAATGCACATAATGACCCATTTATGTTACAACTTATATGGAATAAATTCTCTTGTTGCTCGTCCTCGAGTACAGGATTCACACTTATTGTTCTCCTCAACATTAAGGTTGTAGGCATAAAACTACCCTCTTCATTATATATGGTTTCCTCCTCCTTAGACAGTTCGATTGTCTGGTTTGTTTTAACTCTTCCACTTCTTCATCAGTACTATCTATCACAATGGTTGGCACTTCTCCTCATATCACCATGGTTCTTCTATTCAAACATTGAGCAGCCATGTATCCAAACCTTTGATACTTAAAGTACTTAATCTCACTCATCTTTCTTCCTAAGCTCTGGTCTTTCTTGAATTTCCTTAAGATCTCCTTCTCCTTTACTCAAGTAGTTTGAGCTGGTCGGACTTCAATAACTTTGCCAGGTTCCAATTACATAGGTTTACTCAGAATAGGTTGACTAGTGGTAGGTCAACTAACACGAGTTCGGAATCCTCTTACTTGGCATCTTTCGATTCTCTAAGCAATACAGATAGCTTCATCTAGTGAACCAATATCCATTGTTTTTGAAATATCTCCAATCTTATATTTCAAGCCACTAATAAATCAAGACACAGTTTGATCTTCAAGCTCAACAACTTCACAACGGATCATCAACATCTAAAACTCCTTTACGTAGGCATCAATACTTGATCCTCCTTACGTCAACTCTTGTAACCTTTTGAATGCATCATGCAAATAATAACTTAGAACAAATCTTCGTCTTACGACTCTCTTCATTTTATCATAATGCCTAACTTCACGTTCTCCTTCTCTTCTTTAGGTGGCTTGCAGATTCTTCCACTACAGGGTAGCATATTCAGTAAAGTCTAACGCAACAAGTCTAACCTTAATGTTATCAGGTGCCTCATGACATTCAAACTACTTTTTGATTTAATTTGCCTAGTCCAAATAGTCTTTAGCATCACCACTCGTAGAAAAATAGCGATATGCATCCTTAACCCTTCCAATTTAAGAGCTCGGACAATCTTCTCCTCTAGTTCATAATCCTCCCCTGCTTCATCACCTACTTCTTCATCCTCCCCTTTGATCTCTTCTAAGGTTAGTTTGCATCTAATAACTTTACTTACTACTCTAGCTCAATATGGTCGAAATGGGGCATTAGCTTGAACTAATGGTCATTACCTCTTTCGGGTTGTTTATTAGCTCATCTTCTATAAGGATTATTTCTAGCTCGTTTCCTATCTTCATTCATGGCAGTCACTAGATTAGCCACCAGGTTAGTAAGCCTATCTAGTCAATCATCTGTAAACAAGGATGTGAAACCTCCTTGTAAACCTTGGCCATTTCAAGCACCACTCTCTTGGTTACCTAGAGGTCCTTAAACATTAGAATCAAACATTGTTGTCTATTATAAGAGATTAATAGCTAAAGAATAATTCAAAGGTCTTCCCACAAATTAAAACGACAAAACAACACTTAACACTTCTATAGCTATTACTACCGTACATGACAAACTAATCTAACATACACTATGTTTCGCGAACAAGAAAAGGGGGGAAATAGAGTACTTAAATTTCTTTTGTATTAAACATTCTTCAAACACTCACAACAATTATAGAGAATTTCTAAAACATACTTACAACAGTAGGAAGCCACTCATAGTACCAAGTAAGAAAAACTTGCTTAAATGTAGCCAAGCACTTTGATACCAAGATGATATAAATCACTAGGTAAGGAACACATGGCTATTGGTATCATGCAACCAGGGGTAGGTTCATACCACGAGATGGTTCGAAAAGTAAATGGTAGTTGAAGGATGAGTAGAGGTTCTCGTGTACCAACAGTGGATATGATACACTAATGCCTCACATGAGCTTAAGTCACACTTAATACTACACACAAGTATAGCTGGAGGACACTCACCACTAATTCATGCTCACAATAAACTAGATAAAAGTAAATGAGAATAAGCAAAAGACACTTAGCTCATGAAAGAAAAAATGTCTAAAAATTCGATCTCACTGTTCTGTTACGGCTATTACATTCTACAAGTATTTATATGACCCAATCAAGGTAAGGTCTAGGTTTACATAAATTATAAAAAGATTCTTACTAAAAAAAGAAAAATTCATAATTTACAAGGGTAAAGTTGTAATCAAACAAAAAGGATATTATGTTACAGAAGGACAGCATGGATGTTAGAAAATGAGGCACGTGTCAATTATCCATTCTATAGTCCTAATGATGCTGTTTGCCTGGCAAAAAAGGCTCTAAGCAGATTAGGCTAACATTAGCTACTTAGATGATCTAGGTTAAGGACGATTGGCCAGTAGGTGGCCTATTATCCAGTGGGCCTTGGATGGTTGGCTCAAGAGTAGGTAACTTGACCTCAAATGTGTTTCAGCTTAGTAATGTATAGATTCAACATTTGGCCTTGGCGTGGCAATAAGTATTTGGCTCAATAATTGGTTGGGCATCTCGAGAATCTTCTTGATGGGATCAAGAGAGGTTAGGGTAGAGTATCTTAGTAAGTTGGACTCGAGAATGTCTTATTCTTCTAAGCTTAACTCTGCTCAAATAGCTTGATGAACCATATGCGCAAGCTTAAGAGCAAGTGATTAGTCCGTAGTGCCTATTAGAAGCTATGATCTCTTGAATTATAGTGGCTAAATTACTCTTATTAATCAATTCAGTTTAAACATTGTACTGCTGCACTTATATTGAATGAAGTTTACACGTATTTTAGTATATATGCTTTGGTTTCTTCTCATATATCATTCATATGGCCTTCGAAAAATTGAACTCTTTTGAAAATAAATCTCTTAAAAATTATATGCAAATCTTGATGTTTGATGCTCTTGAATTTTGAATTTAAAGCTTTAATATCTTCTTGATGAATAATTACACGAATAACCTTGTATCAAATATAATTTGCTTGACTTAATCCTTTTTGAGATATTTGTATCTCAACTCAATTCGAATTTAAAATTCTTGTTGTAATATAGATGGGATTCATCCTTATCTTGAACTTGCTTTACATATCCAATTTGATTCAAGCTTGACGAATATCTAATTTATCTCTCCATGAAATCTACTATTTATCTTGATAAAAATACTTTGAATAATTCATTAAAAAAATCTGTTAATAAGACTTCATAAAAAATCTATTCATTATCACAATGAGCATATCTAAATAAACTTGTTCTTAATATTATCAATTAATCCTCCTTAATCCCCGTTAATTTAATTGTCCAACTTAGTAGAATATATTAGATACATTACTCAAATATATCCAACAAGTAGAGTTGAGCCTTTAAACAATTATAAGTCCAACAAACTTCATGGAACATTTTGTTCTATAACCTCTAATACTATACACCGTTTTCAAATTTGGTTCTGATTTTCAAATTTAGTTCTAAAACAAAATCTTATCCTTTGCTTATTAACTTATACACTTAACATACTTATTAAATATCTTTACTCTTTTTATTATCATAAAAAAAAAATTATGAGAGAACTCAATAGACCATACTCAAAGTATCACAACTATAAAATCTTATATAATATGCAAATCGATCAATAAGTTTACATGTTGATATCGCATTTACAACCTTTACATTGAAAACCTTACACTGTGTTTGAAAACCTTACACTGCAACACATTGATCATCCTAAAAAGCAACTTCTAAGAACTTGAACCATATCTGGTTTCTTTTCATCTCTGTGGTGTGATGTCTTGTTTAACTCCTTTCCTAACATGAGGATAAGATAATTTATTCCCTTAGCTCATCATAAGTTGAGTGAAAGTAAATAAAAAAATAATAATACAAGTAGTATACAATTACACTAGCAAGTTATCACTTTAGTTATAATATTTTATAATCCAACCAAGCAAGTAAAAGCATCAAATGTATGCCATGCTTATACATGTTACATGCATCGATACTGATATCCTAATCTAGCTTAGCATTCGTTCGATGAGTCAACAATCACTAGCATCTAGATATAAAGTCCAAAAACCTAGTAATGCAATAAGAAGTTGTCAAAACCCAACCTAATAAATACCACATAAAGTGGTTAGAAAACCCATCATGTAGCTGGCCTACCATGACTACATTAGATGTTAAAACTTTTGAGTAATGCAACTCTATATGACTGAAAACCCAATTTTCATAAATCAAGTTGTTAACATAATACAACTCAGCTTTTGAAGTAAAACTTAACCTATGTTATGAATGCATCAAGCATCGTTAGGTACATTTTCCTTCTAAGTTGTATATTAATTGTTATTGGATTTACCCAGCACTTTAGTTTCACATTGCTTTCTCAACTAAAGACCTTGCTATTAGGTTCACTTAAGTGAACATTTTAAACAGTTAGGTCAAATCCTAGCTTCTTGTCTAAGTTAGTACAAATCCCAATAATGTCACATAATCATTCTATAACTCAATCATAGTAACCAATTCCAATATTATAACATGTTTTGGTCAACAACAGATGTACTAAAAGATGCACCCTATAACTTGTCAAGTAGCATATCAAAGACTTCAACCATGCTCTGCCAAGTTAGTTATATTAAGATAAGTTAGTAAATTCGCATTAGGATGAGTAGATATGAATCTACTCGAAACACACAAATATCCACTTATCTAAACTTATTGATAGCTTAAACTTATGCTTCAATGCAAGATTCTTCTCTACATACTTTACCTAGGAAATGTATATATAATGCCATAGTTAACTATGAGTTGAATACAGCTAATTACTTAAAACTTATAGTCTAAAGTATCCTTTAGCTTATCTTCTGATTTATCATATGAATAATCCTCTAAGTTAGATTAATTATAAAGTTCCTAAATAGATATTCTTTCATATGAACTTTGAACCCATACTAGTTAAAAGTTCCATCCACATCCTTTGATTCAACCTCCGAACCCATCTTATATAAAAGTTACCTACCTAAATCCTCTAAGTTATCTAAGATACTATATAACTTTCAAAATTTCTACATTTTACCAACTCTAAGTTATGGTAATCAAGCACCACTACTCTCCATCTAGTTTCTATCCTATATCTCACAATGACATTAATAGTGTAAATTCGCAATTTAAGCTATAAGTAAATAGTAAGAAATTGCATAATAAATAGTATGTTACTATGATTAAATCTCTAAAAAATACTATAGACTCATCAAAGTATAAAGCTTAAATCAATCTATTACTTATATTTTCCAAAATATTAAAGTATTAACTTTTAGCTCAATTTCACTGAAATTAGTTTAAATTAGATAAATAATCAAATTAAATTACAATATTCAAACTAAATACTTCTAAAATCACAAATAAGCTCTAGAAGTCACTACAAATAAGATTCATTTAGAATTTTAATTAAAAATCCATTATTTCCATAATAAGAAAAATAAGCCAAACTTAATAATATAATTTTAGTAAATAATAAACGTATAATGTGCAATAGCAAGTATTGCATACACAAGCATACACTAAAAATAAAATTGACAAAGCATCTGGAAGTACATTTTCAAGTGAATATTTGTAGCTTAGCATCCTAATCAAAAGCTTACCCTAAAATATTATGGCCACCTCACATAGAAGCCAAAATTAGCAACATAGCATAACAACTTGAGTTGCCTTTATATGTTCGAATATATCTAGTACTCAATGTCTCATTTCTAATAAGTTTGAAGGCAATATTAATGCTACTCCACTTATTGTAACAATTCAGGAAAGACAGATTGTTCTAAGGCCTAAATTGTCTTGGAGAGGCATAGAATTTCCAACAACTTAGAAGTGTTGATTCACCAGTTGAAGTATCTTGGGAAGAAGCCAACATCATGATATAACCTTACTTAAATTTCACGCATGAGGTTAAGCAAGCTCTCAAAGGGGAAGTGATGCTACACATGATCATGGTTGTCACATACATGATATTCCTTTAAAATATATTTATAGACATCATAATAAGGATAGCTCATAGGATTAGCTGTGTGCTTATGTGTGTGTTTTGATTTTTATTTTTCTCAATTATATGCGTGGAATTCTATGTTAAGGTTTATTTGCTATATGGGTGCTAAAAATATGTAGTGTAGTTTGTTGTATGGTAGTGATATTAGAGAGAATAGGGATGTCTTCCTACCAAGTTTATAGGTAGTTAATGAGTTTATTTTCGTGAGATATAGTGTATGTGTTAAAGTACTATAATATGGGTGTTAAAAATATATTGTAGTATGATTTGTAGTGTTATGCAAGCACATAGTGATATTAGAGTAGTATGGGGAATATCTTACTACCAAGCATATAGGCAATTAATAATTGCCTATTTTTGTAAGATATAGTTGTAGGAAAATTAGACATGTGCTATAAACATAACCGCCTCATTCATGGTTCTTGTTATTATTGCCATAAATAGAAAAAGGAGACTGACCATAAATTTCTTTGAGAATTCATTTTATCTTATAATTGTTGGGTTCTCACTAATGAGTCCATAAAGTCTTACTCACCATAAGTAGAAGAGGAAAAAAAAGCTTTTAAAAGTTGTAAAGAGAGTACTCACTCGTAATAAGTATATAGCAAATCAACATTAATAATAAACTTTTGGGATTTACAGACAACAATATTTATAAGTTAAGGGTAACAAAAACCAAATCAGCATTATTAATAAACTTTTGGGATTAAGTAATATAAGCACATTAGTCACTTATTTGCTAAACATGTTCTTGGTGTATGTGTGTGAGTGAGAAATTACATACATGGTATTTGAATTTGTTACATCTCTTGCCTAATTCAATTTCTTCTTGTCCAATTGTCCAATTTATTAACTTTCCATGATGATGATATGACAAATATTCATTGATTAAAGAGTATAAATTAAAGGTAATATAATATATTTGACAAGAAAAAATACTACTAAGAATGACATTCAACACTTTCAAAATTTAGTTATAAAATTAAAAAGAAACGTTAAAATTCAAATGGTCATTGATATTACCCTAGAATAGTTCAAACGGAGCAAATTAATAAGCAAATATCACACGCAATGCAATAAAGTAGCGATATTCCCAAAGATGAAAGTACTAGTTTACCTTTGGCTAGAAAAATTACCCTGCACACTTAATTTTTTTAAGTTAGGGATATGCCCGCATCCTTGAAGATAATTACCAAACAAGGTAGTTGTTTACACTTGAATGCAATAAACCCAAGCTACATGCAGGTGCCCTTCCTATACCTACCACACTAGTACTTGCATTCCAAATGATGTTATAGTTTTGTCAATTTCGATTTTTGGGTTTGATTTTCTCCCCCCATGACTCCGTTTGAATTGTCAATCTGGTGACCATAAGCAAAGCACAATATTTAACGTTAATCCATTCCTAGAGTATAGATAACAAGGATAAAATTCCATGGTACTTTCATATCTTTGTTGTTTCGCCTCATTTTCCAATTCCCAGATGTTCACTCTTCATTCTCCCTACACCAAATCCTCACCCTCAATGCGGCTTCCGAAAAAACACCCATGATTCCGTCGAACCAGGGGATAACTCGGGGGCGTTTGGTTTCACAAATATCATCTTAAAAGACTATTCTTCAAGTGTTTCAATACTTATGACCTGGATTGTGGTATACAAGACGTGAATATGACTCTAGAAAACCTCTTATCATGTTGCAGAAATCAACTCATAAAAGAAAACTACAGAAGCCATTGGATCCTCTAGAATTTCTCTATGGACGAATCAACTCATAACAAAATACAGTTTTCAGCCTAAGAGAAGAGGATGTTCAAACATTGATAAATAAAACCGTTCAATAAAGTATTGCAAAACGACCACTTCAGGTTCTATTGCAGAACTTCTACAATCACCACCACCATGCTTGTCCTCCCGTACTCGATGTTTTGTTACACACGATGAGCAGATATGTAAGAATAAGAACTTCAGAAGTCTCGATCCTAATAAAGTAGCTTATCGTGGCCAACAAGTAGCGATTGTGTAAGGTATCACAAAAATGTAGCCGCCACCACAATGAAGCCAAATATTACACGACATTTATCACAGAAAAAACTGATAAAGCACCTTTAAAGTTTTTTTTGGGTAAAGAAAGTTGATGCCAACAGATCAGGCTCTACTGTGTAGCTTAATCATCCTGAATGTCATATCTTACTCTGTCCATGCAGCGAGTGAATGGCCAATCTCCCTCCTATTTGCAGGATTCAGTTAAACTTACATTACAAAGGAAATGCTAAGGAATTTATGAGATTTTAACTTCGATAACTACTTTGAGACATGCAAATGCAATAGACTAGTACATAAAATATGGAGAGACTGGCATAGGAACCTCTTTGACCCGTAAAAATAACAGCAAGTTTTATGTTGCCCTTTAAAAAGAGTACCATTTCATGAAATAAGCTTTGAACTTCATGGAAAAGCTTATGAGTACAATCCCAAATCATTAACATGGGCTTTTAAAGCTGTTAATTTTTAAGCCACAAGACAACCCACCAATCTGAAAGCTTAAATTTGTAAAAAGAATGTGTTACACTTGGAATGGAACTTATATACCCCCAAATATATGGGCTTAGACATTGGCTAAGGTACATCACATGGATATATTTATAAATGAGGCTTCAGCAAGGATTTGAAAACACAAAACTCTCTGCTTTGATACCATATTAAATTTGAAATCACAACCAATTCATTAAAAAAAATTAAGTTTGTAGAACTAACATCAATTCTATATTTATACTTCAATGGAAATCATTGTCAAGCTCTCAATCTCCTGCATGATCCAATGAATAGACAAATCTAGGGTAAGGTTTGCATTTCACTGATTCCTGGATGTGGAACCAAAAATTTACTGGCCTTTTCCTTATCTAATATTGAAACGCAAACACAATACATATATTATGTTTGGTGAATTTTCAGAGAAAAAAAAATGAGTAAAAATCAAAAGAAAATGAAAGGAAAAGAAAAGAGATAAGATTTCTATCTTGTGCTTGATTAGAAACTTGTAATTTAGTAAACATAAATGTTAATACAAACTAAAAGATTAACAACAGAAAACTAAATATTTTTATTGATATTTTCTAGTGAAGAACCCTAATCTCTCACAAATTGAGAGCCATGAGCTAAAGCTCACACACAAGTACAAGACTCACTCATGAGCACAATTGCTCACACTAACTAACTCACAAGTTTCTAATCAAATATCTGGCTTTCTACTTTAACTCACATCTCTTATTTGCAATACTCTACTTCCCCTCATTTACAAATATGCCACTCCACTTGCATTTACTAAGACTGAAATACTAAGATCGTATCAGATGCTAACAGTATTTTGGCTTCAAAATGGGTAAACTTTCCACCCATTTCTCTTCATTTCCTTAGATTTTTTCACTTTTTTCGAAATTACCAAACACAAAGTTTCCACTTTTTTCCACCCAATTCTCCTGATTCCCTTCTAATTCCACCCAACCAAACATAATTTCAATATTGAATCATTCTATAGATGTATAGGTTCACAAGATATATATGTCTATACATCTTGCAGACCCACATATCTACACCTTCAAATTAAGATTTCTCCTGGTCTTGGTTACAAAAAAAGAAAATAACAGGATACTCCAACCTCATCCTCTATGTAACAAATTAAAGACACCATTTTGGTGCTTTTAACAAAAACAAAACCTCTATTAGATGAAGTAGCCAGCATCATGAAGTGCTGCTTTAGGAAAACAGACCTACCTTAACAGAGTTCTTTAAGGTACCTAGAGCTTCCCTTTGTCTTTCTGAAAGGCCACTGCCATTAGGTGCTATGTACTTCCATTAGACCATATGACCAATGCCTAGAATTTTATTTTAGATTTGACATTGTATCTTCATTCTCAGATGTCATATTTGTTCTGCTTCCCCTAATAAAATTGTTACAGTTTCCAGAGTAGTGTCGCATATTACTTTTCAGTTATTCATTCTGGTGAACATTAGCTCTGCTTTCAATAAA
The DNA here is from genome assembly GCA_024138005.1 of Lumnitzera racemosa. Lineage (NCBI taxonomy): Eukaryota > Viridiplantae > Streptophyta > Magnoliopsida > Myrtales > Combretaceae > Lumnitzera > Lumnitzera racemosa. The sequence goes on along the minus strand of JAMXBC010000008.1, from coordinate 43,662,498 downwards.
TGAAACGGTTTTCAAACAACTAAAATATAAGGTAACTAATAACAAGCAAAAAAATGCACCTTTCTGTGTCCACTGAAAGCACCATGGGAGACTAATGTGGGCTACTGAGCACATCAACAGATACCCGATTCAGCAATGGCAGCTGCATTGGTTGAACCTGAACCTTGCTCCTCTTTGGTAGACGTGCTGAGAATGAGAGTGATAATGCTGCAGGCCAAGAATCATTTGAACTATCACAATTGAAATACGCATCAACTACACCATTTGGGCTGCCAGGAGCAGACATCAGCTTCCGCTTCACACAGTAATCAAGATAACGAAAATTATTGCCAGATGATTCCAAAATGAGTTTATAGCAGTCTTCCACCTTGCCCTGCCAAGATGCAAGCAAACAAAAGCAAATCAACACCGCATATGGAGAATCCTTTCCAGGTAAAATGGCAATCACTGATTCCCAGGGAAAAGGAACACATTTAACAAGATACGGACCTCACTTGGCTCAAACAGACTCATAATCTGTTTCTCATACTCCAAGGGGTTTTGTGGCTTCATCATCTCCTTTATAACATACAGCATAATGGCAGTAGCTAATACGGAAGGAAGACAACCAACAAGTCTTATATCTGCAATCAAATAACAAAATGTTCCTCAGTTCAATCAACACAAGAATTCCTTCACTAAGCAATATAAAGGCACCATAGTATATGCCATAAAATCCGATCAAAGTCAAACATAGACTGCATAATAAGGGACCGAAACATATATCCTTGAAACTAGAGAGAATCCAAAATTAATGCCTTACCTGCAATGAGAGAGACAAGCAAACACTCACAACTCTTAATAAACTCCCAATGCAAAGGAATGCTCAATCCAAGTCTCCTAGCACTATGATCAAAGAAATCAATTGGTGTAGTTGGATGCATTCTCCATCCAAGTTTAGACAACACCAAAAGCTCCATTCTTTGTATAGTCTTAGCCTCAAAAACATACTTTGACTCTTCCACCTTAAAAAGAGATAGAGAGAGAGAGAGAGAGAGAACAAAACCCAAACTTATTAACACCCCACTACAGCACAAAAAGCAAACATGTCAAAATCCCTACAAAAGGAAAGAAAAGAAAAAAATAAATAAAAAAGCATACTTGAAGGTCCAAAAGAAGTGGAACTTTAATCTCTTCAACTTTAGCAGCAATGGAGAGACAAGCCACAGCAACCAACTGGCTCATCCAAGGGTTAGTCTTATTATTACAATTAAAACTACAATTGTTGTCATTATCTCTATCTAACCTATGACCTAAAGTGAACCTATCGAAGTAATTCACAGCCAAAACAGCAGTTAATGCGCTAAACTTGTAATACTCCACGACGCTCAAAATCCAGTCAACAGCAACTCCACGTTCTTCTATCAAATACCCATCATAGGTTACACCATTATAAGACGAATGGGCGCATTTTTCTTTAAACAAGAGAGTGTCAAGTTCAGTTTTTTCCCAGAAAAAGTGGTGTTGTAAATAATGGGCATTGCTTTTAATCTTCCTAGAAGTGTTGTCATTCTCAGTTTCTTCTTCATCAAATGAACAACAATCCGTTCCTATGTCCTCAAAGGTTTTCTCTTGGCAGTACAGAATGTCAAGAGCGGTGTCGTTTTGGAGAACCATCTTCTTCCTTGAAGAACAAGGGACCGCAAAAGGGTTGTCATTTCATTGTAAAGAAGAAAATTTAAAGCTTTAACAGATCAGATATTTAGTGAGATGTGTTTTTTTGTGTGTCGTGCACTGCGGTCTAAGGAGGAGAAGAAGACGAGAGAGACGGATTGGGGAAGGACGGAGGGTGCCGGTTGGGTTTTACTTTCTTCGGAGCTTTTCGAAGGCTATGTTTTTATTTTATTTTATATATTATGCTTTTAATTTGGGATATTTTTTCATTTATTGCAGTAGCTCAAAAGGTGGCCCGTATATAGGCTAAAATTAAAATTCGAGAACTATAATAAATGATAGAGAAGAGAAGTAGTAGAATGCTATTCAATTTTAAATCCGGATGGTCATACAGGCATTCTTAAAGCCAGCATGACATATTGTAACAACCCATTGGGCACATTATTTTATATTTAGCATAATGATGAAGAAATTGTGTATTTACATAAATGTGTTTAAATTAATATTATCAAAATTAGATTGATGCGAACAGTAGAGTCTAATTTTCTTCCTATAAAAACAGTCTAATTTAATATCAGTTTAATCTTTAATTAAAATGTTTCATTAACTCTTTCTCCTTTTATATATTCGAATTAATCATTCAAATTATATTTAACAATATTAATTTATATTAGTAAAGTTTGATGAAAATCATTCTCAAAAGGTTACACAAGTTTATATATATATATATATGTATATATATATTGCGCGCGCGTGTGGATGTTTAGTTACTTCATCCCAACGAGATTACAACAGTGATTAAAAGCTTCTTAAAAGATACTTGATTGGAGAGTGCAACATTGCTCCAGATGTCTATTACAACATTAAGAAAATTAACCATTTGATGACGAAGTCAGATGCTACCACTATTCGTACTTATGCCTGTCTTATCAAAGTAGCAAAAGTTTCACTGTGTTATCGAAAGTTTTTTCATTGGGTTGATTTTTGTGAGACCCAGCAACTCAACAATTACGACATTAACCCCTAAAATTTAAGTCAAATATATAAGTTGTGCCTGTAAACCTGAAATAAGGTAATGAAATGATAATATAATTATAAGGAAAAAAAATGTAAATCTCATAATTTAGTAAATACCTACTCAAACAGTCAATTTAGAGTGTTCACCAAAGTAATCTAATTGATTTAAAACTTTATAAGTAGACTTTAAAAGTTAGTTAAAAGGAAACTTGTAGGTAAAGATTTCAAAAGTATAATAATAAATAATAATAATATTGCAAGAAAGTTAGTTATAAAATATATTATTTGTTAATTATTGAAATCGTCGGAATTGGACTTTAATAGTTAATAAAATTTTAGAGACAAATTATATAGGAACTAAAATTTAAAAAAAAAAACTCAAAATAATATTTAAGAGTATGTGCTAGTGTTACTATTGTCAATCGATCACGTATGATATACGTATAGTCCATCTTAGAAAAGTATTAATCTGATGAAACATGGACAAATAATCTTAAAGAGAGGTATGGGAGGAGGAACGGGAGAGCTTAATATCTCATATTGTGCATGTGTGATAGTAGATTGAATTCAATGTTCCTAAGCATTCTCGATCCATTCTTTATAAGATAATTGATTTAATCTTTGGAGGAATCATCCCGATAGAGTAATAGTGTTTCTATGAAACTTACTAATACTTTGAATGTTGCAAATGAAGGGGAGAAGACTCCTATTTATAGATTTTAGCCACTAATCTCAACCATTGGATCGAGCTAAGATGGACAAATCAGGTGAGTTATTGATGGAAGCTATTGGATCAACTTTTAGTGATTGATGATCTAAATTCAAGCTTCTAACTCTTATACGATAAATGAGCCTTAAGGTTAGGCTTAAACTAGGTTAAGCCTAATTGTTTATAAAATGAGCCTAATTCCTTTTAAAATAAGCCCAAGGCTTATTTAAGCCTTTTAAAGATATATAAAGGCCAAACAAGACCCAAAAGGACTTCATTTAAGCCTTTTTTTAGTCTACTTTTCATGGATGAGACAATCAAGTAAGGATAGAGTAGATAAATTAGTCTAGCGATCCCTATTCCAAGACTACCAAGCAAAATCTTCCAAAAACATCTTTGATTAGATCTAATTTACTGAATCCTATCACTAACCTATTAAAACTAGTCCATTATATTAAATTGGGCTAAAAGTCCAACTACCAAAATAGCCCTTTGCAAAGGGCATATATATAAATCAAATATATTTTATACATATAAATATACAATTCATGATTAATTAGTTCTAACTATATAAAAGGATACTAATTACATTAAGGAAAATTAATTAGAAATGATTTGCAAAACACATTATAGATTACTTTTCCAAAAGCTAAGATGGGATAAGTTAGTACAAAGTAAGGAAAAGCTATGTCTTGCATCACATGACAATTAAATCATGCATTGAAGGGGCAAATGACACTTCTAAAGTAGAAAAAGAAACCGCATCCACCATTAGTATCCTATTTAAGCCAATCTTAGTTATTTGGACTTCATGTTGCACATTTGATAGTGTAAGGAAAATAAAAAGAGCTTTGAAGTGTAAATAGGAAAAAAAAAATCTTAAAGAAATAGCATAAATCTAAGTGAAATCTAGTTCAATGTTACATGCCATAACTAGAACAAACTACTATGAGGACCTTAGAGAGCACCACATGACTTGGTGGTCCAATATGCCCACTCCCTTTAGTGGTGGCCAAAAAGTGCAATGCCAACGAGTGCCCAATTTCATTCGATTTTTGCAATAATTTCTAAAAAAGTCCAAATAAGTTATAGAATTATGAGAGAAAATTATTCCTATGTTATTTTGAATGTAGAATCATGAAAAATTATTGTTTTGATGAAATTAAGTTATTTTATATGTTGCTCCATAGAAATCGCTAAAATGGAGTGAATTTCAATTTTATTTTATAACCTTAAATGACGTAATTTAGACTTCAAAAATTTTCTGCAACTTAATTATAATATTTATATTAATGTTATGTAAAGAATTCATCAAAACTCTTTACTATAAATTTTGTTCATATTTAAGCCCTTAAACCATGGTATTTATGGGTATTTATTTAATTTTCTTCCTAAGAATATGCATAAATTCTAACCTCAGTTATTTTAAGGGAGGATTTAATGTATGTCAGTGAAGTTGGAATGAATTTCACTGAAGAATGAGGTTGCTTTCAAGGAGATGTGAGATTTTGAGGAAATTTCTCTATTATGTGATGTTATGATTCCAATCAAATTAGGAGTAAATTGTAGATTTTTGTAAAAATGTGAGTTAGTCAAAGGTTAGAAATGGGAGCTTAGTGCCTGATCTTTTATAAAAAAAAAGGTATAGACATGGAAATCAAGTAAAAGAAGTAAGATTTAAATAAGGCTAGGAGATTTCTCAAAGGATTCATTAAGTGAATGTCACACTAAACCTCTACTAAGAGGTTAAGTAAGGGAATACTATACTTGAATTGCAACTAAAGTAGTCTCAAAGAGGAGTAGTTCGAAAGGTATTTTGTTAGAAGACTTAAAATTTGACTAGACTCAAAAGGTTACTTTGGTATAAAATTGGACTAATGTGATTTAGAGGGTAGCTTAAAGGGTCTTTTGCCTAAAGATCCTACAATTATCTTAATTTTGAACCTAACTTAGAGAATGTTTTAGATAAAACTACTTACAAATAGCCCTAAAATCTTAATATATAAGTACAAATGACTATAAAATTAATGTTTAACAATTTAAGTCTTATGAAATTGAATAAGTTTTTTATTAAATGCATGGCTTTGCTAAGAACTAAAATTGATCAATTGAATATCATAAATATAAGTAAAGGGATTAAATATGAAAACTACCACTAACGAGCAACAAAAATCGAGATAAGTGGGATTAATGTTTTATTATATTTCAGAATATCATTTCAAAATAATTGGCTTTAGTATGTTTTTCTTTGTGGTTATAATTTAGTTATCTATGCAATATGGTACATGTACTTGAATATTGATCTGCTGATGTAGGAGTTGAACTCCATACGCTGTTGTTTTGTGATTATAGATTTGGATAGATTCTTTGAAATTGGTTAATTACCTCAGAAACGATCTAATTTAAATTTGATCTAACTTTTAACCTAATATACATTGCAACCCATTAGGGGAAACAATTAAGATTATCGGACCAAATACTTACCCTTCTATGAGGATAGCGGACATGGTTCTTCCTTCCTTCCTTCCGTCGAAGAAAGTGATAAGACAAGAGGTCACAATGAGGTTAAGAATAGTGGTTTGAAGGTAGTCTTGGATAGATGGCATTCTCTATTACACAATCCCTGATTCGGTTCCGATTCATAAGTACATGTTATCAAACTCCTTAACCTATGTTACAACAAATGTAATTTCCTAATCTTACGATGGATCGGATAACGTCTTGCAATAATACTTGCTTATACATTCATTGCATCTAACTAACTTAATAGAAAACCCTAGTTTTTTTGTGTTGAATGTATACTTGTGTTTTTATCCCACTTACTAAGCAAGTTTTTGCTCATCCCTTAATAGATTCTTTTGTAGATCTAGAGTCATAAGCTGAAGTTTCACTCATTTCTCTAAATAGTTGCTAACAGGGTTGGGTAGTGAGGATAAATAAGATACTATTGTATTTTTGTCTTCTTTAGTCAACTTTTGCAACTTGTTTAGGAAATTAATGAGTTCTCTCAGGCAACCCATTAGTTTTTTACTCTTCATCTATAATGTAAACAACAAACTTGTGGTTTTAGAAGTTTCTTTTGAAAATTTAACTTTTTCATGTAAATTTTATTTTGAGATTTTGAAAATAAGCTTCATTTTTATACTATAGGTCTTTTGAGAAAAAACCATTTTGAAAGGATTGCATCACATGTCTAATATCTAATAGATACTGAGCTAGATCTTCAAAGTGGTTAAGTCATGGCTACGTGGCCAGTTTTTATCTTAAAATAGTACATATGAGACTATTACGACTTCACCTATTTAAGGTGCAACAATTTTTTAGAGGTTAGATTTTTTTTTTAATCAAAAGTCTTACATAAGACTTTCATGTAAGTTTCTCCATTGATCTAATAAAAGTTTCTTTTCTTTAAAGAAAAAGAAATGAAAAAGAAAAGATGAAAAAAAGGAACTATCCATACTAACATGGTAAACATGCAATACATAGCTAGATACTAGAACGCAACAAGACCATAGTGGAGTCACAATATATAAAATCATATAGCCACTTAGGCTACCATTAACCTTAAGTTAGTAGCTCTCATCACTCGACCTAGCCTAATATATTAAGTGTATATAACTAAAATAGAGTTTGTAGGGAAGTGAGCAATTTAGCTCAATAAAATCTATAAGTTTTGAAACATGCAAAAAACATAAATGCAAATAAAAGAAACATTATTAAATGAATAAATGACCAAGAAAATTATCACAACCATTTTCTAATCCGATGCAAAACTAAAGAATATAATCCTACCTTAATACGGGTTTAAGCATATGGTGAGCTTTTACTTATTAAAAATGGCCTACGGAATGAGAGATTACCAAAGGAACCATGCTGCAAAAGTTTCTCATTTGAAATATTAAGCATGTTCATAATGGTTATCCCTACCCTATTTCACCTTATTACTATATTGATTAATTAAATTGGGATGAGAAGGGCCCTTCTTTTACCACTACCTTGTCAATGTGTAGTATGAAGGTTATAATGTTGGGTTTACGCATGTCTTATTCCTCTTTAGTATTGATATATGTATTCAATTGTATGATAAGTACAACCAACCAAACACATGCTTATTATAAACCTAAAATCTTTCATTACAAGCAGCAAACATATGTATGCTAGATGTAAACTAACTCAAAACCACAAACAACACAATACATCATAAGTCTACTCCTCTAATGTTATAGGCTCTTAATTGTAGTGATTAATCAAAAAAGGGTCGAGAGCCTCTTCTCCACCTCATCGAGATATTATCAATATTAAGCATGAACCTCTTATATTATTTTAAAGTACTTTTGCTAACTACATTTGAATAAAGAAAAAAGTAAACTCTAATATGTGAGAAAAGCATAAATCTTAGTCTTTACACTTTCAGGAGAATTATTTCATAAAGAAAACATAATTAGGCACTAGTGCTCTCCCACTTATGCTTAAACTTCTTAGTTTTTTTTTCAATAATTGTTGATGTAGGAATCCAACTAATGGTGTCACATTTGTGCAATGTAAATCTCACACTTTATGTAGCCTCAAAGAAGTAGTGTAGAGATGATACATAAAGGAATGATCTAAAGATATACAAATAGGAATGAGAAACAAGTGGTGTCATAGACTCAAATGCACATATAACAGATAAAAGACCTTAAATCACTAACCTAAAATTCTCAAGCAAAAGTGGCTTGATCTTCATCTAAGATTTCATCTTTAAGAGCATAACCTTAATAGCATAATATTAATTCTTTAATCTCTAAATTATGTCAAATGAGGAGGACTTATTGAGTACTTATAGATTTTGATGATATCTCAAATTACATCGAGAATCAATGCCCAAGATGAATCTTCCTCTTAATGGATCTCTCCATAGACTTCTCTTAAATCTAATCCTATAAATAGATTTTTTAACTGAACGAGCCTATTTAAGAAAAGTTGAGAATATACAAGCTAATCCAATAATCCTTGCACTAAACTTACCATTCCAAATCTATTTAAGTAATCCTAAGTCATGGATTTAACTCCATAGGCCTTATTATAAGCCTTAAGGAGTCGAGTTCAAGCTATAATTGGGCTAAACCTAAAATCTTGCACATCTATTTTAGCCTTCTATGTTTTAACCCTTGATGAAAGTTTCTTTGAGCAAAGTCGAAGGAGTTTAGGTATTGAATACATTCTTTGAATAGCTAGAATGTTATCCAGCATAGACATGACTTTATTTATCAACTAATCATGATATATGAACCCAATACTAGTGCTACAAAATGCACATGTATATACATTTTTCATTATTAAAGTTCAAGCTCTAAACATTTCCAATTTTATGTATCACTTTAAGCTTGCTAAAGTTGCATTACCTCCTTCCCAACACATATATATACATATGTATATACATTGAGCACATTTCCATCTATGATGAACTTAGTTTAAGTCATACTCTTTTTTCTTTATAAGCTTTTTGTGACGATCAAACCTATAGGTGATTAATAATTGTTGATAGTCAATTTTTGCTCAACTTACACTCGTCCTTTCGTTAACCAAGATGCTGGGTAATTGACTCTCTCGACATTTGCCCTCTTTAAAAGACACATGACACTTTGCTATGTACAAGAAACGCCCCTGGTTTGAATTCAAATTTATGGTGCGACCAGTTATCATAAATATGGTTATATTTTACAACTGCTTACTATCCCTATATATTAGGGGAGATGTTAAGTTAAGAAGTCTTTACGTGTTTTAACAGTTACCTCAACAACTGCCTTAGACACAATAACTGTCTATAAATACCAAAAAAACTCTAGAAGAGTTCTCTGACACTTTTCATTCACATACTAATTATAATAAACTACTATTTTAACTTAGGTATCAGAGTGGTCGCACCAGATTGGCACTGATACTAAGTATTTTACTATCTTTTACAGGATTATTTCCTCATCTCAAAATTCACCACCAACATTTGGCACCGTCTATTTTTCTCTACACACAACTATATGGCTAGAACTAGGATGACACGAAGTGCAAGTGCTGGTACTTCCTCCTAACACCTTGATGAAGGGAGACAACATGCTGACGAACAATGATTGGCTCGACTTGAGCAACTTTGTCTCTATTTAGCCAAAGAAAATTTTAAGTTAAACAAAAAATACGAACAAATCTTTAACCTTCTCCAAAAAAGTTTTCACCAGAATTAGGCAAAAGAGCGTGGTGATGATGATGCCAACAATACTAACAAGTCCATTTATTCACTTGAATTGCCAAAAAAGTAAGCTGAGGTTCCAGCATGACCCATAGCTCCTACTTTCAAAAATATTGATAAGGGCAAGCAATCGCAGCACATGCATAATGCGAGACCTTCGCATGTCAGCATACCCATTTCAGCGACCAAACAATTCCAAATCAAGAAAAGTCCTTTTATCCTAGAGATTTAGAAGAAGTAATATCTTGGCACATCAAGCTACCTCAATTTAAGACATATGATGGGACACAGGACCCCAAAGACTACTTAGAGTACTATTGAACACTGGCTATGTTGCATGGTTTATGTAACTCGGTGGCCTTTCAAGCCTTTCTCTTAACCTTGAGGAATGTAGCCAACACATGGTTTAAACACCTGAAACCAAATACCATTTCATGTTTCAATGAATGAGCATAAGTGTTTTTTCAACACTTATTTAGTAGCAAACTTCTTGTTAAGGATTCTTCAATTCTGAACACCATCAAACAAAGGTTCGATGAGTCAATCAGAGAATATTTGGCTAGATTTATGGTCGAGATGGTCCAAATCCTAGAACTAGATATAAGTGTAGCCCTCAATGCCATAATTGATTGTATTAAGCCTCATGGAGACTTTTTTAAAGTCTTTCGCAAATAATAAGCCAAAAACTTTCGCTGAGTTTAAGGCTAAAATCACCTCATACACTGATAAGAAGACAACATAAAGGCACAATGGGAGGCTGATCAAAGCAGAAGAGATGGAAAGAAAGAAAAATGGAAAGATGCTAAGGATAGACTTGGCATGGACAACGACAGCAGTCTACACACTGAAAGGAAAAGATCGAAGATCCTAACATTCTCATCCCATACGCCTGTTAACCATCCAATCTCAGATATTTTAATGGAGGTCTGTAGAGAGAGAGGTATCCTTTAGTGGCTGGAAAGAATGCATGGGAATCCCTCAAGAAGAAATTCAAACAAGTACTGCAACTTCCACTGTAACAAGGGTCACAATATAGATGAGTGCATTTAACTCAAAAATGCAATTGAAGATGCAATATAATGCAAGCACCTATGAAAATTTTTAGTGCATGATGTCGAAAGAATCGAAAGACCTTCTTAGAGGAGAAGAGAAGAACATGATGATGACACTCAGCTAGCAATGGCCGTGAGAGATGCAAGGGATATTAATCCCAACAGAGCACCCAATGAAGTAATTAATACAATTGTTAGTGACCTAGTATAGGCCAATCAAGTTCTTTGAACTCAGTTAATGCTAAGAATTACGTTTGCAATATTTACAGAAAGAAGGTCAGGATTAACAATACAATATCTTTTAGGGAAGAGGATTTTGAAGGCATACAGAAGCCGTACAATGATGCACTTGTCATCAATGCAAGAGTCACCAACTTTGAGGTCAAGAAGATTCTTGTTGACAAGGGAAGTTTAGTCGATATCATTTTTCTGTATGCCTTCGATCAAATAAGGCCCAAGATCAAAGCACAACCGCGGTCTTATAAGTATGACCTCTAAGCTTTCAAAAATCAACTCGTCTAAGTAGCCCGAGTTATCTCTTTACCAATACAAATCAGTGGTGATGAGCATGTTGCAGAGGGCAATGTGATTTTTCTTGTCGTCAAATGTTAGTCCCCTTACAATATGATAATGGGATGGCCATACCAACACTTATTCAGCATTGTCCCTTCAATGGTATATCTAAAAGCCAAGTTTTCCACTCCCTACAGGGGTCGGTGTGTGCAAAATGGATCAGCAATTGCTACATTCCTTATATATAAGGGCTTTGAGGCAAGAAGAAGCATTTCAGGTCGAGACTTGCTTAGAAGGCAAGTCAGTTGACATAGAAAATGATGATAATGATACAAAGGAGATTCCTTTGGGAGATGATCCCAAGAAGACAACAAGGATAGGAAAACCCATGTTAGCAAATGTCCGACAAAGTTTGATTGACTTCCGGCAACCCAATGCTAACGTGTTTGCATGGTCACCATCAGATATGCTGGATATTTCGAGAGATGTTACCGTACATAAGCTTCGAATTGACTCAAATGTAAAGGTGGTCAAATAGAAAAAGAGGTCTAGAAATTATTGAAGGCGGGATTCATCCGAGAAGAGCCTTATCCAACTTGGCTAACAAATTGTGTGCTAGTTAAGAAGTCTAACCCCAAGTGGTGAATGTACATAGACTTCACGGATTTCAATAAGGCTTGTCTCAAGGATTGTTTCCCGTTGCCAAAAATAGATCAGATGGTAGATGCAACCGTAAGACATGCATTGCTTTCTTTTATGCATGCTTTCTCTAGTTATAATCAAATCAGGACGGATAAGGTAAATGAAGTCCACACATCTTTCATTACTAATTTTGGAACATATTGTTATACGGTAATGCCTTTTGGGTTGAAGAACACTGGTGCCACGTATCAAAGATTAGTAACAAAGATGTTCAAATCTCAGATTTATAGGAATGTTAAAGTAGATGTGGATGATATGATTATGAAGAGCATGAAAGAAGATTAGCATCTCGCAAATCTAAAGGAGACGTTTGCCACATTGCGAAGATATTGCATGAAACTCAACCTATAGAAGTGTGTCTTTAGCGCAACATCAGGGGAATTTCTCTGGTATGTAGTCACACGACGTGGCATTGAGGCCAATCCGAGAAAGATTGAAACCATAAGGAATATGAAATCACCTAACATGATTAAAGAGGTGCAGGAACTTACCGGATGAATTGCCACCCTTAACAGATTTGTATCGAGAAGTGTGGATAGGTGTATAGAATTCTTCAAAATTTTGAAGAATCCAAAGGAATTTAACCGGACCAAAGATTATGAAAGAGCTTTCAACGAGCTTAAGGAATTTCTTGTATCGCCTCTGATACTCTCAACACCTATTCTAAGAGAAAATTTATACTTGTATCTATCAGTCAGCTACTGAGCACTTTCCTCTGTACTGGTCCGAATTGATGGCAAAGAGTATCAACCTATTTATTATATGAGTTATGTTCTACAAGGGTTACAGTTTTGGTATACCAAGATAGAAAAATTTGTATTGGTTATGGTTCTCTTGACAAGCAAGTTAAAGTTATACTTTAAATCTCACCAGATTATTATCCTCATCGATCAACCATTACTACAAGCATTGCAGTAGCCTAATTCTTTAGGGAGGATGATGAAATATGCCTTAGAGCTCAGTGCCCATGGTGCACAATATAAACCCAGAATAGCATTAAAGGCCCAAGTACTGGCATTTTGTAGTCGAATTCACTAGAGACAAAGATTGTGTAGAGATTACTGAGAAACCTATCTAGTTTCTCTATGTCGATGGTTCTTCAACACGAGAAGAAAGTGGTGCAGGCCTAGTTCTTTAAGGCCCCTATATGTCAAAGTTCATTACGCTTAGAAATTTAGATTCCCAACTAGTAAAAATGAAGTAGAGTACGAATCTCTAATCAGCAGACTAAAATTGGCAAAAGAAATTGGTGTCGAGAAACTTGAAGTGTTCTTTGATTCCTAACCTGTGGTAAATCAGGTCACCGGACGTTATGCGGCAAGAGAAGAAGAGATGAGCAAGTACTTATTGCTGGTATAAATGCTCACAGAAGAATTCCTATCTTTTTCTATTCACAAAATTCTAAGAAGTAAGAATATCGCAGCCGACAAGCCGTCGAAGTTGGCTAGAATGGCATTCCCTAAGCTGAATGAGAAACTGTTCGTTGAATTTCTCCTGCATAAAAGTTTATCTAATCTCTCGCAGAGCTGTGAATTAGCTCTTTGCTCAAAAGAAGAATCATGGATGGATTCCCTAGTGAATTATCTAAAAGATAGTACTATCCTTGACTACAAAAAGGAGGTACAAAGATTGGCTTACTAGGCTATGAATTACACATTAATTGATGGTCAACTGTACAGGTGCAGCATATCCCAACCTTACCTTCGATGCCTTTTCCTGAAGGATACCTAGAGAGTATTATCTAAACTTCATGGTAGCATATGTAGCAATCATGTGAAAGCGCAAACACTGTATATTCGAGCACTACAACTTGGCTATTATTAGCTAACTATGAAAGAAGAAGCGAAGGGCGTTGTCTAGCAGTGTCCTTAATGCCAGAAGCACGAGTGGCTGAGTAAAGCACCCATAAGTGAATTATGTAACCTAACTAGCCCATGGCCTTTCACTTAGTGGGGGTTAGATATCCTTGGATCCTTTCCCAACTTTATTATCCAGCAATAATTCATCATTGTTGCTGTAGAGTACTTTACCAAATGGGCTAAGGTTAAGGCAGTAGCAAAAATTACAGAACAAAAAGTGAAAGCTTTCGTCTTCAACGCCATCATATCGAGATTCGAAGTATCCTACATGATAATTACAAATAATTGTCCACAATATGATAATAATAGGTTCTGAACGTTTTGCGAAAGGTATGGAATTTGGCTTAACTATATGTCCGTAACGCACCCTTAGACAAATGGACAAGTCAAAGCTATAAACAAGATCATACTGAACAGTCTGGAATGGAAAGTGGATCAAGTCAGGGGGAAATGGGCTGATGAACTGCTGAATGTTCTATAGGGATACAGAACCACTCCTAGAACTGCAGCAGGAGAGACAGCATTCAAGTTAATATGTAGCTTTGAAGCGGTATTGCCGATTGAGTTAGACTTGCCTAATCTACTACACATAATTTTGATGTAATGCTTAATCAAGTTGGATTGACAACGAATTTGGACATTATTAAGGAAATTAAAGATGTTGCAAAAGCTAGGGTCACAGCATACCAACATAAAGCAGCAAGATACTATAATTAGAAAGTTAAGCACAAGGTTTTCCAACCTAGAGATTGGTTTACTGTGAGATGGAAGTAGCAAGCATACGAGTAAGTTAAGGAAAGCTTGGTGCGAATTGGGAGGATCTTGTCAGAATTCGAGAAGTCATTAGCAAGGGAGCCTATTGACTAGAAAGGTTGGATGGATCCATCATCCTTCGAGCTTGGAATTCTGATAATCTGAAATTTTATTTCAATTAATGTTGGATGACTTCTGCCGTAACTCTTTTAGCAAAAGCCAACAAGCTTGTAAGACATTTTTAGCGACAACCAACAAGCTTGTAAGACATTTTTAGCGACAGCCAACAAGCTTGTAAGACATTTATGACAATTATATATTTGAAGTCTTATTGTGTTTTGGTTATAATTTCTGAATGAATGAATTCTAGGCTACACGGCAAATGGGCTAATCTAAGCTCTAGCCTAATATGGTAAAAGAACTATACAAATCAACTATACAGCTGAGTAATGCGACTAGTCCTTACCTCAAACAATTAATGGACTATAAAACAAGGGTGTGTGGAATAAAATATGCCAATAAATGTTAGGCATATGAAATAAAACATATTGAGAAACAATAGGCGTGAAAAAAAAAAACATGTCGAGAAACACATGGCATATGAAATAAAACATGTTGAGAAATACATGGCGTATGAAATAAAACATGTTGAGAAATGATAGGCATGTGAAATAAAACGTGTCGAGAAACACATGGCATGTGAAATAAAACGTACCAAGAAACACATGGTGTATGAAATAAAACGTGCCTAGAAATAATAAGCTCATGAAATGAAATAAGTCGAAAGATAGCAGGGCATGTGAATTAAAACATACCGAGAAACAAATGAAGTGACTTAAAGCAAGCCAACAAATGAGAGTGCAAAGCAACATACATAAACCATACAAATCATGAAAGCTCAGTTAAGTAAAAGTCAAATATACTCAGCATTGCCTTGATTATATTCTAATGATTAATTATAGGAGAATGCAATATGCCAATACAACAAGTCTTACGACCTATTCTCAGATTCAGTAGAAGTGATTCTTAAATCTTTAGCTGGGGCTTCCTTGGTAGCTAGGTTCTTAGAGCGGGCAACTTCTTTGGCTTAAGCTTCATTATCACTTTGATTGATGCTCTTGATATCCATCTCGTCTCCTTCATCTTCGTTGGTACTACTAACTTTGTCATCGATGTTAGTAAAGTTGAGACACGAGAGATCATAATCGAGATGAAGCTTCAAGACCTCTTCTCTTGTTGCTTGAACTCCCTCCAACAACTTTTTGAGTAAAAGCTTCTTGTACCGCCGACTTGGAGTGACTATATCAAGAGGCTCTTCAACAGATGGCCCCCTCTTCACAATCTCCTTTAACTCAGCGATACGACTCTGTAAGTTTGAGTTGTTAGTCCCCAACACCTTTATCTGCACCTTGAGTTTGTCTTCATCGTGCAAATCATTCAGCCCAAGCCCTAGCACTTATACTCTTCCCTTCTCTTCTGTAGTTCCTCCTTCAGGCTTTCAAACTTTTTGTTCCATTGTTCCATTTTGGCCTTCAATCTAGAGATTTCATCAACGGCAAGGTCTTGTGCCAATTTCTCGATAGCAAGTTTCTCCTTAAGCTTTCCCGCCTCCATCTTAGCCCTAATCCTTGCATTCTCAACCGTTGCAGTTTGGGCCTTTGATGCATTATATGCATCCTCAACTTTCTACAGCAAATTCAATTATTATAATCAAGAACAATTAGATATTACATAGATATAACAAAGGATATTACCTTCTTTGCCTCTCTATCGGCCTCGTCCAAAGCTGTAAGAACGTAGCTGCTTATTTGGAAAAAGAAAATGTGTTAATTATCCGAAGGAGCTGAAAAAAAAAGAAAATGTTTATAGATACTCACATCATACAATTTAGCCATGACATAGGCCTTATTGCAACTGCCAACCCTATCAACATCCTTCTTAGCGATATCTTTGTCTTTCAAAAGAATGACCCCTTCCATTAAAGCTAAAGATTTCGTCTTATCTCCTAAGGCCAAGTCAGTTTCCAAAATCGAATGACTCCAATAAGGGATGAAGTACTTGCCAACCTCTTTGTTTGGTAAGAATTCGACGCTAGTGATGTTGAGAGATTTAGAACACATTGCCTCCTTCGTCCTTTCATCCAAGCCTTTAGACTTCTTGATAGGTAGTTGGCTGACAAGTTCCTTCCCTAGTCTTTTTTCACCACTTAGAGCTACTGGAATCACCTATGATGAGCCTTCTACGGCAATGTCATTTTCATCCTGCTCATCGAGGTATGTCTCTCAATGCTCGTTATTCCTTGGCTTGACAGAAGTTTGAATAATCACGATTGGAGGCTCCTTAAAACGAACCTTGGTCGGCTATATATTCTCATTCTCTTTCACTCTCTCGGTAAGAATAAAGATTTGTGCAGCTGTATGCTTTGCTATAGCCTCCTTTGCTGGTCTTTTTGCTGTCGCAAGTTAGATGGTAGTTGCAGAGGTGGTCCCCTTCCTATAAGCCTTGGACTTCTTAGGCTTGGCCTGAGCAAGTAGCTTTGCAAGATTCACCTCTTTAATACCCATATCTATAAGACGAGTAAATCAATTAATATAAATAAGGAAAAAATATGAACTTACATTTTCTGTATCGAATAAGGCTTAAAAAGGTCACTATTCTCCCCCAAAGTCTTGAGAATGGCTTTCCTCGTGGCTATTATTAGCATGGTGGCAACGCATTAGAGTACCTTCTTTTTTAGAAAATATTGGTTTGCCATTTTCATAACGCCATATAATTATCTCAACGTTCTAGAAGAAAATTTTGTTTCTCCTTCTCTCTTAAATCTTCTTCGCTGCTATTGCATCATTCGGCATTAAATCTACATCCTTTGTATGTATCAACTCATTCCATTGGGTTCAGAAATCTAAGTCCTCATCAAATACTATTGAAACGAACTTATCATGCTACTTTTGAATCTTGGATTCTAACTCGTCCATGAACTTACGCCCATACCTTGCAATAGTGAAGTACCACCCATCAGGCTACCTACAGATAGCGAAGGAAAATCTAAAGAACTAAGGCATAGCCCTAACCTCAACCTCTTCACATACTATCTCAAAAGCCGCTGGAAGCCAATATGTGCTAGGTGAAAACATACTCGGTGCAACTCTAAAGTAGTTGAAGAAGCCCTGAATAAAAGCTAACAAAGGGAAGTACAGCCCAAAATTCAGATACTTTAAGTATATATGGAACTTGAGCTCCTATGGAAAGCATATTCTATCCCCATCTCTTGGCTTCCTCAACTTTCATGTTCCAGAAAGATCTTGCCAGTATTGATTGTACTTTGTAATAGAACTCTGTCAACGGAACTGGCAGTTCCATCAAGAGAATCGTAAAAGTAATCTATTGTGTTGTATAGATATTTTGCTAAAGAACTCCCTTCCTTATCATCAGGATAATTATCTATAGCAAGCTCATTAATCCGAGTAAGTTTATCCCACCTTGCCTCCATTCTATTGGTCGAACCGCCCGAAAAACACATTGCTTCACTCTTATTTTTTTTTTTTGGGGGGGGGGGGGGGAGTGGCCTTAGTTTCTGTTGCCTCGAAATCGGATCAAATAAGTTGACGAGCAACTTTGCAAACCATACCTGGATAGTTGTATGAAATGAAATAATAGAAGTCAAAGAGTGAGATTCTAAAGATTGGAAAATGAACGAAGAATTTTAGGTGCAACTAGAGAAGTGAAATCTAAGTATGAACAGTATCTTACATATGGACGACCCATTCTCATAACTGCAAATTTGCTTTTAATAGTATTGATCCGCTGATATGATAGTCCTGCGGATTGTAGATGTGTGTCTTGTGATAGTAATCTAACGGCTGAAAACTTTCTAACAGTTATTAGGCTTGCAACAAAATGATGACCTAGGTGATAGATGTTGTGCCTACAACTTTTTGGTTTCCCAAACGGTTGAGGGTTTTGAAATGGCAACATTTCGCTTGGGATATGATCCATCTTACTTCCCACATCATCGGGGCATGAATCTAGACTCTCCCTACTCGACTTCTACTACAATATATATATCCCTTTATCAACTATTCGAACATGAGAGTTAGGAGGCAAATGTTGATACTTAGTTTTTACTCAACTTACATACGTCCTTTCATTGGTCGAGATACCGGGTAATCGACTCTCTCGGCATTCACCCTCTTTAGAAGACGTACAACACTTATGCTGTATATAAGAAACGCTCTTGGTTTGAATTCAAATCTATGGTGTAACTAGTTATCATAAGCACGATTATATTTTACAACTGCTTACTATCCTTACATATTAGGGGAGATGTCAAGTTAAGAAGTCCTTACGTGTCTTAACAGTTACCGCGACAACTGCCTTAGACACAACAACTGTTTATAAATACCAAAAAGAAACTCTATAAAAACTCTCTAACACTTATTATTTACATACTTATTATAATAAATTACCATTCTAACTTAGGCATTAGAGTGGCCACACTGGATTGGCTTCTGTACCAAGTATTTTATTCTTTTTTGTAGGACTATTTCCTCTTCACAAAATTCATCACCAATAATAAGCTATTTGGATGGATACCCATTTTGCAAAATGAAAATCTTTTGTTCAACTCTCAAGCATATATTTTTCTTCTCATTTCTTCAATGTGCTTGAGAGGCTCTAAATATAATGAGGGCATTTAAGTGTTGGATAGTTGTTAGCTCAAATGATATGATATATGCTTGCGAAACAAGAGTTCCTATGTTCAACTCCAAGAATTCACCTTCTTTTCTTTCTATTTTGTTTTATTAAAAACATGTTTTAAGATACAGCTATATTGTTGCTTTTTGATAATACAAACCATGTAATAAGACGTAAGTTGCACTATGCTTTCTTCTTCTTTCTTTATTATCTTTCCTTTTTCTTTAAAGTCATAACTTCCTTTTTTCTTTTTTTTTTTGCTTTCTAAGATTGATTTCTTTTTAAGATATTTTCATCTTTTCATTTTTAAGCTAGTTTCATATATCTAATCAAATTATATTTACCCATTTAATGCTAAGGTCATTAGTCTAACCTCTTTTCCTAAGAATCAAACTCTTTGCTCAAACATCAAGCTATTAAGTGAAGACATGGTTTGGGAAGAAATTGGGTTTTCTAAGTAGAAGATAAAAGAACAGGCCAATGTTTTGACCAACCAAATGTACCATTAACAAGACTCCATAGTCATTGCCAGGATGCACTAAACTATAGGATGTAGGTTTTACCAAACTTAACTCTATAGGTAGGGAGGAGCTATCTAAGCTGGCCAACAACATAGGGAGATTGCTAACCTTACCTAGACTCTTGAGTTGAGCTCGAAACACATACTTCTTGAATACTAGCTCCTAAATCTCAACATTCTAAGAACAACTTAACTAGCACAAAGTTACTCTTTACCTAGCTCAAAACTGCACCTCAACTTACTTGAGCTTACCTATTTGAACTATTTAAAAATTGAAAGCAGAACTACTCGAACACCTTTAAAAGCACACCTAACCAGCTTCAACTTATTTCTAATTAGCCTTGCTTAGTCTTAGCTACCAGCTTTGAGATATGCTAAAACATACAATTTTATTTATAAAATTTAGTTATTTTACTTGTTTGCCTTTATGAGGCACATTTAAGGTTCAATACATTTTTACATATTTAGTAGGCTACCATTAAGGTTCTAAGACATAGTATAAATAGCTAATATTTATGTAAACGTGGACAATTTATGATGAAAACCCATATTTTCTAGCTTATTGCTTTCTCGTTATATTAAGAGACATTTTGATTATTAAGTGAAGTAATTATCCTATTTAATATCCTTGTTCTTGCTAATCGTTTATTGATTATGATGAACCTATCTTTAGAAAATAAAGAGTAATATCTATTTTTTAATTAAAATCCCATGATTAATTTAGTGTGTTATAGTAAACCCTATTTTAGTTGCAAACCCATCTTATGTTTGTTGTTGGTGCATTGCATCCAACTGCATCCGCATTCATATCCTTCTATTTTACCATCTTAACAATCCAAAACCCCTAAGTACTTTGTCATTCATCTTCATCATGCTATTCCATATTTCCATCTCATCTGCCATATGAACTACTGGCTTCAGCATATCATATTTTGGTATAGAACTTTAGAATCAATACGTAAGAATAGTCTTAAACCCTCTTTCATCCATTGTAGATATCGATAATTGAAGTATCAAGTTCGTTGTTCTCTACATTTTTCGAACATAGCAAGTTGTTGATTCGTATGTTTGTGTTGCGTTGCTAAATCTGTTACAATTTAGTGTTAGTGAAGTTATTATTAGCATTTAAACAATGTTTAGTGGGTTTTAAGTAACTTATTATGTTAAAGTTTTCTAGGTATTTGTTCAGAAGTGAGTAAGCTTGTTAGGTGTTTGATAGATTGCCTATAAGAAACAATGAGTAATATGTCAAGTGAAAGTGTGCATGATGATGGAGATAGTCCCCTTAGAAGCTTGAGGTGCATGGTTGATGACTTAAAGTATTAGTTCTAAAACATCAATATGTCATTACAGGAGCTCACTAGGTTAGTCCAATGTTAACATAGAGTTGGCTAAGGTGAAAGAACAAGAGGCTAAGATGAAAGGAGTAATAGAGGTTTTAGTGAGCTCAGCCATAGAGTAGAAGAAATGGTTATGAAGTCCTCTAGGCAAATCTTAGAGCTTAAAAGAGAACAGTAGATCCTAAAGTTGTTATTCGAGGTTTGAAAAATGTTAAACTCAATTTGCTAATTTATAGTGAAAGTAGTTGACCTATCGAATATTTAGACTAAGTACCCCAAGTTGAGAAGATCTTTAAGTGTTATGAGTGCAACGACACTACTAAGGTTAAGCTTGGCTCCTATCATTTGTTGAGTATGTAAATTTATGGTAGGATAAATTGGCAGCTAAGAAGGCTGATGAAGGAGATGAGCTAACCATTTGTACTAACATACTACTAGCAAGAGATGCTTTAAAGTAAGATAAGTCCAATATAGAGGAATACTTACAAGAGTTTGAGAGTCAAATGATACACTGTAAGCTACAAGAGTTGCAAGAACAAAACATTTCTAGGTTTCTAGGGAGCCGAGGGATGAAACTATCAACATAGTTAAGTGACAATTGTGCAACACTTCATCATCTACCTAGCCATTAAGATTGAAAGACAATGTCATAAGAAGAACTAGAAACCACCTGCATCGTATCCATAACCTATGAGCCTTGAACTTGAGAAGTATGAAGAGAGAAGAACAATCAATAAGAAAACAAAGAAAGGAAGGCTTAGTCGAGTTGAGTATAAACCCAAGAAAGCAGAGAAAGAGAGAGTACCAAGAACGAAGCTTCATGAAGTTAAGAACTTCGAATGCCTCAAGTGTGGCCACATTGTGCCTTAGTGCCCAAACAAGAGAATTATGGTCTTAAAAGGAGTTGATCTAACGCTTTGATTGAAAGTTTTAGCAAAAAGGAGAAAAAGAGTGAAGCATCCAAGAGAGTGAGATGCACATTACTACATACTAGAAAAAGGTAAACTTTTAGAGATTTTTAAGCAAGAATTCCTAAATGACTAGCAAAAGGAAAACCCTTACCAGAGAGAAAATTTGTTCTAAACTCATTGCATGGTGAATGGGAAGACCTATGCCATTATTACAGATAGTAGAAGTTATGCCAATGTCATCTTTATGGAGTTTATCTTCCAACCTCCTAACATCAAATGCCGTATAGATTCTATTGGCTTAAGGATGAAGGCATGATACATTTTAGGTGAAAAAGCTAAGATGTAAAGTGGATCAAAAATATGTTCTTCAATCTTAATTTTACTAGAATAAGAGCATATAAGATACGTGTGTAATTTCTTTTAATCATTTTGAATGGTTTGAATAAAGTGCTTACAAAAGTGTGATTTGATTCAAAGTTAGAATTGGAATCCTCCCCTCCCCCCAATAGCTTAAGACTTAGTGTTAGGTCATAAGAGCAAGTGATTTTAGTTGGTCCAAGTTAAGGTTTTGGACCCGTCTAGCTAGTAGATAGGAGGCAAATACACCTATCTAGTTATAGTATAATAAATGAATTTGAGTCTAAGTATCCCTCATAGACAATTATGGATTACTAGTACTTTCCCTTGATGTTCATATTATCTAACCTAACAATTAAGTGCAAATTATTAAATTAATAGATTTAAATAAAACTAATTAATCTAATATAAACTAGTAAAATAAAGAACTAATGAGACATAAAAATAAAGAGAATAATAGAAGTTATTAAGAACTCATGAACTTTAGTATTTAAATATTGAATTTTCCTCTAAAATCTATGCTATATTTGATCTCATCCTTATTATTGGACCATAATCCTTCCTAAATTGAGTTAACTTGATTATCATCTCAAATTACCTCGTAACCTTAATTATATTCTACTCAAATAGCTTCTATAATAGAATATATCAAAATTGCATTAAGTCCTTGAATAATACTACTAAGTTACCTAATTCAAAGAAATCAAATAGTAGATGCTCAATCTATTCTATTACCAATCTATTTACTATAGGATCTCATGAACTCTATAGCAAACTCATATATTAGATTAAAAGTTGGCAATATTAATTCACATGGACTATTCTCTTAACCTTTATAGTAAGCTTTTAATTGATAATCTCGAGCTTATCACCCAAGTTGAAAGGCATTATTCCACACTAAAGAGGCACCCTACAAGCTTAATTACTTGAGCCAACAGGGCCTGAACTTAGTCTCTTTAACATTTTAACAATTTTAGTTCATTCACTTTTCAATTTTAAGCTCAACTTTGAATCCTTTTTTATTTTATTTATTTATTCTCTGACTACTTTGATTTGTCAAGAAACCTTTTGGAGACAAATCTCATTTGTTGATTCACTCTAAAAAAAATGCTCTATAAAATATCAAAGGCAAAACATATACATTAAAGTAAGCTTAAAAAAGTAAATAATTAGCTCTTAACCAGTTAGTATTCAAACTAATCCCAAGTCTTAATGTAAGCTTAAATAATGAAGAACTTTACTTCATAATGATTTCATTATTCAACTCTAGTAAAGTATAAAAAGGCATAATGATCAAGTAAAAATACATGCAAAATTCAAGAAAAATTATCTAAAAAAATTACCTATCAATTAATTAATTGTGAATGAATGTGCAATATCAAATAAATTGATTTGATATATC
Source organism: Lumnitzera racemosa (assembly GCA_024138005.1). Taxonomy (NCBI): domain Eukaryota; kingdom Viridiplantae; phylum Streptophyta; class Magnoliopsida; order Myrtales; family Combretaceae; genus Lumnitzera; species Lumnitzera racemosa. The sequence goes on along the minus strand of JAMXBC010000008.1, from coordinate 43,638,792 downwards.
TCAAAAAATTATTTTGTAAAAATCTTAAGTGTGGGAATAAATTAATTAAGCTCAAATGCAACAAATTATACTAGTATCATGTCCCTCTATTCCTTCCCTTACGCTCACCTTGTATATCATCTTCAATGTACAAAATATAACAATAAAAGCACCAAATCAATAAAAGTAAAAGATAAAGGAGTTGAAACTTTCTCAATTTAAGCTTTGATGCTAAATCTTCTGAAATTGCCATGCTAGAGGATTCCATGTCCTCAATTGAGTTTATGCAAGCCCAGCAAAGTACATCTTGATAGGACATCTTTTTCACATTGAAAATATATTAATACACAAGAAACTCTCTAAGTGTGAAGAATTAATCATGCAAACTTCAATATAGCATCTATGAAGCATAAGTAGAAACCAATTGGTTTCAATCATGTACAAAAATGTAATCAATCAGTCTCTAATTTCATAGCCTTAATACCAAAACATAATATGAATGCTATGCTAAATTTCATGCTTCATCAAACCATAACCTAGAAAATAACTAACCATTTGTGTTTATGGATGAAAATAACAAATCAAAATAAAGAGCATACATTTCTAATATGCTAAAACTAAATCTATCTTCTTAATTGTAAACCGTAAACAAGAGTAAGATAATAGTAATGTACACCTATATGGAAGAATAGATATGAGAAAGAGAAAAATAAGAGAGAAAAAGTGAGAAAACATATCTAATACTCCAAAAATGAAAAATAATTCAAAGCCCAAAAACCTAATTCATGAAGGAGAATCACAGTCAAGGATCAAAGGCGTAGTCCTTACTCACACTTCTTTCGACCTATCTTCTTATCTATCGTCTAGTGATGATTATGCTTTAAATTATGAATGTGATTTTCACCTATGTTTCTGTAAGCCACCTTTTTTACACACGACTCTTTGTGAAATCTCCTTGGTGTCCCTCAAAAACTTGTTATAGGAGAACTTAATTTGCTAAATTAGGAAAAAAAAAAACAATGTAGGTAGAGTAAATTCTCTTTTTCAAAAGTTTAAACAAAATAAGAAATATGATCCTTTCCTCTTACTTTCAAGTTTGCTACGATCCCACGGGTTTGAGATACATTTCTATGCTATTTGGCACTTTCGAGGGTCCTTTTAACATTGGCTTACCTAGTCATCAAATTGAATCTTTGATTTAATTCATCCATCTTTTCAAACATTCTAGATAGCTATATGTTACTCTTACAAAAGAAAACACCGCTAATAGAAATGATTCAAATAATAAAAATAAGGAAGGAATAAACAAGCAAAGGATTATGGTTAGAATAATTACTTAATGGGTTTTCTTAATATTCAAAATCCTTTATCTGTAACAACATTACTAAAAACTTGATAGGAGGTAAGTATACCCATTACGTTATGGTTGTAGACTCTGTAAATTTAACTTTCTAAACATGTTGTTGGACTCGAGTATCATAGATATTTTCTTAAGTTGACAAGACCATATAAAATGAAAACTGACTAAAATTTTAAACTCGAAACTTAAAACAAACTTGAAAGGCCCTACTATACGATTTAGAAACCCTAATCATGCAAGAAAACCCTAATCTCTACATACACGTACTTTAAAAAAATGTAAACCTAAACTTAATAGAAATCGTAAATATCAATTCATAAAAATATTTAAGACTCTATAAAATTATCTTAATACTTGAAAGGCCATAAATCAATAAAATTATCAATAATTTTGTAAAATCATATAAAACTGATAACGAATGAATCAAGGATTATTTCAAGTAATAATAAACAATAAAACTAAGCTAGTTAAAGGAATAAATTAATAAATTTACAAAAATTATTTTACTTGTGTACATAAGTAGCCCTATAATATGTATATATATATATATAAATATATTACTAAGCAATTCCCTTCTCTTTTCTTAATCTATCGTATGATATATATATGTGTTGCATAATAAAGCGATGGCTCGAAATAATTAAGCCAATTGAACCTTAAACTCCTAAGTGCAAGTCAATTACTCATGAGTTGGTGAAAAACCCTAAAAATTACTTAAATTCACTTGAACCCTAAACCTTGGGATAATCAGGGATTTATAACCCTAAATAAATAATTAAAAATATAATTTCAATAAATTTTATTCAACCCTAGAAAACTCTCAAATTTCTTAAGAGGTAAATCACAACCTACAAATTAATTTGAGAACCAAACCCTAAAAGAATTTCATATAAGACAATGCTCTTATTTTCATTTATAAGCTATGTTACATATGAATAAGTTATAAACTCTACTTTTTAGCAGACTAGTGATTCAACTAAAAACACTTCCCAAATGTTCCCAAAGATAAACTAAGCTAAGAATTCAAGTTTTCATTTAAAAATGAATTTAATTTTCCAATTCAAAATTCTATTACCGATAAAAACTCGACTATGAAAGCCACGGAATCTAAGTCACTCAAAACCTTAAACCTTAAAACAATTAAGTACTTATAACCCTAAGCGACTAATTGATAATTTAATTTGAATAATTTTATTCAACTTTAGAAATTTTCATAATTTTATAAGAATTAAATCATAATGTATAAATCAATTTAAGAAACAAACTCCAAAAGAATTTTATGTAAAACAATCTTCTCATCTTCATGCATAAGACTTGTGCACATGAATAAGTAAACCAACCAATCAGCTTAAATAACTTATCAATTGAAAGTTGAAATCATTTATCAATTGATAACTTATCAAAAATTAGTGATAAAACATTTCCCTTACCATACCATAATTTATACTACATATAGACAAGTTATCATATTATTTTATGTGTTCAACTTTTAATTAAGTGACAAGACAACTTAATGCCTAAAGAGGATACCCTATAGCCAGTTAGGAAAAGAGCTTAACGGAAGCCATACCTTATCAACTTTCAATCACTCAATTGTCTTACACATCTACTACTCACCCCTTAATTCTTACATCATCTAGTCTTGTAAAAAAAGTTGGCATTTGTGCATACAAAAAGATAATCAATCAAAGCTTCTTACATACACTTCTTCTCCCATTCAAAAATCTGCCACTCTCTCCCTCTTTCACTCTCATTTTCACTTCCTTTTATCTCACTTTAAACATAAATCAAAACATTGCCGTTACTATTTTTGCTTCCATACTCACGGCATCAAGCTTTATCTCATGCCCTCTATTTGCCAATTTCAAAACCACTTTTAGGAACTTTAAAATATCCTCAAAATCCCACTTCAAAAATCAAGACTCTAGCTTTTGAAAGCACTTACAAGAAGAAGAAGGAAGACAATGAGCTAAGAGGATACTTAGTTGTACCACTACTTCATTTTCGCTTTGAGGACGAGTAAGTTGTTTCTTTATGTTAGTGGTTTAGTGTTATATGTTAGGAGACCATGTTTTCATGAAGATATTAGCATGATCATAAGATGATAAAATAGCTAGACCATATTAAGAAGTAAGCTTGTGAAACTCTTTACATGAAAGTTGAAATATGAGCATGCTAAGTTGGTATTATGTAAAGATATATGTTTAACACTTATAATGAAAGATTTTAAGTTAAGAAAAACATGAAATATGTACTTGAAGGATGAGACATCATGCTGGACGTGGAGTATATGTGAGTCATTTAGATGTTATTTCCATTTCTATTAAGTTAACTATGCTCAAATCTAAACTTAGGTTAAGGAAAAATCCATCACATGAAGTTTTATGAGGAAACCAACCTTGTATGACATGAACTATGATATGGAAGTTGTAATAAGTATGAGATCTTCTATTTTTCGTGTAAAGCATGAGCTAAAGAATCATCCTATAGAAGAAAAGTCAAGTTAAGATTTGAATACAAGTAGTTTAAGCTCATGATCTAACTCTTAAACTTAAGGAAATGATGAAACAAGTTAAAAAACCAAGTGAGCACCCCTTAGATTCATCACGACCAGATCTAGAACATAAGTAAAAGCCACTTAAAAATATGATAAAACCAAGTGAACAAAGTGAAAAGATTAACCAAAGCAAGTATAGCAAGTACATAAAGCTTAAAACTCAAAATCAAACCTAAAACTCTCAAAACGAGCCTAGAACTCTAAGTTGGGCCTTCATTAAAATTTTGACTAGCACTGTAAAGTATTAAGAAAGGTTGTTTTGAAGCCCACAAAAAGTCCACCTAAGACTCCATAAGCCCAGCAAAATCACTAACTTTGATTTGAACAAAAAACATGCCTATTTGATAACTTAAACCCACATAAAAGCCCAAGAAGTTGTTGTTAGCACCAAGACTGTAAACCAAAGTTAAAAATCTGACCTTAAGGAGTATTTTAAGTTTGGAATAAAGTCCTGAGCCCAAGCTTAAAGAATTTCCCAAGTTATTAAAAAGCCCATTAACCAAACAAAGCCTAAAAGCACTCCAAATCATGAGGATCGCTATTGTTCTGACCTATGAGCAGTTTTTTGTGCCTCATCATGAAAATCTAACCTCACCACGTTAAAGTACACTCGAAAAAGATGAAGATTGACTATAAGATCATAAAAATTGGATTTAAAACGAGAAAATTATACACAATTAAACTTTAAGCAAAAATTGGGGGAAAATATGAAACTAAATCAAAAGTATAACTAAAGGGTTATAGTTTAGTTTTCCAAATCCTATTTCAAACCTTTATAGTATTATATTTGCAATGTCTAGGGGACCTGACTTTTGGGAGACGACCTCCCCCGAATTATTTTGATTGATCTACATGGTTGAGTGAGTAAATTCCCAATAACTCTTTACTTGATTTTGCTTGTAGAATAGATGCACCTAAACTTATATATATAAATTTGGATGCTTATGGGATATGGGAAATGCATGTGTATAGATTTGTGAACTGAATACTATGACTTGTTAATTATATAATAATGGGAATTGTTGTGATAATTTATACCTGCAATGTCTGATCATCTTGAAAAATCGGATTAACGATCTATATGATTAAGAAATAAGATGAATCATGCATTCCCTATAATTGCATTCAATAACACCGAATGCTGCTTTACGCAAAAGATGGGAAGGAACTCATAGGAGGATGAACCTCTTGTATGATTGGGCACCAGTTATGTTATCGTTTTTATTAAGTCTCTATCTTAAGTTGATGGGCTTACTAGGTGTTAAGAGACACCAATCGTCGACGAGGGGTCGTATCTTGTTACTTTTGCTTAGGGCGTGTGTTTGTAGATTGCGGAAGCCACTACATCGCTAGACTTAGGATTTTAAAAGTATGATTTGTTATTCGGTAAAGAAAGTATACATAAATATAAATATATGTATTTACAGTTTTGTTTTAGCTTAAGCAAAATAATGCAAATAAAATAAAACCTAAGGTCTACAACCTAGATTTTGGTTTGGGTTAGTTAATTATCTCCAAACCTCAACTATAGAGGACGTAATTCTGAGTCGTATGTAGTTCCTAAGCCACTGCATGCGTTGTTTGGTATACTGATTGTTTATGCATTCATATGATTGTGCATCTAATAAATTTTTGCCATGTGTTACTGACGAGGATATTTATCTCACTAAGTGTAAGCTTATACCCCAACAGTTCTTTTCCTTGCAAGTTAATCGATAGTTAGGACAGGGATAGGAACCGAGTGTAGAGTGCTACCATTGAATAAGCATGATGAAAAGCTTGTGTAGTTAATCCATAATGCTCCAGAAAATGAGTAATATTTCAATTAAGTTTAGTATCTTTAGTAAGTTTAGAATTTTCTGGATTTGTTTATCTTATTTCACTATTTTAGTAGGAGATACCGATTCTCTACAATTTTGAGGAATTATGGAAAAATAGATATCCATAATTATTTATATTATATAATGAGTCAATAACTAAAATTGAAGATCATAGCGAATAACTATTTAGAATCTTGCAATCTCTGACTTGTAAGGCGATTTTCTTATCATGAGTACACACGTAATATGAAAATTCTAGGCAATACTACTAGGCCCCCCCTTAAGGTTGTTATAATGGTATAGTAAACAAATTTGAGTTCGAATGTTAATCTCTCAAGGAATAATTATGTATTACTAATACTTCATTTTAATGTTCCTATTATCTAACATAACAATTAAGTACAGATTATTAAATTACTGGATTTAAATTAATCTAGTCTAAGCTTATGAAATAAAGAACTAATAAACATAAAAGTAAAGAGAACAATAGAAATTATTGAAAACTCATGAACTATAGTGTTTAAATATTAAATTTCCCTCTAGAATTTATACTACATTCAATCTTATCATTGCTATTGGACTATCAAAGTTCTTAAATTGAGTTAACTAGACTCACATATCAAATTAACTCTCAACCTTAATTATATTCTACCTACATCACTTCAACAATAGAATATATCAAGATCGCATTAAGTCCTTGAAGAATACTATTAGGTTCCCTTAATATAAAGAAATCAAATAGTAGATGCTCAATCTATTTAGTTACTTCTAATAACATCAGTCTATTTACTATAAGATCTTACAAACTTTATAGCAAACTTAAACATTGAATCAATAACAAGCAATATTAATTCAAATACAATAATGTGCACTGTAATTAGATCTCAATAGCAAAGAATCATAGGTTGAATTAAAATAAAATAAATAATTTTACATAAATTCTAGTATTCAAATCTATATGCTAAAAAAAATTAAAATAACACATTAGAAAGAGTCATTAAATAAAAAAGAGACAGGGTTAAGAGATAACCCTCTTTCCTAAGAATTAATTGCTCGTCTAATTTACAAGACTTATATTCTATTTATAATACAAGGAATCTAGAAAATATATCTCTAATATATCTTCATCATAGCTCTTTAATATTTTTTTTTTCTTTTTAAATTTGCCCCTAAATAAAAGTTATATAAAAACATGGCAACCTTTAGGGCTTCAAATCTTTTCAAGAATAATATAAATTAAAAAGAACAACATGTTTATGCCCTAAGATTACAGCCATGATTCCTATTCATGATTTTTCTCTTCTCAAAAGTTTCAAATAAGTGAAATAAGAGAATCATGCCCAAAGAGCACACTTGTGATCTTAACCATAATCATAATTGTCAAAATTGTGATTTTATCTATGCCGTTTTATGAGTTTACAATTTTAAAACGTTCTTCCGAGTTAACTTTTGTATAAAATCTTTTTCTTGTAAAAACTCATAATTTTAACCAATTTTTTATGTTAAACTTGATAGAAACTTACATTTTTAATCAAGTTTATTGATTCTATATATATGAGTTGAATGAGTCAAACATAATATATATATAACTAGGATTATATAATCCCATTAATTATTAATACATTAAATCATCTTTCCTATCCTATTCCAATTTGTTCTTCTTTCTCTCTCTCCTAGTCCCTTCTGTTGATATTCATAGCCTTCATATGATTCCAGCTTTAGTAGAAAAGTTTATAATAAAAACTATATATTTAAATTTATACTATTAATAACTTAAAATGAGCTGAAAATTCTAGTTTTCTTCAATTCAATGCTTTTTTAGACAAAATAATGCAAAAAAAAAAAAACTAGTTTTCACATTACTTATCCTTATTTCGTAAATGCTAGATTATAGATTACGAACATTTTTACAGAAAAAGAACCTAATTTCTTCATTTCCATCATGTATTTTAAGTTTTTTTTTTTTTTTTTAATAACTACGATAAGCATATTTGTCATTTTTGAAAGCTATTTTACATAGGCTGTAGAAATTTACATTTCTACCTTTTGATTTTATATTCTGATTCTATAGACCCTCTGATGATTTTAGGTAGAATAGTGAATTTAACAACCTTGATCGTGATTCTTTCAAACCATCAATTCTTCCTCATTTCCTTACTCTTTTGGGTGCAATTTCAGCTCATGAGTAATACTCTTAAGTATGATCCTTTTTAAGACTTAAAAACACATAAAAATGATCTCCAAATGTTATTAAACTTAATGAAATTCTTTAAATCAATAAAAAAAAACTTGAAATGAAAATATAAACTAATTAAGCATCAAATTCAATAAAACACCTAGAAAATCTTACAAAAGTACTATAAAATCAATTATAAGACATATACATTTATACACTCATCTTTGGCCTTTTTTCGCCTTAAATTAATGATTTTCCTTCAACTTTGTTGTGTTGCTAGCATGTAGTTTAATAGTCGATTTATCAACGAATCATGTATAGGTTCATTTGTTTCGTTAACAAAAGGCCCCATACAAGGGGTAGAGAGCCCATCCATAAATTTGTCAATATAAATTGATGGGGGCAATAAAGAAAAAATAAAGAAAAGGAAAAATAGATGCAACCTAGTTATCAAGAATGAAAATAAATAAAGGAGAATTATTCTCTTACAAACAAAATTATCTAAGTGCTGCATATTATTTAAACAAAGGTAGGTAGTGACTTCCAATCAATCTTATCCTTCACATATTTAGGAAATAAACTACTCATGCTTCTATCTGACATTTTGAAATCATTAAAATAGTCATCATCAAAGTCAAATGAGATATATGCTTCCTATCCCCTTTTCTTTACTTTATCGTAGTCTTCAATACAAACAAGTACTTTAATAGATATGATTAGTAGTTTGGTTCGATTTTCATCCAAAATCAGCTTAACCATGCTAAATAGTTGCTTAATGGCAGCCAATGACATAAGAGCTACCAAAATTTGTTGAGTTATGTGAGAATTGATTAGAAAAGTCTTTGTGTATGTCTTATCCATTAATCTAAGATGTCGAAGTCTCAAACATTATAGTTATGTCAGATCCGATCCCTACCCTACACTTGTGTGTTTTTTTTTTTTAATTTTGTGTCATCATAAGTCCATAGTAATCCACTATATGCTCCTCTATATAGTGGTTAAGGGCAAGAGACCAACTGAAACTTGATCATTATAAGAAAATGAGAACTAAGAAAACAATTTATCTATGAGGCGATTCACCTCTCTATATGTTGCTACTATATTGATTGTGTAAGCATCTTTATGTATTACACATTTTGTCAAATACCTAAAATATAAAGTTAAATATGTTGTAAGTCTTTCTACATTGAAATGTGGGTTCATGATCATTGCAACAAAATAAAAATTAGATTTTTTCTATTATATGTCAACCACTTCTTAGTCAAAACATTAATATATACTTGTAATTCAAATAAGGTTGCAAGCATGTCCAAAGCTTCCAAAAAATAAATAAATAAATAAATGAATGCTTGGATGGTAAATGTAAGAAAACATTCTTACGTAATCATGAAAGATTTTAGTACGTAATGGCCTTTATGTATGCGACTGGGTCATTAGGTTATAATGTTATATTTGGGATATGGATCAATAGAAATTACACTATGTAAGTTTGTACTTTATCATGCTTTAAGAATTGGTGTATCAAATTTCACTTATGTTGCACATCCTGTTTAAATTTTCTTTGTCATAATCCATTATATATATAACATTTTGCCATACCTTACCAATGGATAGATGGTCTAACATATAATCGATAGCCATCATGATAGGTAACATTCTAAAATCCAAAATGAATATGACATTGTAAACACACAATAAAAGAAGTAATTAAAGGGTTTCAATACACTTATGGAAGTGGATGAAATATAACCAATTTTCTTTTGTTCTATTTGACTTTGTGTTCACTTTGTACTTTTGGAAACTATCATTAAATAGTAAGGGTGAAGTTTGTTTTACTTGGATTAGTTTTAGAATGTTGATCATTATATTCTAAGAACATAATGTGGTAAGTGCAAAGTTAAGCTATTGTGAATGCTTTGTTGAATACACAATAAAAAAGTCGTTAATTTTTTTTTATTGTTTTCAAGTGTTTACTTGAGAATAAGTAAAGCTTAAGTGTAGGGAAGTTTGATAAATATAAATCATTGTACACTTTTTAGGCACATTTATGCATAAATTGATCACAATTGTGTTTATTTCTTAAGTTTTTGGTACTTCATTATGTAATATGTCAATTTCAAATAATTTAAATGCAAAGGGACAAAATTTGGCAAGAACAAGGAGATTTAAAGCAATCATGGCCATGATAAAGGAATAACGCTGAAGGAAGATCAACTGATAATCATCATGGGCTTGATAAAAAAGGATTTGAGTAATCCGCGTTGGTTACCTCCTCTATTACAAGTATGACCAAGGGAAGTATTGTGATCTCCTTATCTATCATGCTAATGATTGTATATCAGGAGAGCGATCACTACCTCTATCATGGGAGTAATGAGATGATATGTTTGCAATGAGGAGATCACATCCACAATTATGGCCGTGATTAATAGAGATTTTTATTATCTGAAACTATCATTCCTCGAGTCATGAGTATGATGGGAGTGGATAAAATCGTTCTTCTTTAACTTTTTTGCATGAATCGATGTATGAAACAAGTGTTAAGACTAGGGGATGTCTTGAATTGGTGTATTTTTAGGTCTTTTTCCAAGAAGAATATAAATATACTGCAATCTTAAGACATGATATCAGATCATATTAAGGGATATCATATCACATCATCAAACATCATTAGATATCGTATCACATCACAGCACCTTAGGAAAGAGATTACCTTCAACACATCCATTCATTCATCTTTGTGTCCATTTTGTATTTTCTATTTTTCTTCTATATAATCACTAGTGTATACTATACTTTTCTTAAAACTACTTGAGAGTCAACGGGACATTATCCTTTGTGTATTTATGAGACTTTTATAGTGAAATAAAAAAAGTTTTTAATTTCTATTGATTCCATATTTTATTTCTTTTTAATTATGATTTTTGTTAGTTTATATTGTTGATTTATCATATATGAGTAATAGTTTAAGACTTACTTTATCCACTTAGTATGATCAATTGTATGGATTAGTGGGTTCCTAATATTATTATTTTTAGTGAATTGAACTTTAATAATCTATGTAAGATGTAGTGCATGGCATTGACTTAGGCTAAATTTCAATAAAATATGTTAAGAGATAATTCTATTGAACAAATCTAATTCGTTAGAACAACTTACTCCTGATAATAGAAATATTATTAGGAAAGTTATTGCATCCTTAGGGAAATTGATAAAATTTTATGACGTTAATGCAATCTTAGTTGGTTGTTAATTCAAAAGAGATTCTAATAGATACAATTAATATTAGGAGTAAGTATTTCTCAAATGAATGCTTACAAACTAGTAATTTCCTACAAACAATAAATATTAGGACAAAAGTGTTGGTAATATCATGTTAGATAGTGAAGTAGTCTACATGTTAAGTGTGGTTTTAGTAATTGTTGCTGTAACCATTGTGTTAATTGGCATTAGTTTGTGGATTAGTGGAGCTTAGCTAATAATTTGGAGTTTTAATAATTAATCATTGATAAATTGGGTTACTAGATAATATGAAGATTAATTAGCACTAGTGTTTGTATCTGTTCTTAATGGAGACAACCATATACCCATCTGTACTATAAAATAATAGGTATACTTGCCTATTAAACTAAGTTAAGGATAGAATATAGGTTTATAATTTTTAAAACTTAGAAGCTCTAATTAAAGGCGATTAGTACTCCAAGGTCAAGAAGTTTTCACTAGAAGTGGTCATTGTTGCACAAAAAATCATATCATATTTTTAGGCTTACCCAATCATCATCTTAACTGATCAAACACTCTAACCTATCCTTTAGAAGCTTGATGCCTTAGGCAAAATGGTGAAATATGCCCTCAAACTTAGCACTGATGGAGTCTATTTCATCCTAGACAAGCAATCAATGCACAAGTTTTTGTTGACTTCATAATAGAATATATTGGAGACGAAGAGCCACAACTAGAGATCGAAATACCGGTATGGACCTTTCATGTTGACAACTCCTCCACTAAGGGAGGGAAAGGGGAGTAAGATTGGCATAATATTTTAAGGCCCATATGTCACAAAGTTACTGTACACTTTGAAGTTCGGATTCGTAGAAAGCAATAATGAAGTCAAATATGGGGTATTTGTCGCATGACTAAAGGTAGACAAAGATATAGGAGCTGAGAAATTGAACATGCACTTAGATTCTATGCTAGTGATCCAATAGGTAACTGGAGAATATGAGATCAAAAAGGAAACGATGATTTAGTACTTATAAATAGTTCAGGGCTACCTCATAGGGTTTACTTCCTAAAAGGTAAATAAGATCCTCGAAGCAGAAAATTCTAAGGTAAATAGGCTTTCCAAGCTAGCTTCATCCATTGTGCCTACGTAACATGATGACAATAAACTACTCTTCATACAGTATTTCCCTGAGAGAAGTAATAGAATATAAGGACGAGAGGTCTTTGAAGTCTAACTAGTAAGCTTTATTGGATAAACCCTATCATAGAGCACCTAAAGACAGGCACACTTCCTAAGGACCAAACGGAGGCCAAGAAGCTAGCTTGTACCTTAACTAACTATATCTTGATCAATGATGTATTGTATTAGTGAGAATAAAGCATCCTACTACTCAAATGCCTTAGAATTGAGGAAGGTACCCATGCTTTAGAAGAACTCTATGCCAGAGTATTTAGTTAGAACGTCCAATTCAAAGCTCTATACATCTAACCCTACAACTACACTATTACTAGCCAACAATGAAGAAGACATTAAGGCCCTTGTTCGAAAATGCCACCAATGCTAGAAGAATGCCTCGATTACTTGTACAATAAGCTTAAACCTACATCCAATGATAAGTCCCTAATTGTTTATCTCATGCGGCTTCGATGTGCTAGGTCCCTTCCTAAAGGCATCAGTAAGATGGCAATTCATCTTAATAGTGATTGATTATATCACTAAATGGGTAGAAGCATTGGCTGTAGCAACCATTATTACCTAGGTGGTAGAAGGGTTCATTCTCACTTACATCCTCTCCCATTTTGGAGTACCATATGCCTTGATCACCGATAGTAGTAGGCAATTTGACAACA